>WBMW01000338.1:53941-118227 GCA_013396635.1 Penelope pileata | reverse complement strand
ACACAGACACACACAGACACACACACACACACACACACACACAGACACATCCTCACCTCCTCGAGCCTCTCGATGTTGGCTCTTAAGCAAGGGACACAGGACTTCAGCTCGCTGTTCTCATCATCCAGCTGCTGCAGCCTGCAAGGATAAAGAGGTGTGTCAGAAATTCCCCCAAACGCCCCACGTGCAGGAAACCGGGTTGAAACACCACCAGGAATAGCAAACCAGGACCTGCAGTGATTTATCTTTCCAGACCAAACCCTGAGACTTTCACTATTCCTATTCCCAAGGGAAGAAGGGAAAATCCGCACAACTTCAGGCAAGTCCTTTCTCCAGGGCTGTGCCCTCCACCATCAGCTCAAATGTTGTTTTTTTCAGCCCAAAGGCTTCACTTGTGTCCATGGGCAAACCTCAGTGCCAGGCACCACAAAGCAAACGTTGCCTGGGGAGTCAGAGCAGCACTCTGAGAGGGTTTCAGCGTTGCATCCTCCCAGTAAAGCAACACCCATCTGCTGTGCTAACCGTCCTACCACAAGCCCGATTAAAAGAAAAAAATGAAATGCATTTGGTTTTCATTTACTGCAAGGGCAGAGCAACAGCAAAACATTCTGGAAAGGCAGTAAAAAATATCCTGCAAAAAAACCCTGTCAAATAAATGAAACCACCTCCCATGCCTCTCCTTCCTTGGGAAGCCAAGAGGCTACACGAAGCTCCCTGTGCAGGACATCACCTGTCTGACAGCAATTCCTTCTCAGGATGGGGTCTGACTCTGCCCCAGTGCCCCCTGGTGCCACTGCCTGCTCCATCACGGGGAGAGCTGCTGCTGTCCCTCCCCGCTTGCCTCTGCTCAGCAATCACTGCAGCTTTGGGGAGCAGGATCAGACATCTGCCTGCTTCCAAGAAGTGACTCACATCAGAGCATCAAACGGACTTCCACGGGTCTTTCATGTGAACAAGTGCTAACAACCAACATCTGCACTCGCACACTGCAGGGCAGAGCCAGGGATGGAGAACTAAACTGAAACTGCACCAGGGAAACTCAGATAACGAGCGTGAGATGAGGGGCCTGATTCTGGGACAAAGATGAGGAAGGAGAAGCAGCCAAACCTCATAGTTTATACCGATTTTAGCTGCACCTTTAACCATGTCCAGCTCACTCTCTGCTGCACTTTGTGTCCCCAAGGCGTGGCTGCAAGGTGCCAGCCTGCCTGCGTGTGCCCATGTGCCTGAGAGATGCCACCACCCCACGCTGCCCAGCCCCACCTGGCCTGCAGGTTCTCAATCTCGATGCTCTTCTCCCTCTCCATTTTGCTCAGCAGCTCCCTCTGCTTCTTGATCTCCTCCAGGAGCGTCTGGTCAGCTCTCAGCTCCTGCTCCTTCAGCTGTTCCTCGAGAGCGTTCGCTCTGTGGAGAGGAGAGAGGATTAGCTGCCATCCCAGGTGGGGATCGAGCTCTCTTCCCGGCCTTTTTCCCAGCCCACAGGGGAGGAAATAACACACTGAGCTCTCAGGGGAAAGTGCACCCACAGCAGCTTTGGGCAGCAGCTGTGCGAGGCCTTCACCTCGTTCCTGGAGGTGTAGCAGGAAAGCAACACAGCCCACATAAAACAAGCCAGGTGGGACACGCTGGTACTGTCTCTGCCTGTTTTCCTGCCTCCCCAGGCTGCACCCTGGCAGCGAGTGCTGTGCCAGGAGGCTGCTGGCTGTGCTCCATGTAGGTGCTTTGCACAGGCAGCCTGCTGCCACACGAAGCCATTCCTCAGCCAGCAGTGGGTGCTCCGACGGCTTTGCTTGATTAAGAGCTGGCTGACACTTCTGGGCCAAGCTGCTGAAGTGAAAACATTCCCCTCGCTGCAAAGTTTATCAGGGCTTAGAGAAACCTTTGTTGGAGTCGCTGGGTTCCATGACACAGCTGTTACTTAACAGCCTTACAGCCCTATAGATAACTCCGTCGGGTTTATCTGTGAGTGTAAATACGCTGCTGGGAGAGGGGAGGCTGCCAGCTCAGTGAGGACAGCGATTAGTTCGCGTGGATCCGAACGGCTGTGCTGCAGCTGGGCTCTGAAAGCAGCGGGATCTGAGGGAGGGCAGAGCAGGGCACGGACCCTGCTGCACCTTCCATCCCTGCAGGGCGAGCGTGCCCTCCCTCCTGGCTGCCAGCTTTCCAGGAACCACCGAGCTGCAGTCCCTGAGCCAACCCCTGAGAGATGGACACATGAGAGCAGACCCACAACGCTCTGTGTTTACATGCAGCCAAGCAGAACATCCCAAAGGAGGGGCTGCAGGCTGGTGCTAGAGCCACGGGTGGGCTGACTGTACCTGCCGAGCTGCCAGCAGGCAGCTGGGAATTTGCCTGTGCCCCCAAAAAGTGCAGCCCCAGGACCCTGGGCTCCCTCACCTGTGCACGAGCTGCAGGTTCTCCTGCTTGAGGCGGCTGTGCTGCTCGCCGTTGGCTGCCGTGTCCTTCTCCAGCTCCGTCACCCGCTTCTCCAGGAAGATGACCTGGGCGAGGGGAGAGGCATGGGTCAGTCCATGGACCCCCAGTACCTGGCAGCCCTGCCTGCAGGAGCTGGTACCCAACCCTCCCTAAAGCAGCAGCCTCCTAAAAAGGGATGGCTGCCACTTTGTTTTGATTCTGAACTTCAGAACATCCCCGTTTCTGATGTCTCCCAAGTAGAAACACGGGGCTTCCCTGCTTCCTCATAACAAGACAGGACATGACTGCCCAGAGTGAAAGACCCCAGTGGTCCCACCCACACCCAAGCACAAAGCAGCCAGGAGCACATGGACAAAACTCAAAGCCCAGGAGCCATCCCTTTGAGGAGGAGGGCAAACAACACTGGAGTGGTCTGTGAAAAAGCCACGTGCCGAGAGGAGGAGGCCTTCCTAGAGGCTCAGAGGCAGCTTCCTGAGCCAGATGCCTGGAGACTATTCAGGAACACGAGTTCTGGAGTGCTGCATTCAGCTGTCAGACTTGGGAAAATGTTAATTCACTTTGTTAAAGGTCTTCTGTGCATTACAATTACAGCAGAGAGCAGCCCCACACGCATGTTTCTCTTTCACCCGCTGCTCCACGCTCCCCTCTGCTCCTGCCTGCAGAACTCAAATGCCATTGGAAGGAGTTTTGTCACTGCAGCAAACATTTACGCCAGCCACAGCTCACTCATCTTTCACTTTCCATCTTTCGCTCTGCTATTCTTAGCCCCTGGTGCTCCAACAAAAGCCTTCCTGACCTCCTGCCAGCTCCCACCTTCCCCTATAATCCCCTGCTCACAACACTCCATAAGCCCAGCTGCACCAGCACTGGATGGGGGCTCTGTCCCTCGTGAGCAGGTGGCATGCTGTGCCCCAGGGACAGACCTCTTTGCTCAGCACAGGGACACAGAGGCTCTTGGTTTACATCCTCCTCCTTCAGAGGGCTTCATGCATCCCCATGGCAGCGACGCAGCAAGGGGAGCTTCAACCTGGCTCTGGCCCGGGCACCCCAAAGCCCTGTGAGCCACCAACACGTGCCAGCACGGCAGGGCCAGCCCCGCTCCTACCTTGTCCGTGATGTCCTCGTCCGTGCACTCCAGCGTGTCCCGGTAGGACTCCTCCATGGCTCCCACGGCCAGCGTGCTCGTCTGGTGCAGCTGCCTATAACACAGCAGAGCCACCCCCACCCACAGCAGGGCCAACATCAGGGCCAGCATGGCCGGACGGGGGGGCTTCAGATGGCAGCACCTATAGGATGTGGTCCCTCTCCCTCCTTCCCAGCCCTGGCAGAGCGCTGCTCCCCAGCACCGCTGCACCCCGCTGGTGGCTGCTTACCGCCGGCTGCCGGAGCCCCGCCAGCAGCAGTGCAACGTGGACACATGCTGCAGGGACTTCACACTGTGACCGTCCGCTGTCGCTCTTTGGAATGGGAGATAAGAGCTCCCTCTTCCCACTTTCTCTCGTTATGAACGCACGGAGGCCGTGCGTTATCCAGCAAAGGACAGAGTACTCCGCTCTTGCCGCTGATAAGGTTAATTACTGGGGGCAGCGGATGGGGAGAGGGAAAGAGCCTCGTGCTGTTGTGAAACCCCCAGCGTGCCTGTGCCCAGCTGAGAGCAAGCTAATCATTAGCAAAGCCTTGCGACATCGCTGGCCACGGCTTGCGTCCTGCTAAGGACACCCAGGACCGATGGGTGCTGACTGTGGTGCTATCACTGCTCCATCGCCATGGCACGAGCAGAGCCACTGCCCCAGCGAGGGGCGGCCATAGTGCAGCCCGGTGTCAGGATGCTGCCAGCAGCAAACCAGCGATGTTCCCAGCAAAATCCCAGTGCTGGCAGCAGCGGGCTCACACTGCAGCCTGTGCCCCCAGGCACGGAAGAGCACACACAAAGTCTGCCAGCAGCGGGGCCAGCTCACTTGGGCAGGGTGACAGATGTGGGACGGTGACACCAATGGTGTCATGGCTCGGGCATCCCCTTTCCTCCCCAAAAAGGGCGATGGGTGTTCCCTGTGCTGCCATCCCCATCCTGTGGGTGCTGGGCTGTCCCAGCACGGCCCTGCAGCCCGTGGAGCGATGGGCAGGCTGGGCAGGCTGTGAAACCAGCATGGCTTCAGGCAGGAGGCGGGCGAGAAGTCTCCTGGAACCTAAATTATCCAATGAATATGTCATCTGGGCTCTCAAATTCATCCTGCTACACAATATGCTCATGCAAATATTCATGAAGCGGAGCTGGCATTTACCGAAGAGAGCACAGCTGAGCACCAGGCTTATTTTGCCTCCTCACCCTGAGTATATATTTAGATTCCAAAGTCTTGGGCACATTTGTCATTTAAATCATGCCAAGCACAACAGGGCCCAAGCAGCTGAGATTTCTTGGCACAAGGAGAACACGGATAACAAAAGTCAAGGAAAGAGCCCTTACCAAAATAAAATCAATTTCCAAACAGCAAATGTGATGTTATAATTACAGTGTCTGCAACAAAGAGCACCCTTTTGGCTGATCTCAAGGACCTGGCTCTCCTCAGCTGTCACCACAAACTGACCTGGAGTGCCCTGAGCCCACGTGTCCCAGCAGAACCCAACCCGGGCTGCAATGCCACAACGCTGTGCGTGTGCCCCGAGCACTACGGGGGGCAGCAGGATGGGGCTTTGGGGGGCTCTCCTGCCAACCCCACTGGGATGTCATGGAGAACCATGGGATCGCAGAATGGTTGGGTTGGAAGGGACCGTACAGCCCATCTGGTTCCAACCCCATGGACAAGGATGAGCAACCTGGAGGCTGCCCAAAGCCCCTTCCAACCCGGCCTTGAGAAGGGAATGGGCAGTGCATGCAGGAAAGCGAATGCTGAGGGGCAGGAGGGTTCCCTGGGGATGGGGCATCTCTGCTCCCAGGCGTTCAGCTCAAATCCTCCCCTCACTTCTCTGCCAGAGAGGGGACAAAACACGATCCTGACACAGGAAGCCTGGGGACAGGCTGCTCCCTTCAGCCTCCTTTCCTGCCCCTGTTTTTAACAAAGATCTCAAAAGTGAGATGAGTGGAAGGAGGAAATTTAATATCAAAGACTCGCTTCCTTTCCAGGAGGAAAGACTCGCTGACCACAGGAAAAATTGGGAAGGGTGAGACACTGAGGTTAGGGCAGCTCCGGAGCCGCTCGGGTTGGTGCACACCAAGCACTGGGGCACGGGGCTGCCCGTGTTGGTGCTTCCAGATGGAGCACAGCGACTTCTGGCCCCATCCCGAGAAGCTGCCCCTTCCCCTGCAATGCCCCTGCCCTGCTAGGAGGGGGCAAAGGGAAAGGCAGCGACCTCAGAGGGCAGCATTCCTGCCGAGCAGGCAGGGCAGCAACAGGGAGCCTCAGCTTATGACTAAAAGCAGGACAACACGGCAGGATGGGGAAGCCAGGCGAGGAGAGGAACACCGGGGTTCACGGGGACAGGATGGACCCTCCATGGGTACAGGACAGAGCCTGTACCCCAGAGCAAACTGCTGCTTTTCCTGTGCAATCAGGGATAAAAATGCCCACCAGACAAGGGCGGCTGGCACATGAGCTAGCCCTGGGACAGCCCCACAGGGCAGAGAAGCAGGAGGGTCACCTGCAGCTGCCCCCAGAACTCCCCAAAGCCCCTCACCTAACCCATCCCAGTTGTCCCAGCAAAGTCAAGCCCCGAGAGTTGCCCTAAACTGAAGGAAAAAGCCCCCTTCTTCTGTCCTGGGGGAAATCGGGTTGGCAGCAGCCTCCAGCTGCCTGCACAAGTGAGAAACCTCCAGCTCAGAAGAAAGGCTAACGGAAAATAAATCAGAATGAAGCCCGCTGTTCCCCAACGTGCCCAGAACATGCTGCAAACTGATGTTGGCAGCCTGCCTTCATGGGGCTGGCAGCTGGCACGGGCACCCTTCCCACCCAAGCAGCAACCCCAGTGTGAGCTTACCTTGCCACCTTCTTGCTGGAGAGTCTTTTATTTGGACTGCAAAACGAACAAAAAACAGGAAAGGGTTAGGAAAGCTGACAGTGGACAGCGAGGGAAACAGGAAACTGCAGACACTCAGGGCATGTCCTTCACCCTCACTACACGCACGCCCACGCAGCCCACGACCCTCGCAATTAACACCACGGTGGTAATGAACCTGATTGAACATGGCCGCAGAAAGCTCACTGCTGGCAGTGACGGCATCCCCTGCCTGGCTGGTCCCAGCCTGAAAGCTGATCCCCAAGGAAGGTGCTAATAATAGCAGGGAGCTCGGTGGGTCCCTGCCAGCACCGCAGAGCCCCAGTGTCACCCAGTGTCCCCCCGCTGCCCCCTGGGTCCTGCCCGGCTGCGCCTCTCGCCCCCAGATCAGCATCTCCATCATTCTGCACGCTGTGCGCTGCCCACAGCCACTCTTGCTGAGCTGTGTTTGGCTCTGGCTTGCCAGAGATGGATCACTGGAGACGTGTTACCGGGATTTTAGGAGCTGTTGATCATGGCCTCTGTGGATTTTAGGCATGGGCCCTGTGACAGTCACCACGGATGGGGATGAGCCCTCCTTGCTCAGATAACCCACGGGCTCCCCGTGGTGCTGTGCACGCCCCGGGCAGCTGCCACCGCAGCACAGAGCACAGGGATGGCACAAGCAGCCACATCCTTGCTGCCTTTCCCAGCACCAGCTCCTGGCCAGATGCTCCCCAGACGCAGCTGCACGCTGGCAAAACGAGCAGGGCTGGCATCTGCACCCAAACATACGCCGCTGTCCAACAGATGTCACCGGGACACATTGCTGATGGCAGATCAGTGCTGCACGGTGACAACAGACAGCTCAGCCCGAGCAGGGACGCAGTGCTGCATTCCTTGGTGCTTAGCTCAGTTCAAAGAACAACAACAAAAATCAGCCGGGAGCTCGCTCCTGCCCCGAGCTGCAACAGTGACATTTGTTCTTAGAAGGAGGAATTAAAAATAGCGCAGGGCAANACGTGGGGAAATTTGCTAAAAAAAAAAAAAAAAACCAGCTCCTGGGAAACAATGACCGACCGCGGGCTGTCGTCAGGGTTACCCGTGCCCGTGTCAGAGGAGCATCCTCGAGCCCAGGTTTCCAAGGAGCAGGAGAAGGGCTGCTGGCCAGGCTTCAAGGACGTGCCTCGCCGGGGGGGCCAGGCCCCGTGTTTGCCAACAACTGCACAGGGTCACGCACGGCCCCAGCGCTGCGGGGAGGAGGAATATTTTCCTCTGCAGCAGCTTATGGGAAAGCAGGGCTGGCACCTGCGGGCCTCCTGGGAGAGATGTGCAAACTTGGCTTCAAGGGCACGAAAACAAAGTGTGTCCTCCCAGCCTGCCCCCTCCCAGCTCCCTGCGGGTTTGTGCCTGACCCTCCTGGGCTGTGGCTCGGGGAGCAGCGTCCCCACACCGGGACTGGGCTGCAGATTTTGCATCACAGCACTGACTCCCTCCAAGACTTCCAGCAGTGGCCTGGCCTCATCTTCTTCCAAGCAGGAGCCAGGGCCTGTAGAAACGAGGCTGTTATGCTGTGGCTGTCTTCAGGATCTGTCCCCAGAGTGACAGGATGCTGCTTGGGCCACGTCTGGGTCCAGGCTGCAGCCTGGTTCCTGTGAGCTTCGCAGCACTGTGCTGCTGGAGCATGGAACAGGGCCCTGGGGAGCACAGAGCTCCTCAGCCTGGCTGCTGCCATCCCTGTTTGTCCCCAAAAGGTGTTCCTGGTGGCCTGCAGCTCTCTGGGAAGGCTGTTTCGTGCCTTGGCCTCTGTGTTTTGAGGCCAGCAGGTCGCAGGAGCACTGACTCCAAACCCAGGCCCAGCCAGGCCCCCCCCGAGCTGCTCGCACCGTTAGGCCCAGCAGCACGTCCAGCAACAACAGCAGATCTGAACATGGCCAACCCCGAAGGAGGACCCAGGCCCAGTCACCCTAAGCCCAGAGGGCACAAGTTAAAGCAGAACCTGTGGAATTCCCCTACGGACACCACAGGACGTGGAGGCCTGCACGGGGCAGCCCATCCATCGCAGGGGGCTCAGAGGCGGCATTTCAGCTCTGCAGGCAAACGTGGTGGAGAAAACCCAGAATGGAGCGGGGCTGCATGGAAATCCAGTGCTCTCCTTATCGACAGCTCAACCTGAGCCACATCACCAACCCTCGGGGCCGCTCCTCAGAGACTCCTCACAGCAAAGGCAACTGCTTGTCTGAGACAGAGTGGGAACAGAAGTACTTCTGCCACTGAAAAATTCAAGGCCAAGCTCCTGTTTGTTTTCCAGTTCTCCCCCTAGCTATGGCCCAGGAGAGCTCTCGTGTCCCGCTGTCCCTGTAGGACAGGCAGACCAAGAGCATGGCCAAAAACCGGGCTTGAAAGAACATGTTGGATGTGAGCAGAGCACCTCCACCATTCTGTTATCCTTCCCCTCACTGGACTGCAAACAGGTCTGAACAAGTAAATGAAACCAGACATCTCTCCCCATCTGCCAAAATCAGCTGGTCAGCCCCAAAAGCTGCATTCACAAACACGTTCCTCCACAAAGGCCCCAGCATTTATCCCACTGGTGGTGGTGCAAGTGGAACAGGTGGGTGCAAGCAGTTTCTACAGCTGCAAGGCGAGTGCCTACCTGAGGGCCCCAAGCCAGAGAGCTGTTGTGGGGTGGCTGTGCCCCCCCAGACCCGAGCCAGCAGCTCAGGGAGCAGCCACACCAGTCACTGCTGGCCAAAAGACCTGTTGGTCGCTCCCTTGGTGCAGGAATACTGCACGCCATCAGCTTGGGGCTTCAGATTCCCATTGAAGGACCACATTGCTCGGAGCATGGTGAAGTGTGGTGTCTGCTTAACACTCCATGGGACATGCAAGAGGCTGAGCAGAGGAGAGCGGAAGATTCCCATTGTCTGATAGCTCCCAGGGCTCAGGTTAAAAGCAGCTCCTGCCCAGCACCCTCCCCGATGTTTTTTCAGACTTTTTTTTGCAAGCTTCGCCCCACGCACTGAAATCCATCCCCCTTGCAAAGGGGAATCGAGCCCAACATCCGCAGAGGAAAGCTTTGTGAGACAATGAGAGTCTTCCCTTCAAGAGCATCATTCCCAACCCTGAAATTGCCACGCACAAGACCAATTACCTATTCATTTCAAGATC
Organism: Penelope pileata; assembly: GCA_013396635.1. Taxonomy (NCBI): domain Eukaryota; kingdom Metazoa; phylum Chordata; class Aves; order Galliformes; family Cracidae; genus Penelope; species Penelope pileata. The sequence goes on along the minus strand of WBMW01000338.1, from coordinate 108,651 downwards.
ATTCAGGCGAGCAGAAAGATCCTCAAGGCGGTTGATTTGTTTGTGGCACTGGCTACAGTAAAACTCAAATGCTTCATCTGCGATAATGCTGTGCAGTTTCGCAGCGAGCGGATTGGTGCTAGAGAAATCACAAGTGTCATTTTAACAGGACAGAACAGAACAATCTGATTTTGTCTGTGGCTTCCACAAGCTCAGTATTCAGAAAAGGGAATCTCTGGGCAGGGGAGGTTTTGGTACAAGATGCAAGATTTGCTATTTAAGCTTGAGAGCAGATGGGGTTACCTCCCTGCTTTACTTCCAGAAGCCCAAGCTCTGTCTACAGCCATCCTGGTTTGCTTTGTCAATTGCAAACTGAGCTCATGCACGGCATTGAGTTCAAGAGCCAAATCCTTTGGGCTGTGGCACCGTTTTCCAGTGGGACAACCTAAAAATAAAGCGGTTGTGCTGCTCCACTGTTAGCAATGCACACCAGGGTCAGATTTTCATTTCTAAGAACACCCTCCTTTGAAGTTATGCTCATAAAACAGTGGTTGTGAATCAACTGCTGCCTCCTACAAAGTGAAGCGCACGGGCAGCAGCTTTGCCTCGTAATTTGGCAACGGACCATGAAGGTCTACAAGACTAATTGCCTTTGGAGCTAATGGGCCTGATCAGCTTTCCATTTTCAGCTGCTCACCACGGACAGCAAGCTGCTGAGGCATCCACCGACACCTGGCAAACCAGGGAGCCACCTCCCCACCTGGCACAGCTCGGGCAAAGTGGGGCTTTGGCCAAGGGATTCTGAACAGCCTCGAGTTTGTGTCGCTTTGGGGCCAAATACATGCCATTTTTCACAGGAAAACACGCTTCTGGAAGCCACAGACTTTAATCAAAGAAAGGTTAATAGTGAAAAAACAAAGCAGTTCAATAAGAAAGACAGGTAAAGGTGTGAGCAAACACAAGCAAGCTTCAAATCAAGACATCTGGAAAGGACCCCGTGACACAGATCCACACTGGCATGCCCTAGCCCAAGAGATGCTGAGGTCCCCCAGGAGTGTCCCCCTCCCTCAGCACTTTTGCAGGGCTCCTTGGGGACTTCTCCTGGTGACAGTGGGGTGCCAGCACCCAGCCAGTCCCAGGGTCAGCTATCAGAGCTTGTGTCACCCATACAGGATCTCTGAGCTCCCTTAGAGCAGGCAACTGGACACGGGATACGCTGCGTTGCTCCTCTCTTCCCACTCCTGCAAAAACATGGAAAAACATCCCCCTAGGGGCTCTAGGGCAGGTTTGGTCTCAGGAAAAAGCCTCTCTCCACCAGCAGCCACCTCAGTTGCTCAGGCTTTGCAGGGGGCAGGAGCTGGCAGGAGCCCTGTGGCACCTGGAAGGAGCGATGTGCCCTGCTCTGGGATGCGCCCCACGCTCAGCCGCACGTGAGCGCGTCCTCGCTTCGCCCAGTTCTTAACAAGCATCAATCAAGGTGGGGAAAGCCATTAGACAAGAAGCTGTAGGAGAATCCACAGGTATTCACAGTGTGAAGATACACCTGGCCCCTGGCTGTGCTGGTTCCCTGCCAGGTGAGTGGGTGCGAGCTCAACCGCAGCGCGCCTCGGGGCGTCCCCACCTACCACGGGTGGCAAAGTGCCACCCCTGCAGCCCTGCTGCCTCCTTCCTCCAGCTCGGGGAGCAATGCTTGTCTCATCCAGCACTCTCAGGCAGCACGTCAGCGTGTGAGGAGCTTGTACTTCAGTTGCTATCTGTTCCTTGCCCAGTGTTGTAGAGGGATTTGCTTACCGGGTGAATGCACCCCAGAAAACGGTGGCAACCCAAGAGATGGGATCATAAACATGCACATAAGGGCTAAGCAGGAGAATGCAATGCCCTACAGCGTTCCCTGAAGGCTCTTGGTTCTTGTGCTAGCCTTCTTGTGAAGATGTGCTGGAAAATTTGTTAACATTATCCCCCTTTGATGGCCCTGTAACATGGAAGTGGTGTGTGGCAATGTGACCATTTACAAGCGATGCTGTTCCTCAAACCTCAGCAAAAAAAGGTTCAGTCCAAGCCAGTGGCATCCTGCAGTTCTCTGTGAGGTTTCACTGTGTGTAAACACACTGGGTAGGCAGGGCTTTGTTCAGAAAAACAGCACACTCTTACAGAAACATCAGCTAAGGACCTTCGTGCACACAACAACAATCCCAGGTAAGGGCTAGACCTGAAAGGCATGCGGAAATTCTGTTTCAAACAGAACTGCATTCTTTACCCCTGAGGTTTCGCAGGGCTTTGTCTGCAGTCTGCCTTCCTAGCACAGCCCAGCAGGGAGCCTCTGGCAAAGGCAGCGAGGGCCGTGGGGCCACGCACCCATGGAGCATCCCCCAGCAGAGCTGAGATGCTGCAGGGGCAGGATCCAAAGAGAGCAGCACGGGGGAGACAGGGCACCGACAGAGCAAGGGCTGAGCACTGCGTGTGTGGGTTACTAGGAGCTCAGGACTGGCATTAAACAAAAAGTTGAGTTGATTGCAAAGCTGCTTGAGTTGAGTATTTTGTTGCCAGGAGGCTTTGGGATAGGTTGGAGGCCCACACTCAAGGAGGAACTCGAACACCAGGGCTGGTTTTTATCTGACAGCACTCCCGTGTGTAGCACCAGCATGGACAGCTGCACCCAGCATCACCTCCTGCACACTGCAAACACAGGGTGAGCACGGATGAGGGAAGTGTCCCTTCCGCTGCAGGGCGTCCCAACTCAGCAAGGGCTGGAGCACCAGTTTCCCAAACTGATGGGTAGGTCGTGCTTGCCAGCAACAGCTCCATTGCAGCTTTAGTTAACATCTTCAAAACTGCTGCTGAACCAGCAAAAAAGAACCAGCAAAATGCAGGTGTGTGGATTTGACAGCAGCTCTTCCCTTTCAGCCCCAAGCAACCAGAATCGCCCAAGCCCTACACAAAGGCCTTTGGGAATCTGGTAGGAATCAGGCAAAGAGGAGAAAAAAAGTTGTGTGTGTGACTTTCCACAGCAGTATTACATCATCTCAAAGGAAAAAAGTATCCTCTTGCCTTTGACACAAGCGTGTGGCAGGCAGGGAGCACTGCTGCCTGGGGCAGGAGCACGTCCCCAGAGCCACCTGCCATCACAGGGATGTTCCGGGCTGCAGCTGTGGGTGAGCACTGCAGCTTTTACTTCTTTCCTTGAAAAATAGATATTGACTGCTTTGGAGTGTCATACAGCTCCTCAGTCCACCCTGCATGGGCTGGGAAACCAATATTTGCCTGGTTTCAGGCTTCAGGTGCAAGAAAACACCACGGCCTCCTTCCTGCTCCACGTATCTCAGGCTGCAGCTGCTTCTGCAAATCCAGCCAAACACTGTATCAGAGCCAAAAATGTAGGTGTAGCAGATTAAAAAAAGCTGTCATCCAACAGGATAAAGCTGCATGGCTGATTTTTTCTACCCGAAAGTTCTCGAGGAGCCACATCTCCAACAGGAGAGGGAACGTGGGGCTGTTCTGGGCTCCGAGTGCTCTTCCAACTGCTGCTGGACACCAGTGCCTCTGGATGGGAGGACGGGGACTGCTCAGGGCAGGGAAGGACTGAGGGAGGCAGCTCATCTTCCACCTCTGAGCTGGTTATCCCCTTGTATCCAGACTCTGCCAGGAAGCCCCTCTTGCAGAGCAAGCTGTGTGCAAACCCAAAGGCACAGCTGGCACGCACAGACACCAAGCCGGGGGAACCCGCGGAAGCACCGCCAGCGCCGAGTGTTACCTGGGGGAGAGGAATGAGGAGCTGCTAAAGCTGCTTTCCCCGTTACACAAGCTGTCCGAGAACAAATCTGCTTCGTTCCCTTCTCCATAATCCTCGAAGTGCTCCTCTCCGCTGATGACCGTCACGATGGAGTGGCTGAGGTCCGAGCCCAGGGGCAGGTCGTGCGGGTGGGATCTGTGGGGACAGAGAGAAGGGGGTCACGGGGTGCCTGCTGCATCTGCCCCCTGAGCCACATCCCCCATTTTGGTAATCCCTTCCAGCTCCTCCTTCCTGTGCAATCCAGCCCATGTCCTGAACACCACTGGGATGTTTGCAGCAGTTTTTTTCCCATTTCATGCAATGTCCCCTGGCTCTTGGGCAGGGCTGGTGGCACAGCACACGTGCAACCAATGCATGGAGTGCCCTGAGCACACGATAAGGGGCTCTGAGTTACACCGGGAGCCTGCATGCTGGGCTGGTGCTCGCTGAGTGCTGTGTAATCCCATCAAGGGCACAGTGTGGGTTTAGCACTGCAGCCCCCCCAGTGACACAGATCCCTGTGCTTTGTGGGTGGCTGCAAACCCGGCACCGAGACAGGGAACAAGAGAGCCCTGAGCTCAGCTCCTGTCGGGGAAACGCTGCGTGCACTCACGGCACTTTGTAGGGCTGAATGCTTCCCCATTAATTTTAAATGCTGGATCCACAGGGCTGCATCCAGCCTAAAAGCTGGGCACACCCAGCACCGGCCCCGGGATGCCCCTGGCTGTAGAGGGAACAAGCTCAGCAGTTCCTGGAAGTGTCTTTGTAAGGGGGCAGTGCATTCAGCCCACGGCAGCAGCATGCACCCACTCCCAGAGGACTTTCCTGCCTAGGGCTGCAGACATTTTACAGTCTCTGGGGGAAAATGCATTGGGGATTTGTAAGAAGCGAGCCAGACAGCAGCCCACATGTCTACGAGCCACAGGTGTGTGCTGGGGGGGGGGTCTGGCACCACTCTCCTCCCTAAAATTCAAGGCTAAAGAAAGGGGAAGAAAGACTGAGTTATTGTACAAGCTGATGGTCCCCCCTACACCACTGCCCCACGGGGAGCTGGAGGCAGCAGACCCAGAAAGCGCCGGAACCGCTCCAGGAATAGAAAGCAGGGGTGGAATTTAGTTTCTTTATTTTAAGCTCAAAGCAAGAACCAAGCCCAGCTCCCCGGCACGGGGCTGCGGTTTGCTGAGCCCCTCACGGGGCAGATCAGATCAGATCAGATCAGATCAGCCAGGGCTGCTCCGGGCTACAGCACGGGGAGCTCACCCACACCTCTGGGATCCACCAGAGCAGCCTCCAAACCACCCCCAGCAGCACGCAACAACCTCAAACCTTCCCATCTCTAAACCAGAAGCCTAAAACATCCAAACCTGCTTTTGCCTTGAACTTTTGGGTACCTGGAGCCTTGCTCACACCTCAGACCTGGCAATATTCACCGCTCGGACAGAGCACCCAAAGGACACCCAACCTTCCCAAGGTTGCAATGGGAGCAGCAGGGAAACCTCAGCAGCAACCTGACCTTGAGGCTACCCCGTAGCGACGCGGTTGGTACCTACAGGCGGGTGAATCCCAGGCAGGGCAGCTTCCCCAGGGGCTGGAAGCGCACGCAGGCTGCCATGGCCCCCGGCAGGCACAGAGCTGGGGTCGGGAGCTCAGGACCTGCTTAGAGCCCGATTTAACCGCTGCTGAGCCGAGCGGAGCAGCACAGCCAGCTAATCCCAGCGCCCTGATCCCCACACCTCTGCCAGCAGCACCCTTTAAGCCCCAGTGCCCAGCAGCACTGACTGCTTGCGTGCACCCAGCTGGGCTTTTGGGGCAGGAGGGAAGCCACAAAGAGCCTTCCTAAAAGCAAACAGAGCTCTAAGTGCCAGAGCAGCGGGTCTGGGTGCCATGCTTTCAGTCCTCCAAAAATCTGTGTGTTAGCAGACCTTAAGCACTGGTGCTCTTGGATCCCTGGTAGGAGTTATTCCCTCCCTGCAGCCCCGTTTCACCCCCAAAGCAGCACTCCCTGCACGGTTTTGGAGGGCCTGGGCACAGCTCAGTGGATCAGGAAGGAGCCATCAGCTCCTGCTGCTGTGCTCCAGGCAGGAGGGAGGGTCCAGCAGGTTCCTACAGGAGGTGGCTGCACATCAAAGGGCACGCGTGTGTTTAGGAGAAACAAGAACACCGCGAGTTCCCCTCCTGGCTTGGAAATTACACGTTGCGTTGCTGGCTTAAGTGATAGATTAAAAACCGTGGGTATTTCAGGTGTTTGGAGAACTTATTTTAGAAGTTAAAGATGCTAATGAGGGTACAGAAGTTCTCCCAAGGCATGCTACGATCGGCTCAAAGAGATTGCCAGGCCGAGCTCCAAAACAGCCTACGCACGGAGCAGCCTCATTATTATTCCTGCAGAAGAGCTATTTTGGTCCTGCATGAAGCTACAAACACCCAGAACACACCAACCAGTCGTAGCAAGACAGAGCCAGCCCTCTTGATTCAGTCCTCAGGCTGCATCCCCCTGGTCCTCATCCACTCTGTGGAAGAGGCTGCCCAGAGAGCTGTGGGTGCCCCATCCCTGGAGGTGCCCAAGGCCAGGTTGGATGGGCTCCTGGGCAGCCTGATTTAGTGGCTGGCAACCCTGCCCAAGGCAGGAACTGGATGATCTCCGAGGTCCCTCCCAACCCAAGCCATTCTACGACTGGCTCCCAGGATCCTGTGCCCCCCAGCCCCACTGACCCGTGCTCTGGTTCCTCGATGGCATCCGTGAACTCCGAGTGCACGGCGGAGTCGATGGCGCTGTCGGTCTCCACCTCGTCGTGCATCTCGTGGTGCACCAGCGTGCTGGTGTCCTCATCCGTGAAGGTCTCGCACTCGCTGTAGGTGCTCTCCGAGCCCATGTACGCGCTGTCGGTCACCTCATTTGCCTGTTGCAGGACACAAGGGGAAAAATGTCGCTTTGGGAGATGCTGGAGCCATGTGGTTTCACTGCAGAGGAGGACGCAGCACGTGGGGGGCAGCTCACTGCCCGTGCCAGGAGTCAGCACCGTCCTGCAGTGCCCCGACCCGCTGCTGGGCTGCCCCGGCTCCAAAAGCAGTGACAAACGCATATAATCAATTCTATGATTCTAAATGACTCTTGGAGAGAGATTTCGTATGATTTTATGGAATCCAGAGGGGATCACCCACTGCTTCCTCAGCAGCTGCCACCACTGCTTCCTTCACCCACCCCATTTTTAAGGGGACAGACACCTTATGATGTGAATCCCAACAGGAGCCACCACCCACAGCCGCCAGGCAGCCCCTCCAGCACTTCTCCTACCCCAGCAATACGAGGGCACCTTCCATCCCTCTGTAAAACAACAAACTCCTTTATAAATCTTTATTACAGCCTTTAGCCTGCAAGTACCACCTCTCTGCCTCTGTAGGACACACTTCTGCTGTTTTTTGGGGCAGGGTGGTTCCCTAAACACGGGCTGTGCTGAGCCCCCTGCACCCAGACGGGAGCACAGGAGAGGGCACACCCTCCTGCAGCAGAAGCTGGAGTCTCCTTAGGGAAACCATTTCCCAGCTTTCTGGGGATTTCCCCAGGTGGTTTCAGGACAAATTCACAACTTGTGTCTCCAGGATGGGATCTGGGATCCCGGCACTGAGCTCCAGCCCTTGCCCTGCCACCAGATGTCCCCTACAGCTGCATGGGGACAGGATGGAGGCACATGGACTGGGCCACCTGAGGTCCATGTGGGCAGATCAGAGCTGGTGCCTTCCCCTCCTGCACAGCCATGGGGCAAAGCAGCAGCTCTCCAAACACAGGGACTAGTGCTGAAGCAAGCTCCTCTTCCTCTGCCAGAGAGCACATGTAGCAGCTTTCGGGGCTTTTTGCAAGCACTTGCAGGGCTTGGGGAAACAGATTTTCTTGCATTGCAGGAGGCTGACAGCTGGAAGGGAAACAGCCACGCTGTGATACGGAACAGAAACCCACACTGGAGCCGCATGCTCTGTATGGGGACAAGCCCTGCCCAGCCCCGCAGCGTCATCAGGAGGTGCCAGGACAGCCAGCCAGCCCCGAGGCACCGCCCTGAAGGTAAACCTGACGTCAGCCTGTGCAGAACCAGAGTCCAAAGTCACCACGAGCACGAGGTGGGGCCGTCCCTGCAATCCCCAGCAGAGCAGCATCCCCAGCAGGGACAAATAAACCCAAAAGCAGCCTGCAGGGTACACCACGTTGAGGAGAAGCCAGGCTTTAGTTATGGGACAACGCTACGTAGTGACATTGCTCTGGGGAAAAAAAACCATTTCCAGCCCCTGCTGCTGGGCTGGTCCCTGGGGGAGCGATGCTCCGTGCGGGATGCGATGGGATCCCGCAGCAGCAGGGAGGGCTGGGGGGGTCTGCACGTCCCCCCGCTGCCACAGGGGTGCTTCCTGCCTGCTGGAGAAAGGGCCCATGCCAAACTGGGAACAACTTTGCTGGCAGACTCCAAAGCAAACTCATGTCCTGGTCCCCTGCACACGAAGCTCACCGGGAGCTGCACCCAACCCGTACACAACGGCAATGTGTGAGCGTGCTGCGCTCCTCGGTGATCCTCTTTTCATCCTTTTTGACCTTATTAAAATTAAACCCATGTAGTCAATGAGTTATGAAGCAGGCAAAACCCGAAACAAAGTTCTCTTCCTGAGCACGAGCGTGGAGAACTTTGCTTTGCAATTCATCACAGATTAAAGGAGCAAACCTCCAGGGAAGATGCCGGGGGAGATAGGTGTGCAGGGGAGCAAGGCAACAGGGTGCACAACGCTCGATAAAGCAAAGCCAAACCAAACCCTGTGCCCTGGGCAAAGGTGCAGCTCTCAGAAAGCTCTTTTATGGCCTCGTGAACAGCTGATCCGGGCGCTGACCCTTTAAATCCCACCGCCACTTCTCTCCTCCAGCCAAGCTCCTCGCGGGCAGAAAGCGAGCTCTTTTTCCAGACAAAAAAATAACAGCAACACCGCAGGTGCTGCCTCTGTCCCGAGCGTTTCATCGCATTTCTGAGGACAGAAGTGTCGTACAAACCACACGGATTCAAAAAGGCACTTGGTAAGGGAGCCAGGAGCGCTGGGAGCCACCTGCATGGTGTGAACAGCGATGAGCAATGCCACCATAAACCTCGTCACCACCTCTGTCGTGCCACCCCACAGCCAGGAGGGAGGGTTTGAAGGGAGGGGATGCTGCGGTCACCCCTGGAGCTGGCCCCGAGCCCCAGCGGCCACAGGGCCGGACCCCTCCAGGCCATCCCCAAAACCAGGCACAAAAGTGATTTTAGGGCACTTCAGGGTGCTTTGTTGGCTGGAGGAATGCTCTGTGCACATCTCATCCTTTGGGATGACATGATGCACTTACACAAGAGCTTTTCCAAAAACCTTTTGCTTGTTGTAGGGTATGTATGACACCTGCCCACAGCTCTGCGAGCGCACGCAGAGCTTCAACCCAGGAGCAGACCGGGTGCTCCTGTGCTTCCAAGTTATTGGGAGAAGGCACTACAGGCCCCAGGGAGCTCTGGCTTTGCTGCTTTGATTGGTGTCGGACAGAAGCTCTCACCCAAAGCAAGTGGAGCCATCCAGCAGTGCCATGGGCAGGGTTGGTGCCAGCACTGCTGGCCTTGGCCACGGGGCTGGGAAGCTCAGGGGGAGAGGAAAAGGAAAAACAATGCTGTTTTCCCAGCAAGTTTATCTGTGCTTAACAGCAGCTCTGATTGCACTCGGGACAGGCGGGGGAGAGGGATCTGCTCCAAGGACACTGAGCTGGCCCCATCTGCCCCATGGCTGGGGTCGGTGCTCTGTGCAGAGCCACAGACCTGGGATCAGTGGGGAAGGAGAACACCAAAAGGAGCCTCTGAGGGAAGGAGAACACCAAAACACCTCGGAGCTGCTCGCCGTGGTGTGCTGCCCCGCAGGGGTGACAGCAATCCCAGCCCGGTGCTGGGGACAGGCACACAGGGTGTGTTTAAATTGGCATTTTCCCTAAGGAAAGGGGAGAGGGAGGTGAGCTGTGCCCACAGTCCCACCCCAAAATGCCCCACAGCAGCTGGCAGGAACCCATCCCCACCAAGCAGCCCCGCAGTGGGGCTGACACGGAGCACCCAGCCATGGGATTTGCCTCTTTCTCCTCATCTGGGCAATATCCATTTTTCAGAGAATCCGGAGAGTCCTCGCTCAGCTCTGGATGAAGCCAAGTGCCCGCCTGGCCCCAAAGCCACCCCAAAAGCTGCTGTGAGGGCTGGGCAGGAGAACACCTACCAGGAAAATCACCCAACCTATGCAACGTGGCTCACCCCAGTGCCCAGAAAGCCCACAGCCACCATCCTGCCCAGCCCAGCTCCTGGCCAGATTGCTGCTAGGAAGGCACAGAGTGGTCCCCAGGCACGGGCTGTGCCTGCTGCCAAGCCCCAGCTCCCTCCTCACCCCGTGCCAGAGCCCAGCACCCACCTGGGGACACATGGCCTCGTCGCCCGGCCGGCCGCGGCTCCTTCTACTGGGAGGAGGGAAGCAGAGCCCTGGGCAGGCTCAGCACCGGCTGCCAACAGAGAGCCTTTTGTTGCTGCCCTCCCAGCCCCGATAACAGCAGTGAGCTCAGCTCTGGGCCCTGTGACTGCCAAAACAAAGCACGGCCCAGCCCCACGGCCCAGCCCCACACCAGGTGCTGTCCGTGGAACCTATCCCTGAGCAGAAAGGCTCGATTCCAGGAGGGCTGCTCCCGCGACAGAGGCTCCCAGCACTTATCTTGCTGGGTGGATGGTTAATAAACGTCCCACGGCCATCTCCTTCCTCACAGTGACGAAGAGGAAGGCGGACAAAGCTCGCTGTGCTCACCGGGCTGCGGGCGGCAGCGGTGGCTCCAGCAGCAGCGCGGGACGGGCGGTGGCATCGCCCTCCAACAGGGGCCAGGTGCTGCAGGGGGGCCTGGGGACCCCCTGTCCCATAGAGACGGAGTCCCCAGAGCCCCAGGCAGAGGTCCCGCCTCTGCCCCCAGCTCCGAGGAACTGACTGAGGTCAGGAAGGTGCTCCCCAGCCCTCCCCTTCGCCCCTCTCCCGCACTGCGCACATGACACCAAAGGTCCCCTCCTGGCCCCCCTCTACAGACGCTGAGCAGAGCTCAACCTTTGCCCTCCCTTGCTCGTGCCTGCCTAGCACAAACACTTCCTTCCATTGCCCTCACAAACCACGTTTTCTCATTTTCTCGGGGTCACTGGTGCTGTCCCCAGCACACATCCTTCCTGGAGCAGAGCAGGACCGACGGGAAGCACCGTGCCCGATAACGGCCCAGCCTCCTGCGCCCTGTGCAAGAGCAGCAAGGGCTGCTGGCAAGGAGCACAGCAGCACGGGCACGGGTTAACCCATGCTCTCCTCCCAGCCCTGTTTGTGCTGAGGGACCTTGGGGAGCTACGAGCAGAGCGGAGCCCTGGCTGGAGCACACCCAGCTATGGGGAACCCGCAGAGCTGATGGGGAACCCGCAGAGCTGATGGGGAGCCGCTGCCACCTCTGCTTTTGGAGCCCTTACCAGGACGGCTTTGCCACCCCGCGGTGCTCGACCCAGCCCAGCTGCTGCCCTCGGTCCCACAGCTGTGCTTGCAGCTCGAGATAAGGCTGCAAGGACCCTGCTTCCCAAACTCCTTCCACCTTATCACGCACCAGGCAAACACTCCAGCCAGGACCTTGTCCAACCAAGGCAATTTCTCACCGTGTGCTGAGCCACAGAGCCCTGCAGCAGGGCCATGCCTGCCCAACTTATCCGGCTCAGCTTACCCAGCTCCCACCCTTCCCTCTGAGCATGACTGAGGTCCGTGCACAACAGACATTTCCTTTGTATTTTCAGGCTTCTTACATTATCAACACAGACTGATTTTGGAGTTCAATCCAGTGGTTTTAGTATTTACTGCATTTTCTGTACCGACCCAACAAAAAGACAGCAGCCTCTGCTTGCTGCTTTGCCCTGCAGGGAGCAGGGATGCCCTGGGATGGTGGCAGGGCTCCATGTGCCCCCCAGGGGATGGACAGAGGGACGAGCAGACATGAACCTGCTCCTGATGTGCTCTATGTTCCTGCAGTTCTGGCCACCGAGGAGATTCTGAGTGCAGCAGCTGCCAAAGCAACACTAATTCCAGGAACTGATCTGGAGAGGGCTGGGTATCCTCTCCTTGGAGATGGCGATGCTTTGGGGTCAGCCCTGTAAGCAGGAGCACACTGAGGCCACCAGACAGGGGAATGACACCGGTACATAGAGCCTGAGCCGAGCTGTCACCTCCTGCAAATCCTACCTGTGGTCAGCTCCATGCCCTAGTGCAAGGGGAGCACCCCCCTGGGCAGCCTGCAGTGAGGGAGGAGGCTCAGAAGGTGCAGCAGGAGGCAGCGGGGCTGCAGCAGGCTGGGGCAGCCCTCCCACACGTGCCCAGTGTGCAGCACAAGCCAGGAGGAGCGGTGGCCGTGCCGGGGACGCGCTCTTGCACACCGAGCAGTGATGCAGCACGTGCTCAGCTGCAGCTTCTCCATCCCCACCACGTGGTTTGAGTCCTGCACATCTCCAGCTCCTCTTGCAGGGGTTCTGGGCAGCTGGAGAAACGTGGATTTAAGCTGCCTCACTCTGATTTCTGCCCTTCAAGAAGCATTAAACTCAATTACTTTGCATGAAATGGAATTCCAGCTTCAACAGGTGCTGCAGTTTTCAGCGACCACCAGCTGTGCTGTGCCTCTGAGCAGGCAGGCAGGGGACAGCCAAGGTCCCCTCCTCCCAAAACCACCCGTGGGAGCCCAGCAAGGACTGCTCTCCTCCCCAGATCCACTCCCACTGTGCCATACGAGTTGCTCCAGCATCCAATCCATCCTTCCTCGCTGCTGCCGAGGCTGCCCCAGCGACCGCCCAGCAGATGGCAACAGCCCTGCATGCACCGTGCTCAGCCCTGCACACCCTGCACACATTGTGCACTGCCCTGCACACCCTGCACATCATTGCATGGCCCCGCTCCCCCTCTACGCCCCTCACCTTCTGCAATGTCAGCTGCCCCGTTTTGCACATCTCACAAAGGCCCTTCCTACATTCCCATGGCTAAAGTTGGTATTTGAACTCCTTGTTGTGCTCCTGGGCAGCCTTTCTGGAGCACAGCTTTGCACAGCTCTGCCTCTCCTCCAGCCCTCCTAAGGCTGCACATCTCCATGCCCAACCCCAGCGTCACTCGGGCAGCACACCACATTTTTGCGGTTTGCTTTCATTTGGGGAGAGTCACTGTGTTAGGGTAGGATTCTTTACTGTAGCATTGCTGCAGGCTCAGGTGCCCCCGCAGATAGGCAGAGCCCCTGTCCTAGGGCAAGGCACAGCAGGCAGCAAGAAAGCCAACCCCAGGGCCCCTTCCTCCCCGCAGGGCATTGCAGAGGGTGCAGCTCTCAAGTGAGTCACCAGCACAGCTCGGTGCTGCTCGGCTGCTGGGGGGCGAGCACAGCCCCCACCTCCATTACTCAGCAGCAGTGCTGCAGCAGCCCAGCCTGGGGGAACACAGGTGAGAACTGGGGGGCCTGGCTGGCACCCTTGGTGCTGCTTTGGAGCAAACAATGCAGCCAAAGTGCGGTGCTTGGCATTAGGTGACGTTTCCCTGCAGCAACCCTGCAGCCACCGCACCTCCACCACGGGCAGGCAGCAACGCAGCACCAGGGCTGCAGGACCAAAAGGCATGTGGCTGCAGGAAGCCAGGCTCCTGCAATCCCCACCCCTCCGAGCTGCAGTCCCGGAGGAGGAACATGGGCAGAAACGGTGTGGGAAGCATTTAACCTCGGCAAGGTGCAGTGAGAGCCAGCAGCACCGCGCTCCCTGTGCACGCACCCTGGCTCCTGCTGCCTGCACCAGGGCAGGGACCTGGGGTGAGGCTCTTCTCTGGAGCCTGCACACCCTGCAGGGCTTCACCTAACTGCAGAAGAGCAGAGCCTCACCTGGCAGCCACACAAACCCACGGCACTCTCCTCCACATCAGCTTTTCCCCCACCAAGCCGAGATGGTCACGCTGGTGGCTCAGCTGGGGTCCCTGTGTGAAGCCCCATGCTCAGCCCTCGCCCCCTTCCAGAGGTTTTACCCCATCCCAGGAGGTGCAGGTGTCGGTTCTCCCTCTGCAGAGCAGACACTGGGTGCTGAGGGTGCCCCTGGCTGCTCAGCTCCGATGACAGCCACCGGGAGAGCGGATGACTCACCCAGAAGAGCAACCTTATTAACAAAGGGAAGGCATTTCCACCGAGGCTGCTTAAAGCACTTGTTTACACTCATTTGAACAAACGTTTCGGAGAAAAGCTCTCTGTCAAGGCCTCAGCAATCCTAAGAGCCGAGCACTCGAGCCCCATCAGTCTGTGCAGTTGAGGGGAATAGATGCAATACCCCCAGGAGGATAAGGCCAGCCAACAGCTCTCCGCTCCCACACGGCGCAACCTTTCCCAGCTCTGAACAGTCCCCACACAGAATGCTTTTAGGGAGGTTTGTTCAGAGGGAAGGCAACACCTTCAGCTTCTGGAAGGATTGTTTCTTCCCCCTCCTCTCTTCCAGGTGAATCCAAGCACGGTGGAACTGGGAAAGGCCATTTCTTCTGCTCCTCTCCTCCTCCCTCGCTCAGCTCAATGTTGGGTGCAGCACGGTGGGAGCTCACTGCTCCACGAATCGAGAATACCAAACACATGCCCCAAGCCACCCATTTATTTTTACCCTCGCAATGCTGAGCGGTATTTCTCGATCGTGTTCCCATTTGCTGAATCTCTACGAAATCCTTGCAGACGTTCAAATCACGTATCCAAGACAACAGGGGTAATTCTTCCCCAGCACATTAAGCACAGACACCAACAGAGCGCTGATCTGTTGAAGATTACCCTGAATTCAGAGAAAGAATCCACGTGCACCTTTCTGCGAGGGAGGTTTCAGGGCTCATCACCCTTTGGGTCACGTTGTTGTTCCAAGGAACCATGGCAGAGGTGTTCCACCCCATGGGCAGGCAGCTGGCTCAGTGTTCCTGCCCGGCGCAGCCCACAGCACCAACAGAGCTCAGCTGGGTCCAACCAGCCCTGCCAGAGCATCCCTGCTCCGAATCTCAGGGCAATGGTCCCATGACGCAGGGCTGAGGAGCAAAAAGCAAAACCACGAGCACCGTGCTCCGATCATCACAGCCCTACAGTGCTCAGTTCGGTGGTTAAAACCCGTTTGTGACCTGATGATACAGAGGGAGAAATATGAAAACCCATTTCCCTTCTTCTACCCCTTCTATCCAGCCATTGCTGCCTGTTGTAACTACCCCTCACCCGCAAAAAGGAGATGGCAGAAACCATTTTACCGTCCTTCACACAAACCATTCATGAAGACAACTACAGCAGTTCAGCCTAGGGAAAAATAATCTGACATTCAACACTCCCTGGAAAGCCTTCTGGTGACAGCCCTCAGCCTGCAGCCATTTGAGCAGTGCTAAGGGTTGGGGTGACGCGTCGGCGTGCTGGTGGCCCCGTCAGCTGTTAGGAGCAAGGTGACAAGGTGACAGCCTCAGGCCATCCCAAGTGATGGGCCTGTGCTGCTCATCAACACAGGGCAGCACCCAATTTATCACCAGGAAGCTCAGAAGAATGGCTTCAGCCTTTATGAAGAACTTGCAGGGCCAAGACGGCACGTTACAGACTACGTAAAGCAAGGATGTGCCTTTACCTGCAACCATGGGAGAGGCTGGGAGGCCCTTTTCAAGTAACTAGCTGTACCACCAAAACCTACAACAAGGTACCAAAAGTCAAAATCCCCAAGAGAAAAGCTTAGAGAAGGAAAAGCAGAAGGCAGCTATTCAGCGCCCACGTGGGACTGCGGGGCCGCAGCAGCTCCTGCTCCAGGCTGGAGGGCACAGAGCAGGACCTGGGGAAGCCAACAAAGCAAAGCTGCAAAGCCCACCGACAGCAAACAGGTCATGTAACAGCAGCATCCTTCCTAGCTGGGGACACTGCAACATGCTTTCGTGCTCAAGAAACACAGAAAGGAGCAGAGGGATGGAGGCCACACCTTCAGCAAAAAGAAGGACGTGCCAGTTGAGCATCCTTGGTTGACCCCAAGAATAAAGAGGAACCCTACATTTTGTCTTTTGCTCTGCCTTCTACTGGCTGGATGGCACCGAGTGCCAACACCTGTGCTCTGCAGCAGGCTCCCAGCTGCTTCAGCTCAAACCTGGGCTCACGTTGACCAACAACAGAACCTCCACCCAGCAGGGAGACAAACCCAACAGCAGCAGGCGGCCATCCCATACCACTGGTGTTCCACCCCACAGAGCATCTCCATCCTTCACCCCGAGCACCGCGCTCTGGCCCTCTGCAGGCTCCGACAGCATCACACTGAGCAGATTTCTGCCTCAATGCCAGCTTAAACAGCAACAAATTGGTGCAAACTCTCCAGCTCACAGGTGAAAGGATTCATCCTTATCCCCAACACCATCGCAGCAAACTCCACCCCACAGCCGAACCCCCGAGTGGGTTCACGGCGCTCGTACTTGCCTCAAACGTGACAAAGTCATCAAATTCATCAGGACAGGCCGGGGCTTCCTCCTCGGGGGTATATCCCATATCATACAGCTGGCTGTCAGGATCTGCAGAAAAAAACCAAAAAAGCGAGAGAATGACCAAAAGGAAACCTGAACCCTCAAATGAAGAAATTCTTTGGGAGACACGATAGCAGAAGGACGAGAACTTCCTTTTGCACACGCTGGTGCCCTTGGTTTTTGGCAAGGACCTCAGCTTCAGGGCATCCCACCTCCAGGAAGGCTGAGGGCAGTTTGGGAGCTGCGGTCCCACGCGGTCCCGTGCTGCTCCGATGGGGCCAGCGCCCGGATCCGGCCCTACCCCGCCATGCTCTCTGTTGCTTTTCCTGCTTTCTTCCCTATCTCTGTTCCCTGCATCCTCTTATTCTTCCCCCAGAAGGCTCTAATCCTGCTGTGGGCAGGGAATGCGTTCGTTCTGCGTGTGACAGCCAACTACCATGGGAACGGCGGGGAAGGCAGGCTGCACCCAGGCTGCTGTCAGCTCCTGCTCCTCCCGTGACCGGCCACATCGGCAGCCACCCTCGCAGCAGGACAGCCAAATCAGAGCCTTTCAAGGAGATCTCTTGCAAAATCCCCTCCTCCCACCCCCAAACCCATCAGCAGCCGAGCGGGTCGGCATTTCTCCGAGCCCTTCGACGAAGCAAGCGAGCATGAATTCCCCGTGCTCCCTCAAGCAACAGCTAATGCCCGATCCAGCACACGACCTAGATCACAGCCTGGAAATACCAAACCAAGATCAGCTGCTGCAGTCCCAAAATAAACAGCCACACGCTCGGAGCCGGCAGCGCTGCAGCACCGGGCTCGCTGGGTGCCGACGGTGCTGGTTGTGCCGGTGATCCCACGGGGCTCGGGGAGGGACAGGCTCCTCGCAGCTGATGGGAGGGGATGCAGAGCACAGGCAGAGCTGAGCCAAGCCCTGCAGGCATGGAGCAGCAGGGTGGCACAGCCAGGGTCCACCGAGGTGACAGCCACCAACAGCGTGGGGCTGTGAGAAGGCAGCACGGGGACCGACAGGAGCCCCAAACCCGGGGATGTGGCTCGGGGCTGGGCTGCAAACCAAAGGCAGGAAGAAGGCAGATTGCTTTTCCAGAACCTAGCACACCCCAGCCTTGCTGCACAGCGAGCACGCTGCGGGGCTGAGGCTCGAGCAGATGCAAGCTGCTCCTGTTTGCCATTCCTGGCTTCAGCACCCCCACTGCCTTCCCCACTGGGTGAGGGCTGCTTCCCTGCTGCTGGGGCTCCTGAGCACCTTGCTCAGGGCTTTCTCCAATCAGTTCAGCTCCCTTTGCCTGGACAGAGCACCATGCAGCCTGCAGTGGAGAGCTTTCCCATTAACCATCTGCTCTCTACGCAGATGTGAGAGCCACCTCGCTGGCAGCTGCCCCAGGGGATGGTGACAGGGACAGGGACCAGCTGGCTGCAAAGCCAGGGGAGCACCTGGGACTCACCAAGAGGAGCCTCCGCCTATTGCTGGGAGAGGGGACAACCTGTGTCACACCACCAGCACAAGGTGGGGACAAACAGCCACCTCTCTCCTGCCGACCTGGGCCAGCAGCCCCAGCATCACCCCGCAGCAGCCCCAGGAGCCAGGGAGTGCCCCCCAAAGCAGGCAGAGCCAGGCACAGGCTGTTCCCTTCCGCTCATCCCTCCATCGCTTTTTTCCTCCCCCTCTAACTAGAGGCATGAAAACCTCCTGATTTTCCACAGCCACAGATGAAGATATTTATTCAGCTCGTTCCTTCCTAAGGGGTTTGAGGAGGGAGGATTTGCAGTCGGGCGAAAGCTTCCAGCTCCCTTTGGAAGCAGAGGCAGAATGTGTGGGCACGCAGCTCACTGCCATCAGCTGCCTCCATCGCGGCTCCTGCCCAAACCCAGCGCTCCCGGAGCCCTTTGGTGCAGGGTGAGCCCGAGGCTGCTGCTCCATCTGGCTGCTGCGTGCACCAGCAGGGCTCATGAGCAAGGCCAGCTCCACTGCTGAGAGCAAGGAGACCCCTGGAGATGTCCCTTGCTGGTGGCATGCCCAAGGGACAGCATTTCCATCCCCCCTTGTGCCACTGGGAGAGCAAAGAGGAACGAAACAACAAACAAAGGTTGAATTTTCGGCTCAATCCGCTCCCTCCCCCTCCTAAAAAGCCATATGGTGCTTTGTGTATAGGGAGAGTTGCCATGGAGAGCTTTGCCTGCAAGTCTCCCAGCACAATAGGCTGCATGAAGCCTCCAAATTCCTCTCCAAAGAGCCCCAAACCCACAAGACCGTCCCTGCTGAGCCAGGTGAGGAGGGGTCTTGCTGGTGGCAGTGCAGGACAGCCCCGCTCCAGCAGCACCCAGCGATGGGTGGGAGGCAGCACAAACCCCAAGGTCTGCTCTCCCCCAGCTGATCCCCCACGCCACAGCCCCTTCTCCCCACAAGCAGACCTTCACCTCTTACCCCCAGCCCTGATTTCCTTTGGCATCTTCCTTCCCTTTGAGGACCGATGTGTTCAGCACACTTGGAGCCATCTCCTTCCACCACCACCGCCTGTGCCCAGGGATGTGATGTCCTTACCATGGGGACCACTGCTTGTCCCAAGGGGCCCCACTGCCACTCGTGTTACACCTGAGCAGAGCCCAAAATCCCAAATCAGGCTCCATCAGACCCTACAGGGAGCCTTACAGCCCAACAAGCTCGCAAAGAGGCTGTAAGCGACACGTTATGCCTTGTTCCTGAATTCATTGCACTGATTTATTTGACCAGGAGATATGAGCAGGGTACCAGGCACCCAGCTAAAGCTCGAGTGAAATCACTGTGGCAACACAGCTTTACCAAGATAACACGGCTGATGCAGAACAGACAGAAGGTATTGCTGGAACCAGTAAGACCAAGCACAGTTATTCTACCATCCAGTGAAGCTAAGGTGAAATTGGGGAAAAAAAAAAAAGATGTAAAAGCAATTTAATGTACTGTGAGGCCTCTGCAGCATCCCTCTGACACCTTCTGTCCTTGAAGCTCCCTGTTGCCCAGCACACGGCCATGCAAACCCCACCAAAGATCACATCCCAGGCTCAGGGCACTGAGCACGGCACAGCTGGAGATGGAGACAGCCTTCCTGCCAGCTCCTGGCCTCGTGCTGCTGCGGGTCCAGCTGGGAGCAGCCAGCCACAGTGCTCTCTCTGTTCCCCTACACATTGGGTTTTCTGCTTCCCCAGTTGCTGCCCTGCTCCTCAGGGCTCTGTGCAACTCCCTCTGCCCTTTAGTTCCTCGCAGTGCTTTAAAAATCCTTGTTCATGCAAAAAATTCATGCAAAGCCTCTGACACGGACCATCTCTGGATGGATCTGTGTGCTCTCCCCTGACAGCATCCACATCTCTCGATTTATGCAGACCATAAGCCAAGGGCAACCTCTGTCCCTCAGCTGTCCCACATCTGTCCCCACTGCCAGCAGCAGGGATGCAGCCAGGGGCATGGAGCTCTCCTGGGCATGCAGCACACACCCAGCCAGCAGGATGGGGCAGGATGGGGCCAGGATGGGGCCAGGATGGGGCCGGGCTCTGCACGAGGCCGGATTCGTGCCCAGCTCTGGCAGCAGCCTGAAACGCTCTCCCCATCGTCTCAGTGCTCTTGAGAAGGGCTGGGAGGTGGGAGGGTAACCCGGGCTTTTCAAGAAATGCAGCACAGCGTAGAGCTACAGGAAAAGAAGCACGGGGCACAGAGGGCTCCTGAAATAGATTCTAAAAACTGCTTTCAAAAGACAGCGCTTGAGTGAAAAGGCACCTTGAGCAAAGAGCTGTGGGGACAGTAGTGACACACGGGTCAGCAACAGAGCCAGTTTTATCGACTTCATATAGGAATGACCTAGAAAAACAGAGCCTTTCAGAAGTATTTAAGTCATCTGCCAACACACACTGCACGCAGTGCTGCGAGCCACAGAGCCACAGACTCCAAGTGATTCCAGCAGCACGGAGCGTGGGCAGGCAACAGAGCCGAGCTGCTGGGCGCAGCAGGAAGGCCAGCAGCTGGCATGGGTGGCACAGGCAGCCCCAGCAAGGCAGGGGAAGCTGGGGCTGCCTTAGGGGTGGACAACTGGCACGGACCGAGCTCCCTTCATGGGCGTGAAACGAGGTGGCAGCAAGACACACAGCAAGCATTAAAAATTACAGGGCTTAGGGGGATCTTGCTGCACGGTGCTTTCTCCACTGGGTGCATTCCCAGAGGCACCCCAGGGCCACGTGCTAACATGGGGGTGCCTGGAACCACGGGGAGGGCAGCAGGGTAATGCCAGCACCAGTCCATCCATCCTCCCCTCTGCTTTTCCTCTTACCAGAGTGCCTGCACAACGTGATGCTCACGCACAGGAGGGTAGCACTGCTCCGAGCCAGAAGCTGCTTTCCCTGCCCTGTACGTCTCACGTCACCAAGGGCAGCTGTGCCATTCCCCGGGAGCACTGCCCAACGCTGGCAGCAGGTCTCACCCGCAGGCAGCGGGATGAAGCACAGACCCTGCATCCTCATCCTCCCCGAGCAGCGCTGCCCTCCTCCCAGCACACGAAGCGACAGATCCACATCTCCCCGAGCTCACCCTGCTGACTGCGGAGCCCAGACACGAGCGTTGGCTGAAGACTCATCTGGCAACAAGAGGAACCTGAGCAGAATCACTGAGCTGCAAGCTCAGGCTCCCACGGAAGCAGTGTCAGAGTTAAGGTTGCTTACACAACCCTCACCCCAGCCCCTCGCTGCTAATGTGCTTTAACTCCTTGAAAATCATCGCCCAGGGGTCGGTGTTTATCAAACACTCCTTTTGATCCTCTCTTTTTTTTTTCGATCCCTCGGGCTCCGTTCAGACACACCATCCCAAGGCACAGCGAGCACAGCTGCCTTCCTGGCACCCGGGAGCTTTGGAAGCACAGGTCCAGGTGCCCTCGCTCCAGGACCAGGCCCAGGACCAGCACTGCGGTGACACAGCGGGGTCACAGATGGGAACCCACCACTAACACACCTTGCCTTTGGCATTGAGTTTAACTTCCAGGTCCTCGTTCTTTTTTTCATTTTCTCATTTATTTGAGCCATTTCAAACATGTGCTGGTCACCAGCAGCTGCTCGTGCTCCTGGGGGTGTGGGACACGAGGGCCACCCGCGGGCAGCTCCATCACCTACCAGTGGAAATGCTGAGACCCCGAGCACCAAAGCAGCACGAGGTGCCCTGGGGAGGAGGCCAGCCTTCCCTCCTGCTGCCCTCAGCTGCTCCACGGTTTCTATTTCTTTGTATTTCAGGAAACAAAGCGGGACCTGCAGCCAACAGCTTTATTCCCTGATGGGGAGAATGGGGCAGGACCTCTTCCAAAAGACTGCACTCAACTGCGCAAATAATAGAACACCCTGATTTAGCTGCCAGAGCACTCTCGGTGTAGATGCTGCCTTTGGGACACCCAGGCTGGTTTCTTGTCCAGTAGACATAAGTGGAAGCCTTTCTGGATGCTTCACATCTGGCCTCAGTGAGGCAGGAGACGACCAGAGGAACCTCCTAGATAAAATGGTCCCACACGCAGAACAAAAGTACGGAAAACCCTGGCCCAGGAGCCCCGCTGTGCCCCAGTGCCGCTTTCCACAGGGCAGCTGACGTGGGCAGAACCCAAGCTGCTGTCAGCCTGATTGCTGGAGCACCCCCTGCTTGTGCCAGGGCAGGAGCTGCATGGCATCACCCCACCACCAACCTCCCCCCCAGCCCCAGCCCAAAGCTCCCACCTGGAGGGATCGAGGCAACCCAGCTGAAACCAACGCAGTCCTCCCCGGTTCATTTCCCAGCCCCGTGCCTAACAAACACTGCCAAACACTCTGCCATGCTCCAAGCTACGCGTAAGTGCAATGCCCAGTCCTTCAAAGCACAGGATCCGCTCTGCAGGCTCCAGCAGGGACCACCTGCACTTTGCTCAAAGCTAGTTCAGTTACCCAGGTTAGCTTCCCACAAGCCTCATTCAGTGCTCCAAGGTTTTGGTGGCTTTTTGGTAGCTGGACAAGAACCCACCTCCACTGGGTGCATCTGGCTGCTCTCTCCCAGGCAGAGAGTGGCTCAGGAGCACCACTGTACTTTAAATGTTACCTGACAGTGTTATACCTTAGAATGGATCCAAGGGGCTGGGAGGTTACAGCTCTGTCTGGGAGGAAATGCTCCCTGTGCCCACCCCGACCTTCCCCTGGTACAGTGTGAGGCTGTCCCCTCCCCTATTGCTGTCACCCCCCCACCTCACAGCCTGACCCCACAGCTCTGCAGTCAGGACCAACATCCCAGCACATCACACACGGTGCACAGGACAAGAGCAGAACGTGCTCCCCAGTGACAAGGCGGTGCCACATCAGCCCGTCAGGGTGCCACGCGGGTACACTCACCGTGCTGTCACCAGCCTCCGGCTGCGTTCTCCGAGATGCAACAGTAGGTGAGTAATTATGCCCTCACTAATGACACCAGATTGACTGGATTCCTAACGAGACGACAGCTCTGCTTAGCCTGCTGTGAGAGGCAGGGCACGCTGCTGGCTCCTTTACCTGGGCCATGGCAGCAGCCCTAAGGATCTCCAGGTAGAGATCTCGAGTGAGGACGGAGGAGACATTCCCCAGCGTCCTGGCTGGAGCCCAGCAGCAGCAATCCCTCGCTGTGGGCCGTGCTCAGACATCCAAACCTGCAGGATGAAGGCAGCAGCAAAGCCACCAGCACCCATGCCCAGCCCAGCCTCCTCCACAGCCCAACCACGGCAGGGAACACAGCAGCACCCAGGAGACAAACACGATGGAGAAACAGAGACGGCAGACGGATAACCAGAGAAGTATTTTCTAACAGAAGCAGCATTTGTTTTCTTTAATCACCTTCTCCTAGAAGGGAGCACTCAGAACCTCTTCCAGAACTCCGATTTCTGTTTTTATATCGATCCCAAGCAGATAAGCAGGGCTTGCAATGCTTTCCCTTCTCTGCCACAGAAAGGAGCTTTGTGTGTGGCACAACCCAGCCCTTCCAGCTGCAACCCAAACCCAGCCCAGCTCGCCCGTGCCAGGCTCAGGCTATGCTCTGAGGCCCAAGCCCAGCAGGGGTTTGTTTTGCCTCACTCCACCAGGACACAGGGAAGGCCCTGGTTTGCTGTGGTTTGCAAGGAATGGGCACTGCTCACAGCTCAGTAACGCTGTCCCCAGGCAGGGGCTGTGCAGGGGGGGATGATGCTTTGGGTGTTTGGTGACGGAGCAGCTGCTGGCAGGGACACACGAGGGGCAGCTCTGCTCTGCTGCAGGGCAGCTTTTCCTTGGGGTCTGTGTCTGATTCGGGGCTGCAGCCTGTTAGACCCCATGGCAGCGACCGGATACAGTGAGATTACTCTGGCATACACACTGAAAACATTCATAAAGAAAGAATCCTGAAAATTGCAGAAGATTCCTGGGCAAATCTCTCCTTCTCCAGAAGCCCAGGGGCTGCTGAGCCTCAGCACAGCTCTCCAGCAGCACGTCAGGGCAGCTCCCTGCCAGCCCTGGGCCAGAGCTGCGAGGAGGCCTCCGGACACAGCTCCTGCAACGCTCCTGTGCTTCCCCCAGAAGTAGGTCACTGCAGCGTGCCGCCTGCCAGGCTGCTTTTGGGAAGAATCACTCCCTGCTACGGCACGGAGCAGGCCGGCTTCTTCCCTGATGCAACCCTTCCCCGAGCTGCCAAGGTGCAGACACAAACACCCGCTGCCGTTTACGTAAATTAAGGAAAAGGCCAGCCAGAAAGCCACCCGCAGCCAGCAGTGCTCCCCCAGCAGCAGCTCAGTCCCTGCTCCAGCACACGGCTGCTTCCAGCACTGCAGGGAGGCATGGGGCTCACCTCGCTGAACCCCAGCCCTGCAGCGAGGCAGGAGCTGTGCCAGGGCTGCAGCAGCTTCGTGACCAAGCCTGGAGAACAAAGCTCTGTCTGCACAGGTCGGTGTCTGAGCAGGTCCAGCCTTCCCCTTGTTTCAAGAGCTGTGATAAAGGGTTTGGCAACAGGTGGCCCAGGCAGCATCCCCGCTGAAGCATTCCAGGCAGCATTTCGGGGTCCTGGGAGCAGAATGCTGCCTCTTCCTCAGGGACAGGCTCAGCAGTTTCCCAGCCAAGCGTGGAAGCAGCACCACTGTTTCAAGAGAAAACCAAGCCCTGTTCTTCCAAGAAAGGCTCAGCTTCTTGCCCTTAGCAGAAGGGGCCAGACTACAAGCTCGTGGCCTCCACACTTAACAAGCACAGCAGCTGCTAGGAGCATCCCTCTGTGCTGCGGGGACGAGAAGCCTGATCTGCAAAAAGCCCTACAAAGAACAGCAGGGGGATTTTTTTCCCTTCTCAAATGCACATTTCAATATAACATTTAAGGCTTCACTCCTTTGGTAGCAGAATTAACATTTATCTGCACAAACCCCCCATCCCTACAAGCAGCCTATGCCAGAGCAGAGCAAGATGCAATGCAGAACACGCAGAAGATGCAATCAGAGCAATTCTGACTTCATTCTTGCTCATGAATCAACCTTGATTTCCCATTCACGGCAGCCCCAGCTCTGCCAGTGACAGCCTTACACAAAGAGGCATCTGCTCTACCTCCAGCCATCACGAGCTGTCTCCCTCATCGGCGGCAGCGTAACCAGAGCCAGGAACAGGCAACATCAATGGGAATGCCCCGACTGCAGCAGTGCTGCAGGAATAAAGAGATCAGCACATCACAAGTGTTCTCAGCAGAGCCAGGTACTCTCTGAGTCATTACACATGCACAGGAGCTCTCCTTCCATCTGCCAGGCTTCAGTGAATTCTCACCTACCCAAATGCAAACACCTTGAGCAGCAAATCGGGCCGGGCGGCCCCGCTGGCAGCAGGCTCTGACGTCAGCTGCAGCCTGTTGCAAGCTCTGCCATATTCCCTGCTGCACAAATGCAGCCCCAGAAAATAACTGCTGGGTTGGAAGCGTGTCAGGGAACGTACGCTCCGGCTTCTGGAATTATCCCTGGGCAAGGAAAGCTTTCGTTTTGTGGAGCAAAAGCCATCTGCAATGCAGATCCTACAAAGACGGGAGTGGCACACAAACCAAAGGTGGCTCACGTTGCCAGATGGAGCCGGATACCTGGACGAGCTCTGCACCTCCAGGCACACTGCAGAGCCAGGGCAGGCCCACGTCAGCAGGGCAGGGACAGCCTGCCTCTCCCAAAATCACCTCGGAGCCACGGTGAGCTGGCTGCAGCCTCACCCGGGCACTGAGGCTCGGCGTGGTCGGTGCCAAGATGTCACCCAGCACCATCACAGGCAGAGGTGTCCCTGCAGAGCTGGGCTGTGGGACACAGCCCAGGCACGGGGGGAGCAATCACAGAATGCAGGGCAGATCAGAACCGGGGCTCAGAGCTGAGGTGTGGAGCTCTCTCTCCTGGCCGTACCCCTGTGAGATGTGTCCTGCCTGCCCGCAGCCCTGAGCACCAGCCAGCCAGCTGCTTGCTGTCCCACACCCTGCCCTCCACGCTCAGCCTTTCCCTTGGAAGCCCACCAACGCTGCCCAGGCTGCTCCTGCTGAATGCCCTGCATTCACCCGCGGGCTCCCTGCCCCGCCAGCTCGTTAGCTCCCGGCGCTAACGAGCCCCCGGCCGGTGCCCCACGCAGCGCGGCCAGCGCTTCCCGCAGGCAGGAACTGTTACAGCTTCCAGGTTTGGGTGTTGGCTCCGCAGCTGCATTTTCCATCTTCCCAAATCCAAAGAGCTTTTTAGTTCAAGAATTCAAAAAAAAAAAGATTTGACTCTTTCCATCCTCGGGCCCTGCCCTGATGTCCCAGGGCTGTGCTGGCAGCACAGAGCTCCTTTTGTTCAGGGATTTGGACGATGCCGTGGGCTGCGGGGTGCTGCCCAGAGCCCAGCCCCGGGGTGGGTCGGTTTGTTTTGAAGGCAGATGTTTCAGACAACAGCACATGTGTTTATTATACGATTTGTTCATCACTGCTACTGAGTTTGAGTAAGAGCCTCGGCCTGCTACAAAGAGATGTTAATGCGTGCTGCTGGATGCCACCAGGCCTCTGCAGAAAAAACAGCCACACAAGCAGGTGTTGGAAGCTTGAACGGCTCTGAAGTACCCTGACAAAGAAAGGAATGCTTTCCCTGTGGCACCTAGCTGTGGCTGCTCCTCCCCATCTTTCATGTTTGCCAGCCACGTTTCCCCTCCAGCAGCTCCTGCATCAAGCACGCAGCCCAGAGCTGCTCTCTGGTTCCAGGCTAGGCCAGGTCAGGTCCCTAACCCTAACCCTAACCCTTACCCTGACTCCAGGCTCTGGTCCGCAGCCCCATCCCGGGGTCAGCTCCGTGCCATCCACACCTGGCTCCTAGACTGATTCCCAGGCAGCCCACAGGATTCCTCAGACCTTTTTCCTACATGGCAGATCCCTGCTGCAAGCCTGTTTGGAGGCTGCAAGTGAATCCACCCAGAGGTGGTACCCACACAGAGAGTTTCAACATGTCCCAACAGGAAAAACAACAAGTTTTAACACTTTTTTAATGCAAAACAAAGGTCCTTTGCTATCTGTCAGTACAGCTGAGGACCACACTCTCCTGTTAAGTCTTCTCTTTGGGATGGGTGGGAGGTAAGGCAGCCACAATGGGCTAAAGATCCTCCTGTTATAACCTCAAATTCTGCTCCTGCAGCCATCCTGCTCTCTCCCCACGGCCAGGCAGCAGATACAGCAGCAGGGCTCAGACTCACAGCCACCCCAGCACCAGGGTCAGACCATGCCAGGCAGGCAGGGACAAGGTGCAGGAGCCCCGCAGCAGGGCGTTGTGCAGCTCAGGCAGCTGGCACGGGAAGAGCAGCGAGGGCTCAGCATCCTCCTGCACCCAACAGCCAGCAGAACAGGAAGGCAGATGAAGAAAGGCAGCCCACTGTGCAGGTTTGGTGCTTTGTAATCATGCCTTCAGTTTGCCAGGTGAGTCCATAGGAGGAAAATCACAGCTCTTCCCCTATACAGAGCTTCCAGGAGGTGCAGAAAGGGAAAGGAAAGCAGAGCATCCCCTGGAATAAACCCTTCCCAACACTACAGCAGACACTGCGAGCTCCAAGCTTCCCAAGAAGGATTCTTCCTTCCTTTCTCCCTCCACAGAGAGTAGATGCATTAGGGAAGCACCATCTCCTTGCTCCCCAATTAGCACCCCGCTCATTAGCGAGGCTGCTGCTTCTGAACGCCTGCAGAGCTGCTGCCCACGCTGCACGCAGGCCCCGTGGCTTTGCCCAGCTGCGGTTTGCTGCCAGCAGCACCTCTGCCCAAGGCTCTGAAGGGCCCACTGAGGTCATGGCTGCTTTGTGATGCTGTCACCCCTCTCCCCTGTGCCCTCCTTCAGCCACAGCACTGAGCAATTGCCATTGTCCTCACCAGGGGGAACCCAGAACAGCCAAGAACAAAGAGAAACCCCCACTAACCACACATCTTAGGACAGGTCCCACTTCAGCGACGGACCAAAGAGGCAACCAGGAGCTGCAACAGGGCTCTCTAGCTAGAAAAGGGCCAAGCTAATTAACAAAGCCTCGTTAAAAGGAACTCCCACCAGCAGCAAGCACAACCTCTCCTGTCTTTGCAAAGGGATGATCAATATTGGCCACTTCAACACATCCTCAAGGTCAGCCCCACGTGAACAACCACCCAGCTGCCAAGACCCAGAGACGCTCTGCTCCTTTCACAGCTGCCCAGCGCTGTGCAACACGAGCTCCGCCGCTCTGAGCCGCTGTAATAAACACACAGCAATCCCTTACGAGGTTAATAAAGAGGATCTTAAAAGCTTCATCCACATCTGCTTTTTTCCATTCAATTAATACTAGAGCGATGAATTATTGAAGAGAAATCCAAGCCAGAGCTTTCACAACCGCGCTCTCCTCCAGTGGCCATTTATTACAAATTAATAGCGTGCTGCATTTCCTCCTGCATCACGAAAGCTGCAGGCAGCTGCACTGCCAGGCTCCAGCAGAGCAGCCCCAACCACCCAGGGACGAATAAGCTGGGGGGGCAGGAGGAGGAATGGGCAACCAGGAGCCACTTGGGCTCTTCACAGCTTTTTCTACTCGTGAAACAACGCGGTTTGCCCAGCAATAATTGGTCTTTGAGGGTATCGGAGCCCAGAAGCAGGCTGGGTGTGCAGGGCGGACAGCACGGCGTGTTTGCTGCTGCATGAAGGCAGCACTGAAATTTAAGACAACCTTACTGTCAACAGAATTGATTAATGTGCAAACGTGACGCTTCCTATTTGCACATTGCAAGTTACATCTGCCTGGTGTGAGGCTTCCAATGGTTTTCACACACGACCCCGAAAAACACGCTCGCCCCTAAATGACCTTCCAACATTTGTCCTAGGGATGAAACCCATATTGAAAAAAGTCTTAATGTTTTTTAAGTTTTTTTCCTCTCGTTCTTCTCTCCTCCCTTCAGCAAAGCAGTTCAGCTGCCAGCCAGTACGACAGCCCAGTACTGCACCAGGCTGTGGCTCTGGCAGCTCCTGCAATAATCCCAACGAGAGCAGCACCAGAGCAGCCACACGTCAGGCTGCCCACCAGGCACCGAGCTCAGAGCTCGTTTCTCACCCTTCTTGCTAGAGATCCTCTGTGCATGCTGACCCCATAGATGGTTGGAGCCAAGGGAAACACAGCAGTGCCCAGAGTTTAGAAGATGCCACGCTCTGCAGCAGCCAGCCAGACATCTCCAGCAGCATCAGCCCAGCACACCTCTGCCTAAGCAGCAGAGCTCCAGGTGGGAGCAGGCCCCAAACCAGGAGGGAATTCCCTCTGTGGCTTTGCTGTTTCCACCCCACATTCAGGAGGGAACCTCCTGACAAACAGGAGAGCACACAGCCACCACCACACCCACCCAGCTCACCCCATCTACCCCACCAGCAGAGCGGTGACTCCCAGACGACCACGCCAGCCTGCTGCCCCCAGGCAGATGGAACTTCAGACAGCTCCAGACTCACCTCCATTCCTGATCGCTCTGATCCCCCGATGGAAATCCTCAAAGCTGATGACTCCGAGCCCACTGGGATCGAGGTACCTCGTCAGGTCCTTTACCTGCAAGCACAACAGCAGCGTCACCTCCAAGCACCTCCCGTGCACCCCCAGCAGCAAAACCCTCCCCCAGAGCCTTCCTCCCCACCCGCAGGAAGGCTGGAGGTAACGAGAGGGGATTTCTTGAACTGACACCAAACTGCAGCAGTTCTCCCCAAAATATCGCTCATCAGAGGGGCTCACAGGGGCTCGGCTGGTGGTGGAACTGTTGCCTGGCCTGGGGACACAGGTGGGTGCCATGCTTCGTGGGACACAGGTGAGTGCCACGTTCCTTGGCATACGGTTCTTTCCTGACGGGGATTGATTGATTTCTGGTTTTTAAAAGAGGTCCTTTCGTAATTGGGAAAACTCATTATCGGGCTGCCCAGTAGGAGGGCCCAGTTAAGGGGATTTGGTGATAATGAATTGTGCCCTGTTACCAATTTAGGCCACGCCGCTGAAACATGTGCACAACCAGACAACAATCAGACAACGCCTGCGGGGGACAGGGACCCACGAGGACGGGGACAGGGTGCGGGCAGGCAGAGCCACGGGGCAGGGACGTCCCAGGCCCTGGTGGGGGCAATCCCAGTGCCTGGGACAGGGCAGGGTACACTCAGAGAGCAAAACAGAAAGTGTTCCTCGTGGTCCTAACAAAAACTGGGAAGAAGTGCATTCGGTTCCTTCCTCCCAGGCTACCGCCGCTGTCATTCCTCAGGCTGCTGTGACAGCTGGACACTGTTCTGCTCTCAAAAACTGTAAATCCTCATGTCAAGAGACAGAGCTATCTTCGTGTATTTTCGAGCTACAGCTCTGAGCTCAGGAATGAGCCCAGGAGGAAGGAGCATTTGGGAGGTGAAAAGGGCCCTCAGCACACATCACCCTGGGGAGCAGAGGGATGGGAGGAAGCCTGGGGCAGCCCCAGGCTCGCTCAGCACCCACCAGCACACGCGGACACGGAGCCTCTGGGCTCGGTCTGCTCTCAGCTGGGAGCTGGGGACTCCCCAGGCTCCCCTTGCAAAGGAGAAAACAAATACTCTGCGCCCAAAGGGAGACCTTCAACGTCCCAGGGCGAGGGGGGAAAGCCGTGGTGCTTGGCTGCACGCTGCAAGGGCTCGTTTGCTTTCTGTTTTGTTTGTTCCTCGATGCTTGGGCTGCACGAGCATTTTGCTTATGCAAAAAAAGCCATCTGTGTGTTTGAACTGAGCTGCAGGCAAGGGGCAGTGACTTGGAATGCTCCTCATAAAGGAGAACTTCGCTGCTCTGATGTTACAGGTGCAAAGAGAAAATCCACGCAACTCCAGGCAAAGCTTTTAGCCAGAAATTAATGTAAGTAATTAACACCCTCCTGCTATCAGCACTGAGCCCCAAGGCTACACCAATACAGATCACCATCACAGGGAGCTGTCTTATTGCCAGCAAGAAACACCCCAAGCAAAGGCTCTGCTTCACGGGCTTACAAACTCCTTTTGAAGGGGCAGGAGCAGCTTGGAACAGAGCATGAAGGGACCACGGAGGGTGACATGGCTTCAACAGCCCACTTAGACCCTGGTTGAGATGAGGGGATGGACACCACTTCCAGTGGGGTCACACTGGGACAGCTATGCATGGTGCTGGGGCTGAGGAACAGCCCTTGGCCAAAGGGCCATGTGGTGGGGTGGGGGCAGCCAGTGCCAATGCCCTGACCCCACACCTCCCAGCAGTGATGTGGGATGCAGGAGGCGGCTCTGCCCCGGCCCCAAGCACACAACATGAATTATGTTGGTTATTTCCACCTGTCAGGACCTCACGCACCCACTGCTGTGATGCTGGCCCTGAAGGGCTGGATGTCCCCAACACCTGGACAGGCCACCACGAGCCAGGATGCTTCAGGAATGCATCTTCACCTCCAAGCACAAATTACAGCAGCCTTCAGCCCAGGTTAGGCTCATGGTGCTATACAGCGGCCCCGACCAGCCCATCCCGCCATCCAACCCCAAAGGGAAACCTGCAGGGGCACGGGGAGGGGAGCACACATCCATGTGTGCGATGTGTGGAGCTGCTGGGGGAGCCAAGAACTTCGGTGCCTGCATCCTCACAACGCTGTGATAAATAGAATATGAGGTGCTCTTGCCCTGAGTGCTTCCCTCCTCTCCCCGGGAAGGCTGCGACGCGTGGTCTCAGCCATAGGGCGAGCACTGGGTGAGGCACAGGAACCCGAGCACTGCTCCTGCTCACCAGCCAGCTGCTGCTCTCAGCTCCCCAGAGCCTGGGCAGCTGCTATAAAGGCCCCACAGGATGAGGAACACCACAGAGGAGCCTGGGCATCGTGCTCGGTGTGCTGTGGCTGCCAGAGCTATCTGCAGGGACAGAGCAGCTCGCTGGGGGACAAGTCTGCAACATCAGCAGCAATCCAGATCCCAACATGGCTGGGACTTAGCTTTAGCCTAAAACTTAATGCAGTTAGGACCTTAACACAAGCACCAAAGACGTTCACCCAGGAAACCTCAGACATAGGGTTTGCCTTTTGGGTGCGTGGAGCCAGCAGCTCGATGATCCCCGTGGGTCCCTTCCAGCCCGGGATGCTCAGTGCTCCCACTCGTGCCCAGCGCCGGGCAGGGACTGCTGGGAGCAGCAGCACCACCTGTGAGCAGCACACACATCAGCTCTCTCAGCTCTGAAAGCACTCCCACAGCCAGGCTCAGGGAGCACTGGGGCTCTCCCAGCAGAGCCCTGCACGGCCGGGAGCCCCACGCCTGCATTCCTGCAGGGCTGCGGTGGGCAGAGCAAACACGCAGGCGGCTCCGGTTCCCCACCTCCTCCCTGCTGCCCCAGAGCCAGCCCTGACCCCACAGGGACTGCCTTCCCCCAAAGAGAGAGGAACACAGCTGCTAACAGCCCAGAAAGGTTTCCTGTGGTTTGTGTCTGTAGCTGTTTGAGCAGCTTTGCGATCACAGTGCACGCAGAGCTCACTCCTCACACCTCTGAATGTTCAGCTTGGGCAGCACGAGGCCAAACCTTGCTTTTAATCCAGCTGCTGAGCCACTTCCATCAGCCTCTACTTCCACCTCCCCCAGCTGCTTCGTGCTCTGTGGGCTGGGTGCAAGGCTCCACGCTACAAGAAACGTGCCCAAAGCCAGCCTGGGTCTTTTCCTTGCCCTTACCCAGCTCCGTTCCCCTGCTGCCAACCTCTGGGATGCCAGCTGCCCCCCGACCGTGCCCAGCACCACCAGCTCTGCCGGCTTTGCAGAAGGTCTCAGCGTGCACCCACACCCCAGGAAACTGCAAGCAAAGCAGAAGAGCAAAAATGCCCTGAAGTCCAGCGGGTCCTGGAGCAGAAAACAGATCGTAGGGGCTGCCTGCAGCTTGGCAGGCTGTTTGAGAGCAGTTTCTGTATCACAAGTCCTTGTGTGCTAACCCTGAGCTAGATGCCAGCCCTGCTTTAACAGGGGGATGGCCAGCTGACATGTCACTAACAACCAGGTCCTGACCACAGCTGGGTCTGCAGGCCCCCTCCAGGCCTGCCAGGCTGAGGCAGGACACGAGAAGCTCGTGCATCTCTCACTGCACCCTTCTGTCTGCAGGGAGTCCCCAGCTGCTCTGCACAACTCTCATCTTCAGGGAGAAAAATGGTATTGAGTCCCACAGCCCCCAAACTTCAGCCCAGAGAAAGCCGAGTCCCACACTGGCATTTATGCCAAATGCAGGGATTTTTAGTTATCGATGCTCTAAAAAGCAGGGGGTGGCTCAAGCTGGATGCTCTCCTCCTTGTATTTACCCAGCTCTTGGGCTGGAAGTGCTGCACAGAGATGAGCAGGGCGAGCACGAGAGCCACTCATGCAAAGGTGCACCTCTGCTCTGCGTTTATCTGGAAGGCACAAGCTGAGATCTTCATCTGTTTGTAGAAACCTCCTTTGTCCCTGGAGGCTAAGCCCACCCTTTCAAGAAAAGAAGTTTGTAAATGCTGATTACGGAAGTCAGTGGTTGGGCTCTTTACCTTTGGAAAAGTGCAGATGTGTTGGAACTGCTGAGCTCCCACGGCCAGACACGGGGCGGCTGCATGGCCACAGTCCCTGGGGATCAATGGGTTGCAATGGGATCAGCTGAAATGGACTGATCCCTCTTAATGCAGCATTTGTCTGGGTCAGACTGCAGCTGTCCCCCCATGCGTGAACGTGCCGACAGCGCGAGCAGAGCACGGTGCTGCTCCGTGTGACGTCTGTCCCAGGATGCTGCCTGCTCTGAAGGGTGGCTGTGGGAGCCCCAGAGCAGAAGCCCTTCCCAGCACTTCCCCTCTGCAGGTCCATCAGCACAATGGCAAAGTGCAGGGCTGACAGCTCGGGGTTACTCCTGTCCCAGCGACGCTCATAGGAACCGACCCCGTCATTTGCTAAAGGATCCGGCGCTCCAGAAAGCAGGCAGAACCCCAGAACAGGCTGCTGTCCTGCTGCAATTACACCTAATTAACTAACCTCTGAAAGACCCCCAAGGGGGCAGATCTCATTACAGGGAGAGGCAGTGGCCAATGGTGGGGAAGCAGCTCGAGAGCTGCATTATTCATTCTGCCAGGCACTCGGCCAGGGCTGCAGCGAGCACGCTGCCCTCCGCCCCCCAGGAGCTCCAGGAGGAAAGGCCGTGCCTGGCCAGGTCCCTGCTGGAAGGTCTAACACCAGCGAGGATGCTTCCAGCAGAAAGCATCCCATCCCCATCCCATCCCTAACTTCATCCCATCTGTTGTGTTTTTTTGTTGTGCTTTTCCTTTTTTCCTGTGCTTATTCCATCCCATATCCATCTCTGCCTTCATCCCATATCCATCCTCATCCCCTTCTTCATCCCTGTCCCCATCCCGTCCCATCCCCATCTTTGTCCTGCTTGCTTGTCCTAGGGGCTCCAAAAACCTGCAAACACTCCGCCAGCAGCCTTGTGCTCAGAACCCAAAATCAAGACATCCTTCTCCTGTTCTCATCTCTTCTCACTACAGATGAAATAAGCCCAGTATTTAAGGCAAAAGGGGAATAAAGCCCCAGTGCTTTTTCTCCAGGTGTCTGAAGAGCTGGAGCAGGAGCTGGATGGCCCCAAAGCCCCATGCGAGGACCCCAACAGCGCAACTGCTCCCTTGGAACTCCCTGGAGAAGACATTCACCAAAACAGGCTCGGGTCCCACCTGCCCAGGAATCCCCCCAGCAAAAATCCACCCGTGTAACCCATTCACCACCCTCCTGTCTATCCAGCAGGAAAGCTGCTGGCAGGCCATCCACTGCTGGCACACACCATGGCTTGGGGCAGCCCCTGAGCCAACCCCGGCTCCCTCTGCCCATGCGGAAACACCGGAGGAGCTGTGAGCACGGCGGGCAGGAGCACGCAGCTGAGATGGCCCAGGGCCAGCCTGGAGAGAGCTCTGCCCAATGAGCTCCTATTTAACCTTTTTGGGGAGAGGAAGGAAGAAGTTCCCAAGCCAACCGGGAGCCGAGGAATGCCGAGGTGATGATGATGGGTGGCTCTCGTGCTTCGCTCCCAACGCTGGGGCATTCCACTGCACGCATGGAAAGGGAAATGCTTTCCTTCAATGCTCAAAATCCAACAGGCAGAAGGAAGTGAAGGCAAAGAATATGATCCAAAGAGCTCTCAGCCACGGCAGCCTGGGGACCCAAGGACCCAGACCCTTCCTGCCACCCTCATGGGACAGAGAAAACCAGAAAACCCAAGCAGACCTCTGCATGGAGCCCGCATTTCCCACATCCAGCCAATTTGATGCTGGTAGAAACTCCCCTGGTCTATAGAACTATCAGGGCTGGAAAAGACCTCTAACAGCCAGTCCAACTGCCAACCCAGCCCCACCGTGCCAACTAAACCATGTCCCCAAGTGCCACACTGAATGCCTCCAGGGATGGTGACTCCGCCACCTCCCTGGGCAGCCTGTGCTCTTTCAGAGAATAATTTTTTCCTAATGTCCAACCTGGTAATATCCTACCCTGTAACAGGTGGGAATATGGGGCTTTGGGCTGGCCGTGCAGCTCCAAGGCTCAGCTCCCCCGTGCTCCCGGAGCCAGGCTCTGTCGTGTGTGTTCTCAGAGCTCAGGTATGACCAAGTTGTGCATCCATTGTTGTTACTGAGGCGTAAAAACATTTCAAGGAACAGCTTCAAGGGTGGTTTGAGAACATCCACGGGAACAGAAGTTACACTGAAATGGTTTCATCCGAATGTAATTGCCTTTGTCTCGAGTGTTCCAGCTTTCCAGTCACTGCCAAAACACTCAAAGGATTCAGCAGCAACGCTCTACTGTAAACACATTCATTTATTTAAGCAAACTTGAAAAAGTTCTTCTTCCTCCACCCTGCAGGGGGTGGAAGGCTTTGTTTTCCAGCTTTTGTTCTTCTAATGACACTGGAAACCTGTTCTCAGCCCTCCAAAGACAGCTCAGTGGCAGGGGCTGGACCCAAAGGAACAAGAGGCATTGCGCAACGTTCCCACTGCCATGAACGCACCCATTGCCACAGTGTCTAAAACAAGCAGGAGCATCGAAACCAGGCACAGGAGAGCACTGTTCCCCGCAGCACCCAAGCACACAGACCACAAGAGTGGGGCACGAAGCACTCCTGCAGCGAGCTGTCCCCTGATCTGGGGTGGACACGGGACCGCGACCGCCACTGGGAGCCTTCCACTGCCCCATGGGATGGCTCCTGCATCCCAACCCTGTCCCAGCCACGAACCCTGGAGTTAGGTGAGCACAGAGGTGAGTGCCAGCTGAGTGCTAGACCTGGGCATGTCCCCGGGCAGGCAGGGATGCACCGCAGCCAGGCACGAATCAGCTGAGCCCCCCGTGCTGCCAAACCCAACCTCATCCCAACACAACCGAGTGCAGCTCAGAGATTGGCCAAGCATAAAGATTTGTTTGGTGTTTTTCAAACTGCTACAGGTGATTTCCCTCCTTTTGGCAACCCTTCATCCAGCCTACAAGAGGCGTTGCAAGGACACAAAGCCAAGGGGGAAGAGCACAGAGGGGTTTCCAGAAGGAAACCAGCACAGGACTCAGACCCGAGCACCAGGAGGGGACCGGCTGGCTGCTGCACCCATCTAGCAGCCATATGAAAAAACAAATCCACAAGGATATCCAAATTCTCTTTTTTCCAAGCTATTTTTGCCCCCCCTATAAATAAAAACAGCGTGTGAGGCAAAGAACTACTGCTTTCCCCTGGAAAAATAGGAAATGTGGCCATGCAGAGGGGATACAACAGGTGCCTCTTCACCCCTCTGCAGCCAGAGGCAGTGGTGAAAGCCACTTGGGGTTTTTTTTTTTTTGGGTAAGATATCAGCTTTTAAAGCAAAAGCTGACCTGAGCATTGTTTTCCCATTTAGAGTTCCACTGTCAACAGGGTCCCACGTTCCCCAAGCAGCAGGGACCCCCAGCAGCCCCCAGACCCACAGCTACAGGAACACTCACCACGTGCTTCCTGCTCCGACAGCTTCTGTTCTGTAAGAACTGTTGCTCCCTTTGCTCAGCCTCAGTTTCCTACCAGACTCCAGCAACGGATTTCCCCTGCCAGGCTGCCCAGCTCCAGCTCTGTACACTCAGATTTGTCCTTCCCGGAGCAGCCCTGCAGCTGGAAATCCCTTCCAGAAGCAGCAGTGACTCAAACTCAGCTAGAGCTGCTGGGCTTGCACCCAGGGGTACTGTACAATATATTAGTAAAAAATAAATTAAATAATCAGATGCCTACCGTGCTGCTCACCACATCACCTAACAGGGATGCTCAGCCTGCACCCAGCCCTTGCACACAGGTGCCCTTGGAGCAAGCACCCAGCTTTGCATGGAGCACCATGAGCAGCCCCTGCTGCTGCAGCTCCAACCCCTCCGAGCAAACCCCAGCCCGCAGCTCCGAGAGCAATCACTGCTGCAGAAGCACTGTCACCAAACACACAGTGTTGAATTTATTTCAGCTCTGCTTCAACTCACCTTCCCCCTGCTGTGCTCCCTGCATGGCGAGTGCCATCCCCGCAGCCTGGTTGCAGCAGCAGCAGGGAGGAAGCAGCCTCCAAAGCCTGGTAATTGCTTTCTCCCCTGTACCACCCTTCTGCCCCACATCAACTCCCAAAAGTCCACGAAGAAGTGGGGAATGCAATCACAAACTTGGAGAAGAAGAGAATCCCCCTCCCACCCTGAGCAATGCCCCCCAGTGCCCCCCTAACCCTTGGGGCTGGGCTCAGGGGGTTCCAACAGACACGGCTGTGGCTCCTATGGGAGCACCCCTCCAGCCCGTGGCTATTCCTTCCCAACACGGAGCAGGAGAGCAGAAGGACATTAAGAAACTGCACTTTCCACACCATATGAAACCCATGATGCTATGAGAGCCCTCAGAATGGTGAATGGAGGTGGAAAGGAGCTCGGGGGCTCTGCAGGACGGGGCTGAGCAGGGAAATGTTTCTGGCACGTGGGAGTGCAGGAGCTGCCGGAGGTCCGAAATACGCTGCTCCCCAAGGACAGATTCACCGTGTCAGCAGGAAGAGCAGCCAATCTGAGCACAGCAGCAAGATACCAAATCGCAGCCTCATCCCATTCAACCCCCTGAGCTGCTTCCTGCCCGCCAGGCAGCCACGGCCCTGGAGCTGATCCCAGCTGCTCGCAGGCGCTCGGTGCTGCAGCTCTGAGCACCGTGCACGGGGCAAGCAGTGCCCTGAGCTCTGCTTGCAGGGAGCAGCACACCTGAACCCTCCCAGCGGCGCTGCCGGGAGGTGCCCACGCTGCACTGGGCTGTACAGTTTCACCACGCAGAGTTGCTCAATGCCAATGCAGAGGAACCGGTCCGGTGCCTCCCAGCAGAAACCCAGAGCAGGAACCCAAGTGCAGAGCATCCTCCCCGTCCCAGCACCTGCTGCAGCCTGGAGCAATGCTGGTGCCGTGAAGCTGAGGGTCTGCAGGCAGAGAGCAGCACACAGCTCTGCCCCAGCAGCACTGCAGCCCCCACCGAGCCCTCTGTCCTGCAAAACCCACGTGGGAGGGGGAAAGGAGCTGCTGGGTTCAAAGCGAATCTCGTCTGAGAACGAGCAGCATGGGAAAGGCAGAACAGGAGCAAAATTGAGAGAAATTAGGCAGGCAGTTGTTGTAATGGCTATCAATTACTGGCTGGATTGAGTTACATAATGCTATCAGCAGCTCCAAAACGCTGTGCAAGCGTTTACAGCTGAGTGCTACCGGCTCGCCACGGCTCTGGGAGCAGAAGCTGTGTCCTGCTGCAACCCCAGCCCAACAGCAACGGCCCCAGCTCCCCTCTGCTGCTTACAGCCCTGGGAGCTGCATGTAAGGACAAAGATTAGCAGGAGGTAGCAGGGGGCAGACACCCCCTGATCCCCCATCTCCCCAGCCCTGCTCCCACCCCTCTCGCCCAGGTTTTGGGCTGCACCCCACGGCCCTGAGCTCCCAAACTGGCAGCGCGTGTCGGCGTGGTTCCCATTGGCAGCTGCACGGAGCCCACCCTGCTGCCCAGGGAACCTGTGCTCCCCCCTGCCCACAGCTTGCAGAGGTGCTGCTGCTTTAGGGCCGTGCAGGAAAGCGCTGCTTTTATTGGGAGAAACGATCTCAAACCGCAGAGGAACGCATCCAACAGCTTCCATCAACGTCGGTAATTAGAAGCAAAATTCCAACAGAGCACTAACTGTATTCTCAGCCCTGGAGGAGAAAGGAAGAACACAAAACGTTTCTCAGACAGAGTGGCAGTGGGGTTGGGTTGCTGCTGTGCACACACTGAGCTCTGAGCCCCGGCAGCGGGGTCCCGGGAGCCATCGGTCTGATCACGGCTGGTGCTATCGAAGGGATCTGCTGCGGTGCGGGACGCTCCCGGCCAATCCCAGCCACAAAAAAGGGCCCTTCCAAGGAGCCCCGAGCCAAAAGTGAACGGGAGAAGCAAGAAAGGCACCCGCCCTCCCAACCCCACTGAAATAATCCCTTTATTGAGTCCCCGGGACGCGTACCAATGAGAACGCGTGTTGGCAGATTCCAAGCTAACCGGGAACCACCTCGCCCAAGCGAGAAATAGTTTGGCTTGGAAGCGTTTCCCTCTCGGAGGGAGGAAGGAAACCTCACGGCCCCGAGCTCCTGCAGAGGGCCCACGGCTGCTCCTGGTGCTCTGAGCAGGGACAGCCACACCGCGAGGACATGTGGGGGCTGCGGGCTTACGGGCGAAGCAGCCAACGGGAGCTTGGCCATGGACTTCCACGGTCAAGGCAAGGAAACGGCTCCAGATCCGCTCCTCTTCCAAAGCTGTGTGAGCACAACAGTCTGTCTGCCTGCCTGTCTGTCCATCCAGCCCAGCTCGAGCCCACGGCACCGCGCTGCGCCCTGAGCAGCGGGCTCCAAAGCCAAACAGCAATTAAAGCAATTAAAGGTGCAGCAGCACAGCTGGGAGCAATTTAAGCTTCATTCGCACTCATGCAGGCAGCGAATCCACGCAGGATGCTCGCAGGAATCCCGTCAGAGGCAAAGCCAGCGTTTCCTCTGCTCAAAGGGCGTTAAACCCACAAAGATCGGGGGAAAAAGAGTAAATGGAGTTGCAAAAGATGGGATTTCACAGGCGAGTGGGAGAAGGCAGAGGGAGCAGGGGGGAAGCTCAGGCCCAGCATCCCACGGCAGGACCACGCCGAGGCATGGCACGTGCAATCCAGGAGCTGTGCAATTCCCAGTGGATCCACAGGAGCTGAGCAGGGTAAGAGAACTTGGATCCACGGCACTGCAGCTTGGAAAAACAGAGCTGGGCTGCCCCAGGGGCTGGAGGGATGCAGGGGGCTCTGACCTGGCCCTGCTGCACCCAGACCCCATGGCAAGCAGTGCCCAGCGCGGGCTGGGCACCCACTGCGAGGTCAGGACAGCACTGCAGGCCCTACAGAAGCTGCAACAACCTGCAGCAAGAAGCTGGAAGTGAAATAGGAAGAGCTTGGCTCAGGATGTGGGGGAGAGGAGGGCTGGTGGCCAAGGACAGGTATCTGAAGGATGTAAATGTTGAAGGAGGTAAAGCAGCCCCATTGGAATGGAGCCTGAGCTCCATCAAGGGAAAAAGGGCCAAAGATCTGCCAGAGTGCAGAGGCAGAAAGGCCACAGGGCTTGGAGCGATCTGAAATGGGTTACAGCCCAACTGCAGGGACTGCTCTTGATGGATCCCATGCTGCAAGGGCTCCTCCAGCTCCAGCCCTCTTCCAGACCAACACCAACACGGAGCAGTCGGGATGCCAGCGAGGAGCGCTCCACAGCCACGCGTTTCTGATCCCAGCCCCGTGACCCCAGCCAGGAACAGGGCTGGGAGGAAACACTTGGCCACCCTGGTGGCATGGCACAGTGTCAATCAGTGCCAAGGGAGCTCCCGTTGGGTTCCAATGGGACGGACACGGCGCGGCGTCAACGGAGCGCCCGTTGGGTTCAGTGATTGCGCAACAGCCGGAGCTCTGCACAGCACAAAGGGGAGGAGCAGCCCCCTCCTGTGACAAGGTGACAACAGCCGTGCCCCCACCCAGTCCCACAGCCACCAGCTTACACCACCCTTCAGCAACCCAGGTCCTGAAACATCAACCAAACCCCAAACCTCCCAGTTTTCATCATAGAGAAAAAAATGAATAACCCAAAGTTCGCCAGCATGCCACCTTCCATGGAACAAGTGCCAGTTGGTTCCTCTCCTCCGACACTCAGCCGTGAGCTGTTCCAGCCCGCTGAGCTCAGCGTGGAGCCCAGCATGGAGCCCAGCAGCCGTCAGTGCCCCCGGAGCTGGGCTGACCGCCACCACCGCCTGTCCCCGGCTCCCGGTGCTGTCACACATTTGTGCTTCCCTAACCCCGGCCCCGAGCTGCTCCGTGAATCAGCGGCGCTGAGTCGCCGTGCTTATATTTAGCAGCCTGTCCCCACGCCTTCCATCCACGGGTGGGTGGGAGGAGGGGGGACGAGGGGTGCAGGAACCTTCCCCCAAGAGGTTCCTGGGCTCCTCCTGGCTGCCAGCGAAGCCCTGGAGCCCCTGCCCAGCTCCTGCTGTGAGCACAGCCCTGCTGCATCCCAGTGTTCTGCATCAGCCACCTGAACCCCGTGTTACATCCCCCGGTGACGTCCCTGTCCTGTAGCTCCCACCTGAGCTCTCAGAGCAGCCTTCTGGCCCCAGCTGCGTCTGCTTCAAAGAGAGCAGGTGCAGAACCCCAGAACCCCAACCCCTGTAACTCCATTTGGCTGCTGGGAGAGCCCCCTGCCAATCCTCAGCATAGGAGGGGGGAAATGGCTTCTAACCAGAAGAGGGGAGATCCAGGTGAGATGTGAGGGGGAAATCCTGTACCCAGAGGGCGGTGAGGCCCTGGCACTGCCCAGAGCTGGGGGTGCCCCATCCCTGGGGGTGCCCAAGGCCCCGTCAGCCTGCAGCCAGCCACCCCGGGACGGGTCAGCTGGGTCAGCCAGCACAACCCCCCACACCCTGCCTGGCTCCGAACAGACCTCGACAGCCCCTCCTGCCCCGTGGTGACACAGGGACCGAGGGCAGCAGCAGGAGGGGAGCACAGGGCAGGGGAAGAGCTGCTCTCACGGCTCCCCCGGTGTCCCCCAGCCAGCAGCGAGCTCAGCATCCCCACATTACAGAGGGGCTGCCCGTAGGAAACGTCTGCTTCCTTCCTGAGAGGCGATTTGGCCGTGAGGACACGGGTACATCCCCCCCACACACCTCGCACTCCTCCACACACGGCAATCTGCTTTGTCATGCCGCCCAGGCACCGCGCACCTCCCGGCTGTGCAGAGCCCTCCTGGCGATGCCGCACACCCCGAGCGGACCCATCCCACCCAACGCTCCCCGGCAGCCACGCTCAGCACAACCCCAACCCCAGCCCGGGGCAGACCCGCAGCTCTCTCCATTTTGGGGCAGCTTCAAAGCACGCCATGTCCGACCTGCTGTGAGGGAACACCGGCTCGGGAAGAAGGAGAAAATGGTGTTTGCGATGGCCCAGCCCATGCTGAGCCATCCTCTGGCTCCATCCGTGCCCACCTGGGCCTGCACCATGATGGCGGCGAGGCCCTGGGATGGCGGCGAGGCCTTGGCTGCACCCAGGGCTGGCCACCATCATCCTCTGGGCACCACACATGGCGTCCACCTTCGCTCCTCACTGCCCTGAGAGCACCGATGGCCTCACAGCCGCCGGCCCCACGTCCTGCCCCGAGCTGCCACGGGGCCTCGTGCGGCGGCAGAAGGTGTGAGGGGAGGGGAGGCCAAGGGCCGCCATCTTGGGCTGGGCCCCGTGACCTCGCGCCAGGCCCGGTGATGGCCCCTGGCCTCGAGGACGGCCCCGCAGCCTCACCTGCTCGGCCCCGTAGGCCGTGGCGAACTGGACGAACTCCTCCACACGCACGAAGCCGTCGCCATCGCGGTCCAGGGCGTCGAAGACGGGGCGCAGGCGCGGCTCATCCTCCGCACAGCCGCCCTCGCCCGGGGGGGCCCACGGCGGTGCCCCCGCTGCCGGCTCAGCTGCCCACAGGGCCGGCTCGGGCCCCAGCTCCGGGTCCGGGTCCAGCCCCAGGCCCAGCTCTGGCTGAAGTCCCAGCTCTGGGTCCAGCTCCGGTTCTGGCTCTGGTTCCAGTCCCAGCTCCGGTTCTGCCACCAGTCCCAGCTCTAATCCCAGACCCGGCTCCAGCTCTGGTTCCGGCTCCGGTTCCAGACCCGGCTCCGGTCCCGGCCCCCCCGGTTCGTCGCACCGCGGCCCGGGGCCGAGCGGCGGTGCCGGTTCGGGCGGTGCCGGCGGCGGTTCCATTCTCACGGGCAGCACTCAGCGGCCGCCGCCCGCCCCNACGGCGCTGCCGGCGGCGCCGAGAAGCGGCCCCGCAGCCGCCCGCCCGCACCGCCGCTCCCGGGGCGGCCGGCGGAGAACCCGAGAATTTCCCCCCGCGGCCGCCGCAGTAGCCGGGGCGGTGACGTCACTCGCCCACCACCGCGCCCCCTCACCCACCCCGAGCGCGGGGGCGGGGTCGAGCGGAGGCCACGCCCCCTGGGGGCCGGCCTTAAAGGGGCCGCGCATAAAGAGCACGTGGGGCCGCAGCCCCCCGGCCACGGCGGCAACGTCATCCCCAGCTCCCACCCCAGCCGCCCCTTTCTCAGCATCACCCGCCTCGCTGCAGCCCGGGCCGTGGCTGGCTCTGAAGGCTGGGAGCACACAGCACCCTGTTCCCCGGGATTACCTTCCCTGCAGGTGCCTGGAGCTGCAGACAGAGGGAGATCCCAGCACAGCCAGAGATTGAACAAAGGACACACGCCATGCCCCAACCCTCCTGACTCCCTGCCACCCCTGCCAAGGGACCAGCTGGCACCATCAGCCCCGGGAGCATTGGCTGGGAACGAGGTGGCAGCTGTTGGTGCAAAGACGTGACACAGTCCCTTGAAGCTCTTACTCTTGTCACTGCACCTGAGAACAGGGAGCACAATCTAACCTCTGCGAGCTGGGGCAGGCAGAAGAAAGGCTGCAGGATCCACCCCCCCCATGCAGGTGAACAGATGAGAAGTGGCACAGCTCAGGCTGGAAATTCTTTATGCGTGGCCTGGAGGAAGGAGCAAAACCTGTGAAGTTTACAATCACGTAGGAAAAGCAATCTTTAAAACAAGCTTCAAAAAATTAGGATAAGCCCCAAAGCTGCTGACAGCAGCAGGAAGGCACTGCAGAGCCCCTCAAGCAGCGTGTGCCCCGCGAGGCGCTGGCACAGGGGATGTGTTTTGCTCCCAGCACAGAGCTGGTGCGGCCCCTGCAGCTCCCCAGCTCAGTGCCCTGCTCAGCAAGGGCTGGATTTCTGCTGGCCCTGATTCACCCTCAGCTGCAGGGACTGTAGGAAGGAAGGGGACAGCGTGAGGCTGGCGTCACAGCCAGCTGGGGGCTGACAGACAGCCTGGGGCTGACCAACAGACGGACAGCTCAGGCTCAGCTGGTGGAGCTGTCCGGGGTCAGCTTCCACCTCCCACCTCTGCTCCTGGGGAAGGGACATCCCAGCCCCCTCCTGTCAGCCTCTGGGGGCTGCTGCTCCACCCAGGAGTC
The DNA here is from genome assembly GCA_013396635.1 of Penelope pileata. NCBI lineage: Eukaryota > Metazoa > Chordata > Aves > Galliformes > Cracidae > Penelope > Penelope pileata. The sequence continues at coordinate 64,360 of WBMW01000338.1, read as the reverse complement.
CCCGGAGGTGATGGAGCTGTCTGTCCTCCTGCCAGAGCCACCTTGGGCCTCGTCTCCACGAGCTGCCAGCTCCTGCAGCCAGGAAGAGCTGCCTGAGCACCAAGGCTGACCTCATCCCCCAGCAGGACAAGCTGCAGATCTGGCAGCAAGCAGTGACAGTGGGGAACTGCAGGGCTTTCCCCAACCCAGCGTGGGCTGAGCTATTCCCTCTCCCCAAAAGAGCTGCAGTGGGGGTTCTGCACAGCTCTCAGGCAGAGATGGGAGTGAGGGCAGGCAGAGGATGGATATCCAGGACTGGGACTCCAGAAAGGAAAATCCAGACTGCAAGGTGAACATCACAGCCCACCCCCCCGCTGTCCTCACAGCCTCAGCCACATCAGCTCAGAAGACTGTAACAGTGCAGAGCGGGGGTATGGCTGCTCCCTCCCCCAGGCAGGAGCAGGATCAGCAGTGTCACCATGTCACCGATGGGGCAGGCAGCAGCTCTCAGCTCCTGCTCTGGGTGACGTCGCCCCAAGATGTCCGAGGGCAGCAGCATTCGGTCACGTTTCTGTCCATCAGTCAATCCCAGGCTGTCCGTCATTGATTTTTGTTTGCTCCTGCAGCCCAGACATCTGCAAGACAGCGGCGAGGTTGGTACACGTGGCCCTGCCCAAGGACCAGGCAGGAGGAGGGGGACAGAAGGAGACCCCTGCCCCAGAGAGCACCAGCCCTGTAACCAGCTCTGGGGGCACACGCAGCCAAAACAAATCCTGCATGCAAAGCAACCCCAGCCCAAGTCATGCTGCTGTAATTCATGCAAGGAAGAAGGGGAGGCAGAGGCTGTCAGGACTCTGTACTGCAGCCTGCTGGTGGGTGACAGAAGCGGGGCATCACCTTGCTTCAGTGCCCAAATAAGCATCCTCCAGCAGGAACAAGAGGTACCAAGTCAGGCACAGGCTCAGAGGGGAAAACACCCTGCAACTCCTGTCCTTCCCTAGCAGTGCCCACCCCCAGGCCTCTCATACTGTGCACAGCTCCTCACACAGCACCTCCTGCAGTCTTGCTGCTGCTGTGGGCCTCTCTCCTCTGCCCTGGCAGCACTGTGGCCTTTGCTGACCCCCAGGCACATTCGCTTTGCTCACAGCAGCACAGCCCAGGACCCCTGCTGCCTCCCATAGGGCTCCTGGGAGGCCTCAGCAGGGTTCCCAGCTGCCCACCCCGCAGCTCAGCAGGGACTGGGTGCAGGGGAGTGCCCGGACACACTCATGACAGCCCAGCACCCCAAAAGCTTGCTGTGGCACATATAACATGATGGCCTGAGCCTCAGGAGGGGCAGAGCCTGGCACAACATGACCAAGGCGCTCAAAGGATGCAATGACTGGTACCACAGCCATGCTTCTACACCACAGGCTAACAGGGTTTCTGATACAAGCCCTGCTCTAATCCCACAGAGGGGGAAAGGCACGTCACCTAGAGTTTAGCAGAGGATGAAGCAATACCCAGCAAGGCAGAGAAGTTGTTGGCAGAGGTCAGCCAGCTCCCACCATCCACGACCAGGGTGGTGCCCGTCACGTAGGAGGAGAGGGGGCTCGCCAGGTACAGCGTGCTGTGGGCAATCTCTGTCTTGTTCCCTGCACGCTGGAGGGGGATGGTGTCAAACTCTCTGGCTTTCTCGGCAAATTTTCCACCTAAATGATGGGAGAAAGAGTCAGCTATGAGCATGGACCTCCTGCCCATCGCCACTGCCTGCCAGACACTGCAATCCAGCAGTGCTGCGTGCGCGGTGTCAGCTGCTGAGAGCCCCAGGGAAGCTCAGTGAGATGCTGGCACAGCTCTAGGGATGGCCCATGGTTCAACACAAGGATCTCAAGCCCATCTGCGGGACTTGTAACTGGACACCGCAACAGTGAGCTCAAGACATGGCCTCACTGAGCTTTCTCAGCCTCCAGGGCTCAAACACGCTCACTGACAGACTTCAAGAGCTGACCCACTAGACACAGCAGCTGCCTGCACCATGCCATGGTGGTCTGCGACAGTGCCCTCCCAGACAGATGCCATCATGGAGGCAGAGCAGGAGCCCCAGGGCCTCACCCAGCCGCCGGTAGCCCTCGGTGCCTGAGATGGGGCCTGGTGCCAAGCTGTTCACACGGATATTGTTGGGACCCCACTCCACAGCAAGGTGACGGGTCATGGCATCTGCAAAGGGGAACAGATTACGAGACAAATGAGAAATGGAGAGCAAAGCCATTCCAGCAACTGTTGCAGGGGGCAAAAAGCCAAGGGAGGCTTTGGCAAAGACGAAAGGATCATGGAAGAGCAAGCCTGGGGGAGAGAGGAGCCTCACACCAAACACAAGCATGTGCAGCACTGCACTGTAACTGCATAATTCATATGCACCCCTCCCATGGGCATCTTCCAACCCCAATATCCAGGAGCTTCCTTACTGGCCCCACACAGCTCGCAGAGCCCCAGCAAGGAGTACCTATAGCGGCCTTGGCACTCCCAGCGTGCACCTGGAGGGCCTGCCCTCGGTAGCTCAGAGTTGCCGTGACGTTAACGATGACCCCGCCGTGGTCCTGGGGAGGGAAACGAGACACAGTGTGAGGCAGGGAGCAGCATGAGGATCACACAGGAGCGTGGTGGGCTCAGAGGGGAGGTCACTCATAGCACAGCCAGCCCTGTGTTGCTAACACATCACCTGGCCTCCCTGAGCAGGGCCCTTCCACAGAGGTGGGAGACAAGCAAAGACCAAGGAAAAACAGAGGAGCAGCACCTGACAGCTTTGTCCCAGGCAGGTGCTACACCAGTCAAAGCCCCTTGGCAAGGGACAGGCAGGAATCAAAGCACAGCCCCCACTTCCAGTCTCCAAAAGGTAACAGACTGGCTCCGAGCAGGGCAGATGGCACAGGCCAACAGCATGCTGCTGTGCTCCCCCTTCTGCCCTCTACGCTTCGCTGACTTTTTCAGAAGTGTGGCTTGCTCAGCATTAACCTCCTGCTTACCAGGAGCCACTTACCCAGAAATATTTCTCAAAGAGGACTTTGGAGGTGTTGAAGGTGCCGAGAGTGTCAATATCCATCACTGTCTTGAAGGCATTGAAGGACAGAGCACTGGCTGGGCACAGAAAGTTTCCTGCAGCACCTACGGAGAAGCAGTTGGGGTCACAGCCAGCAGGCTCAGGGCACTTCTGTGAGGGGAACAGCGAGCAATATGGCTTGGGTAGGATGGAGAGGAAGTGGAAATAGCCCTGATAAGGGGGTAAATGGCTTGTGGCTCACAGGATGTGGGGATGAGCCACAGTGAGACCGATACAGGTGGGTACTGATTTCTCTGAGACCACTCTCTCTGTGCTGCTCTCAGGGGCTCACACCATTGTTTGCCCAGAAGCCCCCAGAGCGAAGCAGCATAAGCCAGACACGGCAGATACAGCCCCCGTGCAGGAGAACACCCTCCTCAGAACAGCCTGCCCCAGGCCCCCCACTGCCCCTTCCAGTGGCTCACCATTAACCAGGATGTCGATCCGCCCAAACTCCTTCAGTGTCTCATCCACCGCTGCCACGATGGTTTGGGGCTGCCTGACATCGACGGACAGAGGCAGGCACTGCTGGCCCGTGGCTGCCTCCAGCTTTTTTGAGGCCTGGAAAAAGAGAGAAGTGAGATTCTTTCTGGGACTGCATTCTTCAGCGAGGGTCAGACCCAGATCTCACACAGGCACAAAAGAAGCCAGGCAGAAGCTGCAGCCCTGTCAGCACACAGCATCAGCCACATGAACACACGCCACATCGTGTCCCAGAAGGAGCTGCATCTCACCAGCCAGCATGGCCACTGTGTTTCTAAAACCCAAAAGCCAGCCCTTGGGCAAGGCACACAACCGCCCAAGCATGGCCAGAGCACGTGGGGGAGCCAGAGAAAGCTCCTGCACACCGTGTCCCACGTGGGCCCTGAGGGCAGGGCTCACTAAGCCCCACCACCCCACTGCCATCACAGACACAGCACACCCCAACCCCCAACCAAGGTCTCTGCACAGTGAGTACAAAGGCTGGACCTTGGTGAGGCATTTTGGCATTTCTTCAAAAAAAAAAAAAAAAAAGTAACCTTTAGATCCAAAATATCAGTGGGTCAAAGGGCAAAGCCAACCAGCAGTTATCAGGACTCTGCCTACGAGGCAGATCAGGCAGCTCTGCAGCTCAGCACCGGTCCAAAGCCACCCCCAAAGCTCTGGGTGGGAACAAGCCTCTCCCCAGCAGCCCAGGACATCAAGCACTGGGGACAAACTCAGCTGCAGCCCCACACAACACCCAGTGACGTCCTGCATGCCTGCTTGGGCCCCTCAGGCTGTTCTCTGAGGAGCTGTGAGCCCTGAGCACTGGGCACGTGCAGGTCAAGGCCCTGCAAACCAGTCTGTGTGTGCTCAGAAGGCTCCAGTCCCTCAGGACTGAAAAGCTGCTGGGTTTTGGGCCTCATTTTCTGGCCCAAGAGCATGAGGGAACGTGGAATGAGAACACCACCCACCTCCAGGAGGCAGCTGGGTCATGCTAGCTCATCCCCCAGCACAGAGTTTGCTCTTTATTATGTTTCAGTGAACTTTGTGCAGCCACCACAAAGCTCCTGCAGCTGCCTGCAGCCCGGGGCTGCTCACAGGCCGGCAGGCAGGCACAGAGATGCCATCAGCAGAGCCTGGGATCAGGCACATGGGGGCTGACTGTCCCACCCACCCCCAGGGCACCTACAGCTAACACAGCTTCACCAGACCCTGCATCCTCCACTCAGACTCACGGCATAACTGAGATTTTAGGGCTCAGGGTAACCCTCCAACCCAACAATCTCTGGAAAAGGGGGATTCACCCTACCTGAGGCTGAGTCCAACGTTTGACTTTGGGCTCTGCCACCTCCCAACAAACCTCCAGTGCTGTTTGTTTCCTTCTGTCCCACAACAAGCCGACACTGGGCACAGGAAGGGCTGCGAGAGCAGAACTGCTGCACAGAGCCCTCACCCAGAGCTCTGCTCCATCAGCACCGGGAGGGGAAGGCAGCAGCCCCCACAACGAACCGAGCCCCCCAGGAAGCACAGCCCACCCCAACCCCGCACAGGGGGAGCCCGGGGGGCAGTGCCGCAGGAGGGGCTCCAGGCAGCTCCGTGCCCCTCACTCACCTCGGACACCCGCTGCAGGCTGCGGCTGGCGATGGCGGTCCGGCAGCCGTGCCTGCAAGGGAGGGGCGGTGAGGGCGGCCCCGCTCCCCGCAGCCCCCTCAGGGCCCCCGCGGGGCCGCCCCGTACCTCATGAAGATCTCCGCGATGCGGAAGCCGATGCCGGAGCCGCCGCCGGTGATGAACGCCACCTGACCGCTGGGGGGGAACGCGGGGCTCTGAGCGCCGGGACGGGCCCCGGCCCCAGGCTCGACCCCGGCCCCAGGCCCAACTCTGCCCCCAGGCCCGACCCCAGCCTCAGGCCCGACCCCAGGCCCGACCTCGACCCCACCGAGCGCCGCGCACTCACGCCAGGATGTCGGGGCTGAAGAGGTGCCGGTACTCGCTGAGGCAGTCGTCACTGTCCACGTCCGGCGGCGGCCCGGCAGCGGCCGGGCCCTGCGCCATGGCTGCAGCACCTGACTGGACCCGCGCTCAGTCCCGCGCGGAGCACGCCGGGACGCCCCGCCCCGCAGCCCGCCCGTGCGGCTGCGCGCCGCCCGTCGGTAGCTGTAGTTCGGCGCCGTGCCGCGCGCCGGGAGATGGCGTGACCGCGGCCGCTGCCACCGCGGGGCATGCCGGGAGTTGTAGTTCCCGCCCGCCCGTCGCCGCTGTCGCGCATGCGCAGGCGTCGTAGGCGTTGCCTGGCAACGGCGCAGGACCGCAGCGAGCCCCACAGCGCCGCCCCGTGTCCTTCGTGTCCCCAGCGTCCCCGGGGCTGCCGGTGGCGGCCCGCTGTCTCCCTGGCCCCGCAGCGCCCTCACCTCGTCCCTCCCAGCGCCCTGCATCCTCACGCTGCCTGCCGGGACCTCCCAATGCCCCCAGTGCCACCCCAGCGACGTTGCAGCTGGGGGACAGTGTCCCCTGGAGCCGCCCTGCCACCATCCCAGGCCCCTCCAGGGCCTCCCAGTGCCCCCAGCACCACGCACTGACCCCAGGGACATCCCAGCGTCCCCAGTGACACCTCTGTGCCCCCCAGTGCGCCCAGCGCTGCTCTGTGACATCCCAGTGCCTCCCAGTGTCACCCCAGTGCCTTCCAGTACCATCCTAGTGACCCCCAGCACTTCCTGGTGACATCCCAGTGCCCTCCCAGTGCCACCCGGGGACATCCCAGTGTCTTCCAGTGACATCCTTGCACCCAAGGGCCCCCCCCAGTGACCCCCAGCGTTTCCTGGTGACATCCCCGTGCCTCCCAGTGACATGCAGTACTTCTCAGTGACGTCCCGGTACTTTCCAGTGTCACCCCAGTGACATCCCAGCGCTGTCTGTTGCCCCCCAGTGAAATGCCTGTACTTCCCAGTGTCCCCCAGCACTTCTCCGTGACATCCCAGTGCCCCCCAGCACTTCCCTGTGACATCCCAGTGCCTCCCAGTACCACCCTGGTGACCTCCAGCAATACCCCAGTGCCTCCCACTGCTTCTTGGTGACATCCCTTCCCAGCGTCATCCCAATGACATCCCAATGACATCCCAGTGCCACCTGGGCGCACCCCGCTGTCCCCATGCCCGGCCGAGAGACGAGGGCGGTGCTGGAGGTGCCGGGTTTATTGGGACCCTCACAGCTCGCTGGTGAAGGGGCGGTCACCGCTCTCCCAGGCCACCAGCTCGTCCCGCTGGAACCAGAACCCGATCTCCCGCAGCGCCGTCTCCACCGAGTCGCTGGCGTGCACCACGTTCCTGCGCGGGGACACGGGGACATGGGGATGGGGACATGGCCACGGGGCCCAGCGCCGCGTCCCCCCCACCCTCACCTGCTGACGTGCATGCTCAGGTCCCCCCGGATGGTCCCCGCCGCCGCCTTCGCCGAGTCCGTGTCCCCCACCATGGCACGGGTGGAGCGCACCACGTTGTGGCCCTCCCACACCTGTGGAGGGGACGGGGACGTGTGAGCCCTGCAGCCCCGCCGTGTCCCCACGGGGGTCCCCTCCCGGCCCTCACCATGGCCACCAGCGGCCCCGAGGTCATGTAGGCCACCAGCGCGGGGTAGAAGGGCTTCTGCCGCAGCTGCTGGTAGTGCTGGTCCAGGAGGCCCCGGTCCGCCTGAGGGCACCGTGGGGTGACATGGGGACACCCAGCGAGGCCCCCGCGCACCCCGTCCCCCCGCGGGGCCGTACCTGGAGCAGCTTCATGGCCACCAGCTTGAAGCCGCGCCGCTCGAAGCGCCCGATGACGTCGCCCACCAAGCGCCGCTGCACCGCGTCCGGCTTCACCAGCACCAGCGTCTGCTCCGCCGGCGCCGGGGGGGCTGCGGGGTCACGGGGACGTCCCAGTGCTCCCACAGTGCCCCATCCAGGTCCCCATCCTCAGCCCTGTCCCCATCCTCATCCTTATCCCCAACCTTGACCTCATCCCCAACCCCTGTCCCCATCCCCAACCATGGATCCCACCCTCAATCCCGACCCCAGCCCCAACCCCGTCCCTGGGGTCCCTGCGATGTCCCCTGTGCCCCAGCTACGGGGTCTGCAGGGTCCCAAGGGACGTGCCACAGAGCTGTGACACATGTCGGGGACCATCCAGCAGTGCTCAAGGTCAGCATGGATGGGCTCAGCTTGGTTCTGGCCGATGGTGCAGATCGGTGTCACTGTCACCCATGGCACTGGGATGGCAGGCAGATGTCCCCATGGGGACAGTGTCCCCATGCAGCACAGGGACAGGGAACGGACAGGGAAGAGGCGGTGGCTCCAAGTGAGAGTGTCTCAGCGTCAGCCCTGTCTTCTCTGGGCGATGCCGTGTGCCCGTCCCCAGCCCTGGGGACCTCAGTGCCAAAAGCCAGCACGGGGCAGCGGGTCCACAGGGACAGCACGGGGATGGGATGGGGATGAGGAGAGGGTCCCCGAGGGGAAGGCAGGGAGAGGACACGGAAGGATGGTGGTGGGGACTGGGTCCCCTTGGGCAATATGGGGATGGGACGGGATGGGACAGGGACCCAAGGGCAGGGCAGGGAGGGGACACAGGGAAGGAGGGGGTGGGGACCGGTCCCCACGGGCAGTACGGGGAGGGGACGGATGGGGACAGCTGCAGGGAGGGTCCCGGGCCGGGTCTCACCGGAGCCGTAGCAGCGCGGCCCGAGGGGGCGGCAGAGGCCGGGCCCCCCCCGCAGGCGGCCCCGCGCCAGGCAGCGCCCCACGGAGCCCATGGCCGGGGCGGGCGGCTCGGGGCGGCCGGGCCCCGCGGGAGGCTTTAAGGACCCAAGGGGGGGAGCGCGGCCGTGTCCCGCCCTCCCCTTAAAGCAGCCGCGGCCGCACGGGGCCCCCGGGGGCTGCCCGAGCCCCAGCGCGGGGCCGGGGGTGACGCACGGGGACGGTCCCCAGGCGGGGGGCGGTGACGAGGCCCGGGGCCGGGACCCCCTGCATCCCCCGGGAGCCGCAGCCGGGAGCGGTCCGGGCTGCGGCTGCGGCACAGCGGGGCAGTTGGGCTGTAGGACATGGGCAGAGGAGAAGCAGCTTCTCAGCAGCGGGGCTCGCAGGTCCGACCCGGCTCTGGCTCCGCTCCAGCTGCTGCCCTTGATCTGCTGCTCCGCCGGGGAAAACAGAGCAGCGCACTTTCACCTGCGGTCAGCAAACAGATCCCAGCCAAAGATGTTGCAAGGAACAGAGCAGCAGCACGGGGCCGTGCTGGGAGTGGGGCTGTGCCCCCCCCAGCCCTGTGAGGGCTGCAGCTCAGCCCCAGGGACCAGCCCAGGCACCGGCCTGGGCACTGCACGGTGCTCAACAAAACTCACAACAGGGAGCAACTGCTCCAGGGTTCATCCCCGTGCTCTGTCTGAGCCCTGAGACCTTCCAGCTGCACCCATCTCACCCCATGCTCGTGTCGACGGGGAGAGCACACGCTGATCTGAACCCAAGACTCAGAAGAAGTTCTTACAAAGAGCGGGGCTGCGCTGGCCCAGCTGCCCAGGGAGGGCTGGGGGCACCGTCCTGGGGTGCTCAGAGCCGTGGGGATGCGGCACTGAGGGCCACGGCTCCGTGGCTGATGGCTGGATGNCTGTCTTCTCTGGGCGATGCCGTGTGCCCGTCCCCAGCCCTGGGGACCTCAGTGCCAAAAGCCAGCACGGGGCAGCGGGTCCACAGGGACAGCACGGGGATGGGATGGGGATGAGGAGAGGGTCCCCGAGGGGAAGGCAGGGAGAGGACACGGAAGGATGGTGGTGGGGACTGGGTCCCCTTGGGCAATATGGGGATGGGACGGGATGGGACAGGGACCCAAGGGCAGGGCAGGGAGGGGACACAGGGAAGGACGGGATGGGGACCGGTCCCCACGGGCAGTACGGGGAGGGGACGGATGGGGACAGCTGCAGGGAGGGTCCCGGGCCGGGTCTCACCGGAGCCGTAGCAGCGCGGCCCGAGGGGGCGGCAGAGGCCGGGCCCCCCCCGCAGGAGGCCCCGCGCCAGGCCGCGCCCCCCGNTCCGACCCGGCTCTGGCTCCGCTCCAGCTGCTGCCCTTGATCTGCTGCTCCGCCGGGGAAAACAGAGCAGCGCACTTTCACCTGCGGTCAGCAAACAGATCCCAGCCAAAGATGTTGCAAGGAACAGAGCAGCAGCACGGGGCCGTGCTGGGAGTGGGGCTGTGCCCCCCCCAGCCCTGTGAGGGCTGCAGCTCAGCCCCAGGGACCAGCCCAGGCACCGGCCTGGGCACTGCACGGTGCTCAACAAAACTCACAACAGGGAGCAACTGCTCCAGGGTTCATCCCCGTGCTCTGTCTGAGCCCTGAGACCTTCCAGCTGCACCCATCTCACCCCATGCTCGTGTCGACGGGGAGAGCACACGCTGATCTGAACCCAAGACTCAGAAGAAGTTCTTACAAAGAGCGGGGCTGCGCTGGCCCAGCTGCCCAGGGAGGGCTGGGGGCACCGTCCTGGGGTGCTCAGAGCCGTGGGGATGCGGCACTGAGGGCCACGGCTCCGTGGCTGATGGCTGGATGTGATGATCTTAGGGGTCTTTTCCGAGGTTCTAAGAGTAGAGACCTCAGGGACCTCCCAGCTGCGTGGTCAGGGACTTCCCAAAGCCCACAAAATCTCACCCGCTGTGGATGGGGTCTGGGACTTTGATCTCCCACCAGGGTCACGCTGGCACCCTGTGATGCAACGCCGCGATGGACGCTCCTCCTGCGGGCAATCGACAGGGACACGAGAACACGGGGGAAGTTATTTAAAACAACAAAGTAAGCACTTTATTTCCATTAAGCATGTTGTTTTAGTATCACAATGGAATGATGAGAAAACGTTTTAAAAAAAAAAAAAAAACCAAAAA
>WBMW01000338.1:0-53647 GCA_013396635.1 Penelope pileata | reverse complement strand
AGCCAAAGATGTTGCAAGGAACAGAGCAGCAGCACGGGGCCGTGCTGGGAGTGGGGCTGTGCCCCCCCCAGCCCTGTGAGGGCTGCAGCTCAGCCCCAGGGACCAGCCCAGGCACCGGCCTGGGCACTGCACGGTGCTCAACAAAACTCACAACAGGGAGCAACTGCTCCAGGGTTCATCCCCGTGCTCTGTCTGAGCCCTGAGACCTTCCAGCTGCACCCATCTCACCCCATGCTCGTGTCGACGGGGAGAGCACACGCTGATCTGAACCCAAGACTCAGAAGAAGTTCTTACAAAGAGCGGGGCTGCGCTGGCCCAGCTGCCCAGGGAGGGCTGGGGGCACCGTCCTGGGGTGCTCAGAGCCGTGGGGATGCGGCACTGAGGGCCACGGCTCCGTGGCTGATGGCTGGATGTGATGATCTTAGGGGTCTTTTCCGAGGTTCTAAGAGTAGAGACCTCAGGGACCTCCCAGCTGCGTGGTCAGGGACTTCCCAAAGCCCACAAAATCTCACCCGCTGTGGATGGGGTCTGGGACTTTGATCTCCCACCAGGGTCACGCTGGCACCCTGTGATGCAACGCCGCGATGGACGCTCCTCCTGCGGGCAATCGACAGGGACACGAGAACACGGGGGAAGTTATTTAAAACAACAAAGTAAGCACTTTATTTCCATTAAGCATGTTGTTTTAGTATCACAATGGAATGATGAGAAAACGTTTTAAAAAAAAAAAAAAAACCAAAAAAGTCTCTAATCCCCACACATAGCAGGGAGGTTTTCAAGGCAATTTAAAAAACAAAGGGAGTGACAGAAGTGCCAGAACAGTCCCAACATCACAGTCCCAACATCAGTCCCAAGGTCACAGTCCCAACATCACAGTCCCTCCTCCTCCGAGGGCTGGCCAGGGGCAGGGAGGCGGAATGACACGAAGGTACGAATGTCTGAAGTGGTCTTTGGCGCTTCTGCCTCATGATTGACACGCACGGGATCCCTCGAGATGGCCCCACGGCCACCTCCAGGCACACCCAGGAGCTCCAGCTGCGGCCAAGGCCCTGAAGCCCCGTGCTCAGACACATCCCGTGGCCCCGGGGCTGCGAGAGGGGGAAGCACCCACCCTGCAGCACCGACAAAACCAGCGAGGAGAGAAGGTGGTGGCAAAAGGAGACGTGGATCCGTTCCCTACAGTGATCAAAACACGAGTCCAGTGCAGAAACTATAGCTTCACAGTTCCAGGGGGCAAACTGTCATTGCAGAGTCTGTAGTAACGCAGGTCGTTCACCAGCCTGTGCACGTTCTGGGTAAACGATGGCAGGTCCTGGAAGAGACCAAACACCACGTTGTTCTGCAAACAGAGCCACTCATGGGCGCTGCAGGACGGCAGCGAGCAGAGAGGCACCGGGAGGGCCCTACATCCATGTGGGTTTCCAGATGTGACCATAACAGACGGAGCCCAGGGGAGCTGCGTTTCTGCAGCCACACACAGCCCCAGGGCTGCTGCCTGCAGAGACCTGGCTCTGCTCGTGGCACGGCCCTCGCTGTGTGCTCAGGCACTGTGCAAACGGTCACAATGCGGCCATCTGCAGCAGGAACAGCTCAGCTCCTGCATCCCACAGAGCCCCTACAAGGGCTGCTCTCCCTGGAGAGCATCGCCTGCTGGAAGCCCAGTGACTGTCTCCAAGCTTCGGGTCCCAAATCCCCACTGCCTTCCACGGGAGAGGGAGCACCCAGACCACCCAGCCCCAGCAGAGTGACACCTGGCTGTGCTGCTGGTGCTCCGAGGGGAGGTTACAGACCCCCCCAGTTGCTCCACTGTAACCCTCCAACATCTGGCCAGCAGCTGGAGCGTGGTTTTGGCAAGGACCCCAGTATCCCACCAGCACATGTCAGCCTACCCTTGCAAAAACTGCCCCCAGGGAAGGCTTCCTCTGACTCCCACAGAATAAGGAAGTCCAAGAGATGAGATGGCAGCTCGGCTACCTACAGTGAGAACCCTACCCCAGCATCGCTGACCGTGGAGGTGTTGGCAGCAGAAGGGGCACTGCCTCCAAGCACCACCACGGAGCCCATGGCCACCAGCCAGCACACTGTGAGAAACACACAGCCCACCCCAGGGGTACCTGCACCCTTCCGCAGCATCTCCCCTCCTTACCCTGTCCATTTTGAAATTCCTTCCCAGCACATTTTTCTGGTTCGAGTCCACGCCGTCGCAGCTGGCCAGGAACTCGGGGAGGAAGGCTGAGTAGAAGCCATCAAAGTCCACTGAGGCCATGTTGTAGGTGGCGATGCCGATCTCCTCCTGCAGCAGGTCGTGGGACTTGTGCACCAGCACCTGGAGCAGCACGTTGACAAACTGGAACAGCATGGTCGTCCGGAAGATCTTCTGCACAGGGAGAGGAGGACACAGTCAGGCACCTTCCCACAGCAATCCTCCTCCCACTGGAGGGATCATCACAGCCTCCACAGCATCAGAAGGACAAAATCACTGAGCACAGAGCAGGCACGTGGGCATGGCTGCTCTGGGTCACTTAACCCCAGCAGCTTCTGAGCTGTCAGAGAGGCCTGCAACACCTTGTGAGCACAGAGAGAATTTCCCAGTCTGAGTCAGGCCACAACACACGTGGCTGCAACAAGCCAAATGAGCACCTGCCTCGATATTACCTGTGAATTTGGCCACCTTTACCTCCAGTCTGGTTCAAGGCTTAGACACTGGCATTTAAGCAAACAGCACCAAGTCCCATTTAAACTCCAGACGGTGCTAGCCCTGCACAGGGCTCTGGAAAGCAGCTGGAGCTCCCAGGGAGCCTGGCCAGCTGCCTGAAGCTCTGACAGTCTGACAGACTGTCCTTGAGCTGTGAGCACGAGGCAAACCTGAGAGCTCTGCCCTCACAGGCAGAAGAGCAAGACCCAGGACTGCAGCTCTAGTTCTTCACGGCAGCAGCTAACAAATCTACATCAGAGGTTTGAGGATGGGTCCTCCATGACAGCAATGGGCAACCACCTTGCAGTGACCCAACTAAATGCTGCACAGAGTGCTGCTGGCCCAGATGAGAACGATGCAGAGACTCTGGCAGCATCTCCAGGGTCTGCTCTGGCTGGCAAGAGCCGGGCTTCCTCCTGTCCCCAGCGCAGCAGCGCCAGGGAGGTGCCACTCTCATCACAACCACAGCAAACAAAGGATGCAGGAAACAGGCCCCAAATCCCAACCTCCAGCACATGCACCCACCTTGTGGTACAGCTTCTGCTTGGTGTTCAGTGTCTCCAGGTAGAAGAGGTTCTGCTTGAACAGGTGAATGTCGGGCTGCAGGAAGGACTGGCCAAATGCCTACAAAGTAGGATTGAAGGAAGGGGGATCAATACCACGCTACTGAGCTTGCTGAAGGCAGAAGAAACTTCAGCAGCAGTGTGCTCACCTCCCTGCAGAACAGTTTCTAAGCTGGGTCAGTTGGGAACAGGTGTCACCATGCACAGGAGCTGAGCACAGCCCCCTGCCAGGCAGCAGCTGGCTCACGGAGGATTTCTCAGAGGCACCCAGAGTATCACAAACAGAGCCATAATGCACTCACTGCTCTTGCTCTGTGTCTGCATCCAGAGGCCACAGTGCCTGGTGGATGTGTTCAACGTGCTACTGCACTAAGGTACAGCCAGAGATGGGACTGGAGGCTGAACCGGGCGTTTCAGGAACAGGGAAGAGCCCAGGAACATTTGCAGGACCCCACCGAAGCAGCGTGGTAGCCCTGCACAGATCCCGGGATGCAGCACCTTTAACACCCCAGCACCTCTCAAACACCGTATGGGTGAGTGGAGGTGGGCAGCACCAGCAGCAGCTGCTCCACGACATCATGAGCAGAAGAGCACCCCTTGGTGTTGCACGTTGTTGTTAGATGGACCAAAACAGCCCAGGCCCTCTGAAGGCTGAGCTAGCTCTGGGCTCAGATCTGCAGAAACCAGCACAGCAACTGGAAACACCCTGAGCACAAGGCACTGCCTGTTCTTGCAATACAGAGCATATGCAGAACATGAAACTGCACCAAAGCAGCAGCAGCCAAGCAGCAAAACCAGCCCTGCACTGTCCTCCAGCCTGCAGTTCACACTGAGATCACCATGTGAATAGCCCCAAAAAAACAGACAGCGAGGCAGTCTGGAAGCGTTACAGGAAAAAAAAAGGTGTGGGGACAGCCCTGCACAGGGACCAGCTCTGGGCTCTGTTCACAAAGATGCTGCAGTATGGAAATGCAGGGAGAAGCACCAACATAGCCCATGTCACCCAGCACAAGAGCTCCCTCTTCACGTGTCCATCAGAAGGACCCAGCTCCAGCAGCACTCCAGGGCAGCCTGCACATGGCCCGATGTTCAGTGCCCCTGGACTGGCACCAGCTCTCAGCTCCCAGAGCACGAGGCGAGCGTGCTTCTGTTTGCACTGCTGGGGGCTGGAGGGCCCTGCACCAGGCAGCCTCCAACAGGCTGCTGATTTTTTCTGATTTCACTTTAAGCTGCACTGCCTGTTTTTGAGACAGTTCATACCTCGAGGAGCTGCAGAAGGGCTCACTTGGTCAGCTTTGCCCTAAGTAACACCTGGAATATGGTCTGTTGCTCTCAAAATCCAAATTCTCCAACCTGAGAAGACTGGCACTGGCTGTGGACGTGCTGGCACGCTGCCTCTGCCTTCTCTAGCCCACAGGATTACCACAGTGACCCTTCCCACCAGATCCAATGGAACAATACAGAACAAGTTCATACATAAACATACACATGGTCATGGAAAAGGATTTCAGTACATAAAGGGGGCTTACAAGAAAGATGGAGAAAGACTTGGAAAGATGTCCCTGCTTATGGCAGGGGAGGGTTTTGGAGGCCCCCCCCAACCCAAACCATTCTGTGCTAATGTATGAAACCAGAGGACACTGTGGTCTCAGGAAAACTTCCCTGCACTGTTGATTTGTCCTAATGCCAAGTCCAAGAATCCTAGCAGGGATAAGTGGGACAGCACCAGGAGTATTTTAGGTCCAGACAAAGGATGCAGGCATGGAAAGGAATTAGCAGGAGTGAGGAAGGAATGGTAAGAGCACATCAGCAAGATGACTACAAATATTTTGATTTTTAGCAGTTCCTACACAAAGACCTCACTGTAGACACCTTCTAACGCCAGCAGCCACATGTTTAAAGCCCTGCCACGAGCAGTGTGTGCTCCATCACAGAAGGGCTCTTAGGCAGCTGCAGCTGAGTTACCTGCATGATGGCACTGAACTGTGCTTCGTTCTCCATCTGCTCTTCTGCCACCCCTCTCTGGACGCTGGCCAGAACGCTGGACTTGAAGAAGTACCGCCAGTTGTGGTGGAGGACCCGGAACAGCAGCTCAAAGAGCTCTGCCTTCACATCAGGGGATGAGCGCTGGGAGGACAGAAAACCAACTCACAACAGCTCCTGGGCTGGAACCCCTCTTATCCCCTGGGTCCCACTGCCAGCAGCACCCTGTCCAGAGGCCATCCCAGGCCCAGAGCAAAGGGCTTCCTTCCAAGGAAGGCATCAACCTCAGCAGCTGTTGACAAAACCCTCCACCCACGCTGCTTCCAATCCCTGCTCTCCAGGCACCCAGCTCCCCCTGCACTGGGAGTGACATTTCCAGCTCTTAGAAAGCAAAACGCACCGCCAGCAACGCGCTCCCCTGGTGTGAGAGCAGCCCTACCTCTGCAATGATGGGGTAGACCTGCTCCATGCACAGGGAGATGACGCTGGGGAGGAAAGGCTTGAACACCTGGCCCGGCTCCTGAACCACCACCTGCAGGATCTTCAGGAACTTCTCCACCACCCGACAGCCGGTGCTGCCCTCGTGGAGGATGCTCTCTGCCAACTGCTCTCTGCAACACAGAACAGAGCTGTTGTACGGGATCCTCCCCTGAGATCTGCATGCTCACCTGATGTAAAGGGAGGCAGACAGAGTCTCTGAGCTCGCACATTAAGCCACAGAAGGGAGCCAGGTCTTGACTAAGGACTGATCAACACTTCCCTACTAAAAGCTTTAGAGACAACTGAGGTGCACACAGACGTTCGGTTACAGGCAACACCAGAGCCCAGTTCGGTATCACACATTTCCAAGGCTATAAAGTCTGTGAGAAAGCTGAACTTGCACTGTGTCAGTGCACCTGATGTGTATGGACACTGCAGGCTTGGAATCATTGCCCTGAGATTAAGCCCTGGACAGAGAGGGAGTGGAAGCACTTCTCTTTTGGGACAGGGACCTGTTTTGTTAGCTGGCCAAAACAAACCATTGTGAGGGATAGGAAAAAAGCGACCAGCAGGAGACAATACCTGGTGAACATGTTTAGGAAAGTCTGTATGATCTGCTCAGTGAAAGGCACTCCCATCTGCACTCTCAGTCCTTGAAACAAAGTGAGGAAGAAGCTCAGCATCTCATCTGTCACATCTAAGAACAGGAAAGCAAAAAGAACACGTTAAGGCAACGTTCAAATGCATCAGGATCTTTTCTGTGATTTCTGCTCCTCCTGCACAGGGAATCCCATTTATCCCTGGAAATTTAGCAGCAGCTTTGCAGATAGAAATTGAGCTGGTACCATGGGGTTTAAAGGTCGGTCATACATTTCTGCACAGCCAGCATCCAACAGCTCCAAACAAACACAGCAGCAGCAGCAGGGCCCTTTGCTGGGTGTGCCTGCACAGACTGCAGGGAGAAAGCTCTTGCAACGGCCTGGGCTGATCTGCAGTTGGTCACTGCACATACAGGGTTAACAGGAAATAGGAGGAAATCCAACACAGCCAAACAGCTAAGGGGGGTCAGGAGACAGAGTCCAGCTTTTTTTTTTTTTTTTTGGTAGGATCTGAAAATATCCTTCTGACTTCAGAAGTGATTTCCAGCACGTGGCTGTGCTGCACTGCAGCTAACTCCCCGCCAGCCCCGATGTGCTTTACTGAACAGCCATGGGAAGCTGCAACTGCTCGAGCCCTGCTTTGCACGGCCTCTCACAGCCAGCACAGAGCAGGCCAGCAGCCTTGTGCAACTCACAGCATTGGCTTGCTGCTTTGGATCCTCTCTATTTACTTTGCCTGCCCACAGGCCTGCTTCACTGAGGAAATCCCACCAGGCTCCAGAAGCTGTTCTGGAATGCCTGGCTCTTCACCAAGCTGCTGCAGCCCTGGGCATCCAGGCATCCAACAGGATGCAAAACGTCAGGAGCTGGCCACCAGCCTGCTGAGCAGCAGTGCTGGTTACATCTCAGGAGCCCTTCCTTTCCAAGAGTATTTAAAATAAAAAAATCACAACTACTACTGCTCTTTGCTTTCAAGTTTCTGGAGAGAAAGCAAATGCCAAGCACAGGCAGGCAGGGTATTTTAAAGCTCTTTCTGTGCTCATGAACAACTCTACTCCTTTTAAATGTTGAAAGCAGGGCATCTCCATCCCCTGGCAGTGTGAGAAGCCTTCAGCCTGCGTCCTGGATGCCACAGGATCTCCCTTTGCTCTGCTCACCCAGCCCAGCCAGCAGCACACCCACGTTAGGCTACAAGCCCCCACGCTTCACCCCAACACTGTGACTCTGTGCTGGCGGACTTGGGGTGCTATCAGTGGGTCAGAAAGCTCCTCACAGCACTACAGCCTGCCCTGTGGTTATACCTGACTGATGAATGAAAGCTGGGAAGAGGGCTAGTGAGACCTGCACGGATTCTTGCAGCGACTGATAACAGATCTGTCGAGACTTGGTGGATTCTCCAGAGATACTTTCTACAATGTCTTCTAAAACGCTGAGTGTCTGATGGATGATCACTTTGGCTGCAAAAGAAGAGAGGTGATACTTCCTGCATATGTCACAGGTACTCACAGGCAAAAAATGAAGAGAAGCTCAGGCACACAGTGCCAAGGACAACACACAAGGCAGCAGATACACCAAGCCTAGGGTGGAGGCAGAGGTGTTTCCAGTGCTTGTTCACATTTTCAACATTTAAATAGGTTCAATTAAGTAACTGTGGCAGCTTGTTTTCTTACATCATACAGGCTTACTGCCCTACAGATGCACCCACTGCTCGAGAACTAAGGTGCAGAGTCCAAAGGGAGCTGTAGGACAGTACCACTTCCAACACACTGCAGATAAACTACCCAAAAAACCAAAAGCTCATGATAGCAAAATACCCTGAAAATCTCTATTTCTGAAAGTAACAGTTGGAGTGATACACAATGACTGTACGAACCAACCCAGAAGTCAGGAGAAGGGAGCCATGCCAGCAGGCTGTGCTGGGCCCCTGTGAGGCTCACAGAACCCTCCCCACGCTCCCTCACTCTGCGGAGCCGACCAGCACGCCTGCTGGGTCACAGCCTGTGACACTGCACACTCACAAGCAAGGCATTCAAACCAACAAAAAGACAGCAAGGCAGCCCAAAGCAGTCCCAAAGGTCTGCAGCTTCAAAAAGTCCCCAGATCCCATCCTTTCAGGGCTCTCCTACACATACACACCCTCAGCAGTACTTCCTAAATCTGGAAGAAAGATTCAGACTGGATATAAGGGAATAGTTTTTTTTACACTCAGAGCGGTGCAGCACTGCACAGTGCTCAGAGAGGTGGGGGGTGCCCATTCCTGGGGACACTCAGGATCACTGGGGGGGCTCTGAGCACCCCATGGAGCTGTGGGTGTCCCTGTGCACTGCAGGGAGTGGGGCCAGAGGGTTCAGAGGTCCCTTCCAACTCAAACCATTCTGTGATCCTATTCTGTGAAATTCTTGTTTTCTCCTCCAAGCTTTTACAGCCACAATCTTCACTAACGCTGCCTCCAGTCAACATTTCCAGTGCTACAGCACAGCAGTCCCAGCGATAGGATGCTCAGCATCCCCAGTGCATCATTCCTATTCCAATTTTTACTACCAACTTGATCCCACTTTCCCTGAACAACTGAGGCAGACAGCACTGTGATGGAGCAGTTTATAGGCAACCTGGGGTGAAAGTGCCCTTTACACACCCACAGAGGAAGGGTCTCTTATAAAAAAGAAACTAATTGCTCCTTTCCTGTCTTCCCCATATGCTAAACAGCTTCTCAGCCAAAATAACTACAGGAAAACCCTAAGGACCCCCATCAGCAGCTGGCACTGTGAGCAGAAGAGGACAGCACACCCTAGGAACGTGGTACTTACTGTCCTCCAGCTGCACCTTCCTCTGGGGTAAGACAGCACTGGATTTCAGCTGGCGGTACTCCCTGGTGAGGGCGGAGATGAGGCTGGCGTGGTTGGTGGAGCGCACGGCCCACTGCTGCTCGCCCTCGGGAAGGTTGGGCCAGGGCAGCAGCAGCACATTGGACAGTGCTCTGCACACCAGCACCTGGGCCTAGAAGCAACGAGACACCAAGAAAATAAGTTTTTAGTGTTTGCTCCTTGTTTTGTACTAGAGCACAGCCCTAGAGTGACATTTCATGGCTGTCCAAGGCACCCAGCAGCGCTAACTTTGAGGGAAGAGTTCAATAGCAGATGTTGACCCAAGTGAAAACCAGCAGCTCTGCAAGGTGAGGGAGAAGCAAAGCTCCATGACTTCAGAGAGCCAGCTCTCGTCTCTGTCTGTCCTTCTGTGCAACAACAAGTCTACATTCTTTGGGTCTCCAACACAAAGATCATGTGGAGAAGAGAAGGCTCCTGGAGAAGAGAAGGCTCCGAGGTGACCTGATAGCTGCCCTTCAATATCTAAAGGGGAGCTACAAGAAAGAGGGGGACAGACTGTTTAGCAGGGTCTGTGGGAATAGGACAAGGGGGAATGGCTTCAAACTGAAAGAGAGGAAATTTAGGTTAGATTTAAGGAAAAAGTTTTTTACAGTAAGGGTGGTGAAGCTCTGGAACAGGTTGCCCAGAGAGGTGGTGGAAGCCCCGACCCTGGAGACATTCAAGGTCAGGCTGGACCAAGCTCTGAGCAACCTGATCCAGCTGTAGATGTCCCTGTACATTGCAGGGGAGTTGGACTAGATGACCTTTAAAGGTCCCCTGCAGCTCTAAGGGTTCTATGATGCCACCTTCATTGTTCTGTCTGGTTTAGACAGCAGCAGGCATGCCTGTACTGTGTACCTCCGTGCTAGTGCCAAAGACAAGAGAAATCCCAACCTTCACCGTGGCTTTTCAGTACTTCTGCAATGCACTAATTGGGAGAGAGGTACACAGAATGCCAACAGAAGCTGCACAAACTTCCCATGTGTCAGAATCAATGTGCCAGTACCGGGTCTGTGTCAGCAACTGAGAAAGGAGTAAGATTTAAGAGTTGCAGCTGTGTTTTTTCCCTGTGCTGCAGTGTGACATAGATAACCATGGACAAGCTGCCACCGTGAGTGCTGGCTGTGCCCAGAGCTGCCCCACCTTATCAGGGAGCCGCTGGGCAGACGTGTCTGTGATCCTGTTGAACACCTTCTGCACTGCAGGGATGCTGATGAGGAACACGGGTCGCACCGTGGTGGCTAAGGAGACCAGGAGGTGGCACGCGGACAGCAGCAACTTCTCCTGCACCTGAAAGAGAGGGGACACGTGGCCAGGCTGCCCGGAGCCACACGGGGTGACACCGGTGACAGACAGCACCCTGAGCTGCCACGGCGAGGTATTTGCAAGCAAAACAATTTATGTGTTTCTTTATGACGAGGGTGGTCAGACGCTGGAACTGGCTTCTTAGAGGTGGCTGATGCCCCATGCCTGTCAGTGTTCAAAAGGCATTTGGAGAATGTCCTTAATAAACTGCTTCAACTTTTGGCTAGTCCTGAAGAGGTCAGGCAGTCGGACTTGATATCTTTGTGGGTCCCTTCCAATTAGAATCATATTCCTTTTCACAGGATCACTGAGGTTGGAAAAGCCCTCTCAGCTCCCCAAGCCCACCCTCAGCCCATCCCAGCACAGCACTGAGCCATGTCCCTCAGTGCCACATCCCCACGGCTCTGAGCACTCCCAGGGATGGTGCCCCCACCCCTCCCTGGGCAGCTGGGCCAGTGCAGCCCCGCTCTGGCTGGGAAGAAATGTTTCCTAATATCCAACTCTTCATACTATGAAAGAGAGATTTCCCTGCTCTCAAGCTACAAAATCATTAATGTGACCTTGCCATGCCTGTGAGTTGCTTACTGTCATGGTTTTGGCTGGGACAGAGCTAATTGTTTTCACAGAAGTGATGCTGTGCTTTGGATTTTTGATGAAAGCAGCGGTGATGGCACAGTGGTGCTGTCAGTTCCTGCAGAGCAGTGCTGCACAGAGCCAGGGGCTTCGTGCTTCCCACGCTGCCCTGCCTGCAAGGGGCTGGGGCTGCAGGGACACAGCCAGGACAGCTGTCCCTAGGGGATGGCCCACACCACGGGGCATCACACTCAGCAATGGAAGCTGGGGGAAAGGAGGAGGAAGGGGGCAATGGAGCAACGGCATTCATCTTCCCAAGAAACCATGAGGCATGATGAGTCCTGCTTTCCTGGAATCCTGCTGATGGGATGCAGCAAACAAATGAGTGTCTTGTTTCTCCTTGCTTGCACGTGCTCTACCTAGAAAGCTGTCTTAACTTGAACCCAGGGGCTCTTGCATTTTTACCTTTCCCATTCTCTCCCCATCCCAGCAGTGGGCAAGCAGCTGCCTGCAGGGTTAAACCACAATGCTGCTTCTTGCATCAGCTTGTCCCGTGGTGCTATTATCTTAGGGTCAGCCTTGCAGGGGACACATCCTGTGCAGGGTGCTGGGTGGACACATCCAGCTGCAGCTCACATCCAGAGCCACAGCATGGTCCAGAGCAGCTGTTCAGGCCCAGAACCCAACCCCACCGCCACAAGAGCCCCCTGCTCCCCATGGACACCCAGCCCTGACCCACGTACCTTTGAACTGATGAGGGGTGTGATGGCCTCCAGAGCTGTGGAGACGAGGGAGATGAACTGCTCCGGGTTCTGCCGGTGGACCTCGCTGTAGAACTGCGCCAACCAGTGCGAGTAGGCCTGCAGCGCTGCCAGGGACTGCGCGTGGCTGCGGGGAGAGCAGGGCTCAGCGAGGGGTGTGCAGCACCCACACCAGCAGCAGCAGCAGCCACATCACCAGCAGCACCCACACCAGCAGCAGNAGCGGTGATGGCACAGTGGTGCTGTCAGTTCCTGCAGAGCAGTGCTGCACAGAGCCAGGGGCTTCGTGCTTCCCACGCTGCCCTGCCTGCAAGGGGCTGGGGCTGCAGGGACACAGCCAGGACAGCTGTCCCTAGGGGATGGCCCACACCACGGGGCATCACACTCAGCAATGGAAGCTGGGGGAAAGGAGGAGGAAGGGGGCAATGGAGCAACGGCATTCATCTTCCCAAGAAACCATGAGGCATGATGAGTCCTGCTTTCCTGGAATCCTGCTGATGGGATGCAGCAAACAAATGAGTGTCTTGTTTCTCCTTGCTTGCACGTGCTCTACCTAGAAAGCTGTCTTAACTTGAACCCAGGGGCTCTTGCATTTTTACCTTTCCCATTCTCTCCCCATCCCAGCAGTGGGCAAGCAGCTGCCTGCAGGGTTAAACCACAATGCTGCTTCTTGCATCAGCTTGTCCCGTGGTGCTATTATCTTAGGGTCAGCCTTGCAGGGGACACATCCTGTGCAGGGTGCTGGGTGGACACATCCAGCTGCAGCTCACATCCAGAGCCACAGCATGGTCCAGAGCAGCTGTTCAGGCCCAGAACCCAACCCCACCGCCACAAGAGCCCCCTGCTCCCCATGGACACCCAGCCCTGACCCACGTACCTTTGAACTGATGAGGGGTGTGATGGCCTCCAGAGCTGTGGAGACGAGGGAGATGAACTGCTCCGGGTTCTGCCGGTGGACCTCGCTGTAGAACTGCGCCAACCAGTGCGAGTAGGCCTGCAGCGCTGCCAGGGACTGCGCGTGGCTGCGGGGAGAGCAGGGCTCAGCGAGGGGTGTGCAGCACCCACACCAGCAGCAGCAGCAGCCACATCACCAGCAGCACCCACACCAGCAGCAGCAGCCCCTCGCCCTGCCGGGAGCTGCACCACGCTGCCCAGGGACGGTCAGGCTAGGACTGCAAAACGGTGCCCTTGTTTCTGTTCTGAACTTGCTCCCATCACATTTAAGCACCTGAAGAGATCTGGGAGCTCTGTTTAGGTTCACTAAGTCCTGTGCTCTTATTTAAAAGCACTCAATTCTGCAGACTTCCCAGCCTGGTGCAGAAATGGGCACAGAAAGGGAAAGCAGCGGTGAGCTGATGTAAAGCAGGGGCTGCAGAATGGCACGTGCCACGTCACCCCAGCCCAGGTGCTCCTGCAGTCACTCCCCATATCCCCTAACCCCACAGCACAGGACTCATTTCACGTGCCCACTTCATTAGCAGAAAGAGGAGACAATGTAACTGCCTTACAGAAGTCTCTGGGCACCCAGACACACACAGTGGCCAGTCCACAGCCACCCATGGCAGGGAGCTGCCAGGTCTGCACCCCACCCAATGGGCAGAAACAGGAAAGTCTACTCCAGCCTGCTTTTAAAAGCAGGATGAAGGTTTTTGTCCTGAATCAGCTGTTTTCCTTCACATCTCATCGCCCCCTGCCATCTTTAGTATATTTATTGTCTCTTGCAGAAGCATTCCTTGTGATTATGTTTCATGGCCTATGGTGTTTCTTTGTTCTGAACCTGCACATTCAGGGTGTGCTGTAACTGGATGCAGCCAGCAAGCACTAAACCAACAGGACAAACCAATAAGGTCAAATCATCAACTGGTAGGGTGCCTATAATTAGCCTTTATAATTATGTACTTTTGACAGAGAGCCATTCCACGTTTTTGAGTCCGGATGATTCCCTGGGGATCAGACAGGTGTCCTCCAAACACCTGACAAAGTGCCTTTTTTAGCCTGGCATAGAAAAAGGATCACAATTTTCTTCAAGGACATTGGACCCAAGAGGAAAGGATGACCCCTCCCAACTAACAAATAACAGAAGAAGCCTCCTGAGTTAAACCAGAAAGGGAAGACATCTTGAAAGGAATACGATCTACATAAAGCTCAGTGCTAATAACCTGGGAAATGAGAAATCATGAGGAATGCAGTCCAGGGTGGGTTTTCGGGGGCTGCCACACACACAAAGTGGAACAAGCACTTGCCATGTCTGACAGCACAGCCTTAAACTGTGCTCATGGAAGGCCAGCTGGCAGGTACCAGGTTGTACAACACAGCCATTTGGGATGGAAGCCTTTATCAGGCTGAGTGGTGTTCTATTAGCAGTGGCATCACGATTTCACACTTCATGTCAACCCCTGGACAGAAGGCATTCATTTGTTTTGGGAGCAGCTCGCACTGTAGGAAGGTGCACATTTGTTTTGGAAGCCAAGGACTCAAAGCCTTGTTGTAAGGGAAACATTTTCACTTGAGCCATAAATCTGACTCTGGCAGCAAAAAATCCATAAGCCTCCAACTACACACCCATCATTTCTGAAAATGGATCCGTTCCTTAAAGCACCACTGTTGTAACACTCATTTTACATCCAATCATACTGCAGAAGAGCTGAGCTTTTACAGCCATTAGCACACAGCAGAACAATGATTTGCTTTTAGAGCTAATACAGGGGGCATTCTTACTTCTGACCACTAACATTTTTCTTTAAACAGAGTGCATCAATTTGAGGAAAGAGTGGCAAAAACTGTGGGCAGCAGCCTTGCCCTTTCCCAGGCAGCGCCCTCGTCGTTAGCTAAGTCACAATTTGCACATTTGCCAAGCAGAGGTCAGAGCTCCAGATCTGGGAGACCCAAAGCTGCCTCTGCCCCACAAAGGCAACAAATCTTTACATAATAATTTACATTGTGTATCTCATACTCACACATCAATAAGGTCAGGTTTCAACACAGATGGTACTGCAGTTTCAATGTTGTACAGCTTGATCTGGGATCCATACAGCGTCACTTTCACCAACCTGCAAGTGAACACATACATGGGAGTGCAACAGGGCTGCAAGGTGGACACACAGACGTACAAAGCAACTTGCACATCTCATCTGAACGCAGCTCTAGACAGGCCCGTGTCAATATTTAGCTAATATGCAGATTAGATGCAGACCACTCAGTTGGAAGCAATTCAGAGGCCATTTCCTAGGTTGTAATGTGACAGAACAATGTTCCTGCGTGGAGGGGAAATGATGAAGGGAGCTGCGTGTAGCCCTGAATTTGAAACTGTACACTAAGGTCCTTGGAGTGGAAGAACCAAATGACTGATTTCATATAACTTTTAAGAAAAAAAAAAAGACTTTGGTGACTTAGCTTTCAGAGTACGTAACTGAAGCAATCATTGAACCATTTGGGTTGAAAAGGACCTAGAACACCTCCAGGTGTCATCACCTGACCCACTGAGCCCCATCCCTAAACCATCTCTCCCAGTACCACCAGACTCTCCCTCCCACTTCACTGTGGGATCCCACAGCATCTGTGATGCAGATGCTGGAAAACAAACCTTGCAGTGACTGATTTTATTTTATTCCTCCTACTAGTTATTTCTCTGGTTAAAGGTTAAAAAGCCATCCAGGAAACTGAGCACTGATGAACGGAACACCTAAGGTGCTGGCTGCTGAGTTCTTCATATCTCAATTTAATCGTAAGGGAGGCAGAAAGAAACGTTGGCTCTCACACTCACTGCAGCGGTGACATTGTCCCTTGTACTGAGGGAGGGACAAACTCCCCCTCCCACACCCACCTCTCTACCACTGTGAGGGCATCGTTGAACCTGGCAGCAAACACATCCCCAATGAAGTACTCTGCCAAGCGACCAACTGCCTGCAGCAAGGAGCTCAGGTCCCGCAGGGAGCAGTGCAAGCGACGGCAATCGTTCTCCGCAGTGATGTTCAGCCTGTGACCTGAAAGGATGTTTTGGTTCATTAGGAGTGAATCTGAAAGACACTGAGTATGTGTTAACCTGTGCTAGCGGTTGCTGAGCAAGAGCCCCCAGCCTGAACACTCATCCTTCAAAAAGCATGCAACCTTGTGACTAATAAATACAGCTCTTTGGAATGGGAAACCTAATTACAAAGCTACAGGAAATGCAAAGTTTATTCTAATTACATTACAAGCATTCTTCTTAAATTAGCTCGGCAGTGGGTCACAGTTCAGGGCTGAGCTCTGTCCAAGTGACTGAAGCACTCAATTCGGGTAAGGCGAGTTCAGCTGCTCTCATGGCCACAGTTCAGCTTTCTCCTTAAAGGCTGAAAGTGATGTCACCAGCAGTTCCAGTCTTCTACACATTTATTTTTTTTTATTTGGTATCAATATCTATATAAGCAAGAAGCTTTCTGGTTATCTGTTGACATCAAGAAAGCAGCCCCAGCTCTGTGGAGGCCGTTACTCCCTCTGCTGCCTGGGCTGCAACTGATGTTCCAGCAGCAGAGGCACGTGAGCAAAGTGCCTTTGCTTCTGATTTGAAATGTGGTTACTTTTCCTATTTCTCAGATAAGAAGAAACACACAGGTAAGTAGACTTCCCAGCCTGGTTGCCTTATGTGATCTTCCTGCTGCTCCCTGGTCTCCAAACATCCCAAACCATTCACTTTAAAGGTTCCCATGTTCTGCAGTAACATCTCTCTTCTTTCCACTGCTCATCTAATCTCACGTTCACAATTTCAGCAACGAGCTTGCACCTTTCACACACCATCAGCACAGTCACCCAGACCTGCATCCCCATGAGCTACCTCTGGCAGCTTCTAACTCAGATCATTGCCACAGCATTACAAACCCCAGACATTCCTACTGAACCCAGGATGTCTCTGGTGATCTTAAAACTGGAAGTACTCTATTTTTGGAACTGCTGCTTAGCTGTTCTCATGTATCTTCATTTCATGGTATCAGAACAAGGGAAGGACCACATCAACTTTAAATTCTATCAGATTTTTGTCTGCTGTTGGTGTTTGACTCCTGAGTCATTACATGCCATGTATGTTGGAGTAAGAATTTCAGATCTGCAACAGAACAGTGGTGGTTACCTGTCCCTGAAGTGACCACGAACTGCTGGAGCCCCAGGTACACCTCCAGGTTGTCCTGCAGGACTGGAAACTGGAGGAGACAAGAAAGGAGCGTGACTGAGGGCTTGGCAGGCAGTCAACACAAATACTATTGGTCTGTTAGAGAACAGTTTTTCCTAGTCCTTCCTAATGCCATCAAAAAGGAATTTGGACAGATGAAAGGCAAGGTTCTAGTTCCTGGGCTGATTCTACAGCTGATGCCTTGATAGCTGCCATAAAACAACGAAGATTGTCACACAGAAGGCACTTGGTAGCAGCTTTCCTTTTCCCCAAATGCTAGCAACCAGGGTAACAAGACAGGGGTGTGATCAGTGGAAGGGTGGCCCAGCAGCCCAACAGGAGGAACGTGCAGATGGATATAACCCAGAGCAGAGCAGGGTACACAGCCAAGGAAGGCAGAGCCTGGAGTGCAGGAAGCCTGCACTGCATCCGCCTAACCCATACAGATCAGCTTCACAAAATGCAGCTACCAAAATAATATTCATCTGAAGCAGTTGAGCTCAGTGCCTCCAACAGAATACAGCAGGGAAACGCTGCAGCCACTTGTTGCCAAGCTGCAGGCTGCACTGTGAACAGCTGAAGCCCCGCAGGGAAAAGGGCCAAGGGAACAAACAACAGTCGTCATGAGTCCTGCTCTGGGAACACAGAGCATTAACCTGACCCCATCACTCAGGGCTGACAGCAAACATGCCTGCTCCTATCAATGCTTCAGCTGAGCAACAGGTTCTGCTGACATGGGGAAGCTCTCTCAGCAGCACTCAGCAGCCACAGCACTGCAGTGGTATGTAGTAGGGGATTATTTGCCCTGTGCTTGAATACATTTGCATACATACAGACCTGCACTGTAACCCTCTCCTTGTAGATATCCCACCTGAAAGAATATTTTCCAACCCTTTCACTATGGCTTAATGCTACTTATTTTCCACTGGCAAGGTCACCACGTTCAAGGAGGCTGGGTTGATGGAAGCTCACACAAGGAACTGCAGCCTTTCACTGCCCAGCGTGGGATGGAGCAGCAGCAGCAGCTGCTGTACCCTATGTTGGCTGTTTGCTCCTGCTGGACCAGTCCCTGCCCACAGCATCACTGCAGACTGTTGTGAAAAGCAGGAAAACTTCCTGACCATCTCCCAGTCGATGCAGTGCACAAGAAGGAAGGCAGGGCTCAAGCATTCACTGTCACAGTTCTAGCACACAAGTGACTGTATACAACTGCAGGAGAACTATTTAAAAAAAAATCAAGTCTTCCTCATGTCAATGTGTTATTAGAGGGAAGCCACGTGCTCTTCACCACATGACCCATATGGTCCCTGAAACTGCTGTTGCATTTGTTTGCCTCTAACTCATGCCATGCCACTGTGCTGCAGAGGAGCCCCCATTCACACGAGGTCTGGCTGCTCACTGCTTCAGAGTTTCTGGCACTGTACTTCTGGTGCCCAGTTCTGCTCAAACATCTCCTGCCTCTGAGGCAGCTCAGTGCTCTCTGCTTTGCCAGCACAGTTCAGAGGTCGAGGTATGCAGCACTTCCAGCAGCACTAACCAGCTGGCTGTGGGATCCCCCTGCAGGTATCTGCTTTTCTTCTCATCCACAGAAAAGGCACCAACATCTCTGAATTTTGGGCTCCAGTGGCTCACAGCCTTGAGATCCCTTCCTCAGAAACCATTACAATGCTGCACACCCAGACAGCTTTAACAACACATTCCAGCAGCAGTGACACTAGCTGGAGAGAAGCACTTAGCTGTGTTTATCAGCTGTAATTCCCAGTTGGCTGAGGCACTCTTCTCAGCACTCCTATCTGGCCTTTCACTTAACAAAGATCTCACTCTTCTTAAAATCCTAATGGCACTTGTTTGTCCAATTAACAGTGCTGCCTCCAAATACAAAGGCCAAGAGGAACAGCAGAGAGGTATTTACACTCAGAGGGGAATCTCCATAGAGCTGGGTGTCCAGCAATTAGGACTCAGACACTCACTAAAGTGTCCTCTTCAAAACACACCAAGAAATCCAACAAAGCCAAAAAACCATTTTCTTTTGATTTCTGGCCTCTCCTTTGCTTCTAAAAGCAAACCACCTCACTATTTTGGAATGGTGGCCTCTGTGAAACAGCTTGCAACAACCTCCAGCAGCTGGTGCTGGTTTCACGTTGTACTTTTGGTGTGCATGACTGCTTACCAGCGTGGAGAAGGCATGAGTTGGCAAGAGCTCCATGACTTTTGCAACCACTTCCAAGCTCTGGCGTAAGTACCGCTGCCACTCGGTCTGCTGCTACAGGGAGAAATGAGAAGGTAAGCACGGCACTGCCAGAAGAAACATGTCCCAGACATCGATTCCCAGCCTACAAAAGGCCAGGCCCTTGCACACACCCAGATACTGAAGAGACAGTGCTCTTCTGAGCCTCACGTGCTGCCAGACACCTGACTGGGAGTAATGCTACCAACCCACACCCAGCTCTGTGCCTACCTGTCCCTGGAGGGATGAGCCAGGAGTGCTCACTCCTGAAGCACAAGCACTGCCCAAGTGGCTGGCACCTCCTGCGCAGCACCATGTGGCCCCCTAGTGCCCTGCTCTCACATTTTGGGCACCTACTTCACTTTATTTTTACTGTCATCAGCACTGAGATGATATTTACCAATACTGACTTCAGAGAAATACATCAAAAGGAAAGCACTAACAACATATATAGCTTAAAGCTTTAGCCTTGAAGACAGTTCTGCACTTACACTCCAAAGAAGCCACACACAGACACCAAATGTCTCTGATAATCAGAAGCTGCATATTTGC
This sequence comes from Penelope pileata, assembly GCA_013396635.1. Lineage (NCBI taxonomy): Eukaryota > Metazoa > Chordata > Aves > Galliformes > Cracidae > Penelope > Penelope pileata. Next base: position 33,905 of record WBMW01000338.1, on the reverse strand, counting down.
ATTTTTCCCCCATAAGAACCAAGTTAAAAACAAAGGTCATATCCTTTCCATGTGGCTTTCAATGCTTTGTTGATAACTGATAAAAGTATTTCACGCTTCTTTAAACCTCAGAACCCACACAAACTGAGTGAAGCAGCAGCTGGCTAGCCTGCATTCCGAAACACAAGCTTTGGGAAAGGCACTCCAGGTGCAAGGAGTGCAGCAGCTCCTATCTGAGCCTGCAGCTCTGCTCCTTACGTCATCATCCAGTGTCTCGTCGTCCAGCTCCTCCAGCTGTGCCTGGTTATACCTGAACTGGATTCGATTCAACACCTCTGTCAGCAGCAGAACCAAGGCGTCTTCGTACCTATGACCACGGAGAAAACAACAGGAGTGTGATGAAGCAGTTCTGCAGGGACTGACGTGCTCACAGCCCTCACAGCAGAGGGGAGATGTGAAGCAGGTGACGAGCACAGCTTCACAGGCTTGTGCAGGCACCAACAAGAGTGATGTGTCACTGTAGGTGACAAGCTGCCTGCAAGGAAAGCTGTGACAACACCACTGTCTCAGAGGGAAACTGATAACTAAACTGATGGCTACAGCAGCAGCCCAGGTGTCCAAAACTGAAAAGGCAGAAGGAGTCCTTTGCCATGAGCACAGGGAGATGTATGTGAACAGGAGGCACCAAGCACCTCTCACTGCTCCACCTGCTCTGGTTGTGGGCAGGGAGTGAGGAACAGAGGAAGTGGGGCAGAACTGTTGCCTGCCTCCCAAGGGGACACCCCCTGGGGCTGTTTGTGCTGCTGTCCTCTTCCCCTACGCTGCTGGCCAATGAATTCAGGCCCTCGCCCTCTGAGAACAAAGCCATGGTTTTGTGCAATTCTACTGTAATTCTGAAAACATGTCACTGAAGGACATACTTCCAGGAACCATGCTGCAACAGGTACGGAGTGCAGAAGATGCTCCTTCCCACTGACCACCTGAAATAATGCCAAGCTGCACGGTCAGTGACTGCTGATGCTGCAGCCATTTCTGCTGCCACTGCTGAAGTTGGAGGACTTGGGGTTATGGTATGTTTGTTTTCTCTTTTTTAAACCACCTTTCTCAAAACACAGCTTGTCCCAAGGACCAGTCATGCCCTCTTCCAGGTGTGAACAGGTGGGAAAACCAGGCATTCAGAGCTGCTAACCAAGGCTCAGGGAACGATGCAGTCCACGTGCAGGAGGGGCCAGCTGTGCCTCCAGCTGACAGCTCTGCACAAGGCCCCCACATTGCCATCTTTCCAGTAACCAGATGACATAGCTCCAGATTGGGCAACTCACCCAGGAGCAGAGCTGCAATGTGTACAACGTGTAGAATTCACAAACCACAGAACAGGAAATTTCAGCTGTGCTCCTGCGGTGTAACCACACCCATACATCACAGTGAGGTGTTTACACCTTCCAGTGTTAAAGACGCCGTAGATATGGACGCTGCCATTGAGTGCAGGCACTTCTGACAACAGCAGCACGAGTTTCAGCCACTTTCATGCTGCTGTTCTTTGTTTTACAGTGACACATCTCCAAGACAGACAGCTATGGCTTGTTTCAACCCCCTCCATAACAAAATACCTGATGTGGAGATAACACGCATCACACGTTCACCAGATGAAGGGGAGCGGAATGCCAACGCAGAGTTAACTGCGTTAGGCAGAGAGCAGCCAATTAGGAACCAATTATAACCAAGTTCAAATGCAAATACCTGCTACCTGAGAAATTAAAAGCACACAGTTCCCACGCTGAAAGGAAGAGAGCTGCCTGGTGCAAGTCAGTTCCCTCTTGCTCTCTGTGGTCACGACGCCGGGCTGTCTGTCAGTCACTAACCACTCACTTATAATTAACATGCTCAAGGGGAAAAAGCTTCCTTCTGCAATTAGTGACGAGCAACACGGCATGAGCCGTGGCACTCCTCAGCCTGCCAAATTTGAACAAGATCCAGTACACTCCCCAATTATTTTTTTAATTGAGGAGGCAGCATCTGCAGAAGAAGAGCTGCCAGTCACTGTCGCAATTCACACATGCAATCAGCAATAGGGTAAGCAAGCAGAACTTCTCTTTCAAACACAGCACCATCAGTATTTCTCAGAAGCATATCCTTCCATTTAAACAGGTATTTACACCCCTAATTAAATCTAAAACCTTCCTCATTCGTTAGTTAGCTGCATGAGCTGTGTGGGAACCCTTACTATGCAACTTACTCTGCGGTATCCTCCTCTAAAGCGAACTAAAATGTGCTCTAAAATATGCCAACAACATGTTCCAGTTCTATTTCTGACTCCAAAACATTCTTCCCCTGGCTCCTAGGTTCAAGGACAACATTTTTAAGTGATTTTTCTTTCCTGCCTTCATTTTCTCAGCTTGAATTCCATTCAATGAACGTGCGACAAAACTCTGAAATTTACACTTAAGTCAGTGACTGTTAGAGAAAGAAAGGACTCAGTTACACACACTGCAGGAAGCAACAGCCTGCTTCTCACAGTCCTTCCATGGTGACCACGGGAGCCTGCAGCTGCTGTGTCCCAGCACCCTCCCCACTGCCCACCTGTTGAGCACTGCTTCTTTGTCTGCCAGGCGACTTTTAATTTTGCTCGTCAGATAGTCCAAGAAGAGCGTCCAGATGTCTAAGCAAGAGAAGTAACCTTCGTGGGTGGGCTGAAACACATCAAAATTCATAATGAATTTCACAACCTATGACAATATCAATTTCAAATACTGAAAATATGAGCTAGCATGCACTTCTATCCACAGGGATAACTTCTTGCTGTACTGAAAGGTTTCCAGGAGGTCACTGCAGAGATCTGCAGCCACAAGATGTCAAAAGATGAGCAAGAGCTTCAGCACAAGGTGGGAACCCAGAAGTTCCAAGGAGGGTCTCAGCATGAACCCATCTCATGGCTTGCAGCACCAGCCTCCAGCATTTTATAATCTGCTCCCTTGCTGTTATTCACAAATGGTGGCAATAGGGCTGAGTGGCACTGTGAGCTGCTCCAGCAAGGTGACGTGCAGCAAAATGCAGTTTATTTTAAAGAGCAAAATTGAAAAACACAAGGAAAGCTGCAGATACAGTAAAAGCAGCAGATTCAGGAGAAAGAGCAACACAGAAGAAGCAAGCTGGGCAGGTCTTCCCAGACATTTCCCATTCCAAGGACTAGCAAAAAAAAGCCAAAAACCAACAAAACCCAAAACAAACCAGAAGCAAAGCTAAACATGGGACAAGTTGTTCCTACAAAGTAACTATGTGACTGCTGTCTCCAGCTAAATCCAGGAACACATTAAGATACGTCCAAGCCCCCAGGACTGCTGGGGAAGGGCAGTGAGATAACTGCTTTGTTCAGGGCTAGCCTGAGGTATCAGCTCCACGGGGGAAACCAAGCTACCCTTGCTGTGCAAGGCAACAGAACATGAAGGACAGACCAAGAAAAGCCAATGTCACAGGGCTGTACCTGATGAAAAGTGTATTTGAACAGCAGTGCCAGAAATTCAACCACGGGGAACTGGGAGTAGGATTCGATTCTTCGTAGATGGACGCTCACAAAGAGGCGAAGGAAGTCTGTAAACTTCTCAATGTAGCTACGAGGGAAAGGAGAAAACAGAATTAAGAAAGCGCAAAAGATGCCACGAGGAAAAGCAATGCCATTGAAACAGTGAGAAATTCGCTTTTAATCCTTTCATTAAAGCAGAAAGTGATAATGAACAGGCAGTGGAACAATTAAAACACAAAGCCCTGCCACAATTACCTACAGGACGGGCAACCCTTCATTCCATTAATACCTGAAACAGCAGAAAAGACAGTCTAGTCAAAAGCAACTTTAATATTCAGATAAATATAATTGAGTTTAATCAGGCCTGCAAATAAACACGATCCCCCCACCCTGGAGAAATAAGTAACAGCAAGACTCATCTCACTGATGTCTATGGGATTAGTCACAGAGGCTGCACCACTGAGGAGTTCAGCTGGAAGCAAGAAGTTAATGCAGAAGTTAGCAAATGTGTTAAAAATGTACAGGAGGCGGTGGGAGAGCCATGAAGAACTGCTTCTGTCGTGGGACAGGTGACCAGCTGTCATCCCAAAGCTCCTGAGCTGAGCCCAGGTGTTTGTGACCCAAGTGGGCAATAGAAACACAGCCTCCTCCAAAGCAGGGGACTATTCAATGCTTGGGACCATAGAAAATGGACATCCAAAAAGAAGCCTGCTAGTAAAATTCCAGGGAGTCCAGCAAGGACACGACCCTGGTGCAAGAACAGAGCTCCTGAGTACGCTGCTGGGGAAAAAGGACAAAGGCCACAACGGGATAAGCTGTTATCGTGGAACAAGGACATGCCCTGCACACCACGAGCTTCGCCGAGGTAAGATAACCTTCTTCTTACTGATCTAGATACAGAAGTGCTCCATCAGCTCAAGGACCGATGCAGGGCCACACCACGCACCCACGGCGAGAGCTCCAGCAGCCAGACCTCATCCTCCCCAGGCACTGGGAGCTCTGGAGTGAAGGAGCTGCTCAAGGCTTCTTTCAGAGAGCAGCACCAAGTTCCATTCTGCACAGCTTCAGACACAGCTGAGCAGTTCTGTCTGCACTGCTTCACTCTCCCCTTCTGCAAACTGATTTGAGGAACAAGGCTCCTTCTAACCACGAGTAAGTCAAGACTGGAAGCATTAGCAGCTAACAGAGCTGCTGGTGGTCACTGTAAGCCCATAAAATAATCCAGTACTTTGATTTTGCCAATAGATGATGGGAACTCTTCCCTTGGCACTGCCTGCTTGACCAGGATCATCACTAAACACACCTGACCACATGCTTCATAAACAAAGACAGCAAAAAATAAGAATCCAGACCCAAACATTTCCTTCAATTTTTTTCATTCTTATTTTTTAAGAGGTTCTGATTTGAGACCAAAGGAATTCTCACCTGGTACCCAGCTCTGCAAGCCCCAGAGCCCACACCACAACCTCTACAGCACTGTGTCTATCCACATTGGACATTTTGCACCCCCATTTCCCATATTTTCACCTCTTCAAGCTAAGTCAACACCAACAAAGCAGAAGATGGTTCAAGCTTAATCTTTCTCTGGACTATTTCAGCAGTACAATCCCTTCAAAGCCACACCAATTTTGTCACAGAACAAAAGGAATCACCACCACGAGAGGCTGGTGAAAAACAGACCCAGGGCAGGCAAGCTCTGGAGATGCAACCTGCTGAAGTAAGGCAGCTTCCTCAGTGCCAGCTCTGTTGAGGACTCTGTTAGTCCAAGTCAAGAAGATGCACTCACATGGCAAGAGTTTTGGATGTAAAATAACACCAGGAAAATCCTCCTAAGGCAAAGCCACGTGCACAGCGAGGAGTGGGCATGCTGCTGGGCTGTTCCAAGCCCTCTGCCCTGAACATCACCATTTCACCACTGTTTCAGACCTCAGTGATGAATGAAAAGGGTTCTCCCAACTACAGACACCGGTGGTCTCTGTGGGTAACACAAGCAGCAGAACACAACGATGCGGCAACATGGCAACACAACCCTGGAAAAAGCAGCACAGCTGCATCCCCTCCCTGGTTCGGTTGGTGAAGACAGTGGCTGACACTTTCCATAGAAGAAAGGAGTACAGAAGGAAATCACAGCACAGCTTTGGTGAAATCCAGAGCACAACCCCTGGCTCTCGGTGCACATATCCCATATGCGAGGACAGAGCATTCCCAGGGCCCTGGGACACGTCTTACTTCCAGGGAGGGAGCAATACTGCATCAGAGGGAGTTAGTCACAAACCAGCAGGCAGAACTTGCTGTTAGACAGAAGCCACAGCTCACGTGGATGTAGCATCCCAGAGCTGCATGTGCATCTAAAGACAGGGAAAAAGGGGGTTCTAGTGCAGAAACATGCACGCCATCTCTGCAAAAAGACCCACGGTCGTTTCCAAATTCGGTTTTACTCCTGAGTGGGTACTGAGAGAGACAATCAGCGTGCTCCAAACCCCTCCTGCTGCACCTCTGCACAGCAGCACCAGGGATTTATTTCCATCATATGCACCCACAGGCACACACTGAGCACGCTCAGATGGTGCCAGCACGGCAGCACCGGTGTGCCTGTCCCACCACGCACAGTGCTGCTCAGCCACCACCTCAGCACCAGCACCAACTGCTCAGCACAACAGCGAGACAGAACTCTCTCCTACAAGCAGGGATACCCGATATGGAAGAGCTGAGCTGCGTCAGGCAGCCAACATGGCAGTGACTGCAGGAAAACCGCTGCCACTTCCCCAGCCAGGGACGCAGGGCAGCCTCGCTGCTGGGAGCAGAACTCCACAGGCTGCCTTCCACGGGCGTTGGAGAGCAAAAAAAATGAGGAAGAGCAATCAAAAGCGGTCACATCTCAACGATGAAGCTATTTCTCCTCTCTTTCAAGCCATGGCTCGCAGAGCATCTACCACTGTTTGTGTGCCCGGGTGTAAGACAGAAGGCAGGTACCGACCAGCGGAGGGGATGCTGCAGGGCCTTTACCTCACTGTGCCTCTTCTGTTGCTCTGATACAACTGAAGGAAGGGCAGTTCGGCTCTTGGGCCACCTCAGACCTGCAGTCAAACAGCAACGAACGGGGAAAGGGGAGGAAGAGGACAGGAAAGAACACAGCCCTGTGCCACCACGGCCGCTCGGCAAACGGAGCCCCTCAGCAGAGCCTTACCTGCGGGCACCTACCTTTCTGCCTGTCACCAGCGGCACAGAACTCTGAAAAAAAGGCCATTAGACACACCATGCATGACCGCTAATTAACAAAGACTGCCCTTTAGAAAGCAAGAGGCCCTAGCACGGCTGCTCGGTTTCTCTTACCTCTCATCCAGCTCCTCCAGCCGGCTCTTCACCGTGTGGGCGTTGTTCTCCTTGGTAATCTTCTGCAGGAGGTAGAACGTCTGCTGGAACATCCGTAACAGATACTCCTCGAACTCCACCGGCACGCAGTTCTTGGACATGAGTTCGTTGATGCAGGACATGGCCAAGACGCCGAGCCGGCCCCGCTCCGGCCCCAGCCCCAGCCCCGAGTTCTGGCTGCTGCCGTTGACCGAGGACATCTTCCTGCCGCGCGTGTCGCAGCCGAACCGCGCAAAGTGGAAGATGGTGGTGAGGAGCGAGGGGGTGATGCTGGCGGACAGCGGGATCCAGCTGAAGAGGTGAGCCAGGCACTCCAGCGCCAGCGAGCACACGTATTCGCTGTCCGTGTCCAGGATGGGGATGGGCTGGTTCAGTAATTTGGCTGCACTGGGGCTCTGCAGCAGGCTACTCAGCAGGTCACCTGGGGAGAAGGCACAGCTCCGTCAGAAACCAGGCAGCTACCGCCAGGTGAGGCCGCACCTCAGCACCGCGCTCGGTTTGGGCCCTCACTGCCAGGACATGGAGGCCCCGGAGTGTGTCCAGAGCAGGAGGGGAGCTGTGAGGGTCTGAGCACAGCGCTGGGGGAGCACTGAGGGAATGGGATGGGGCAGTGTGGGTTCAAGGAGACCTCACCGCCCCTGAGAGGAGGTTGGGGCCAGGGGGCTCCTCTGCTCCCGGTGACAGCGACAGACGGGAGGGGACGGCCTCACGCTGTGCTGGGGAGGGTGAGGGTGGCACAGGGAACGTTTCTCCTCATGGGGACGTGGCACAGTGGGCAGTATCGGTGGTAAGTGGATGATGGTTGGACTGGGTGATCTTGGAGTTCCTTTCCAACCGTAACAATTCTATGAGCTGCAAGTCCCAGCTATAAACCGACAGCACTGCTGGCATACAGCAGGCCAGCACACAAAGATTTGACCAAGATGAGTGACTTTTGTATCCTGGAGTTCTCTGAAGCTCTGTACAGATCCCACGGGTCAGAGCAGAGGGGCTGCTGAGGAACCATCTGGAATAAACAAGTTCAAGCAGCAGCTCTGTGCTGCCCTTCCAGCTTTACTCAGAAGCAGCATTTTGGAAGAGATAAAGCAGTGCCATGGTGTATATTTCAGGGATTTATTATAAAATGTATTCCCCTCAAGAGCTTCAGCATCCCTGATGTAAGCTTGCATAAATTCTCTGGCATATCCACGTTATAACAAAACTCAGCAGAGCTGCTCCTGCTGGCACGTGGCAGCTCGTGGGTTATGTAAGAGCAGATGTACCAAGACCCAAACCCGTCCAGCACAGCACAGCACCTCTTCTCAGGGTGACCAAAAGCCCATGGCAGGCACACATGGCAGCCCTCAGCCTCCGACCACTGGCACTGCAAAGCCCTCCCGAGCCAGGCGGAGCCTGGAGAATTCTGCACAGCCTGAGGACTTTTCTTCCATGGATTCATCCAGTCTCCAGCTGAGGCCATGTAGACATGATGCATGCAACATCCTGTTGCAATAGAACATTGGGTTCACCCCTATGTATATATGCCATTCCTTGGGGCATCCCACCCCCTCCATACAGGAGCCCAGCACTGCACTGCTCCAGGAGATGTGGGTGAAGCCGAGCTCCACACAGCACCCAGCAGTGCTCTCTCTGACTGCTATAGATCTGAAGGGCTCAGAGCAGGATCTGGGGCAGCACTCAGAAGGTAACCCAGCACTGGGGGCGAGCCTGGAGCCCAGGAGCAGGCAGGAGGTGGGTGCTGCTCTGCCTGCCCTGGGGCAGGTTACACCCATCTGCATGGCACATGGCTCCGCTGGCCCAGGGCCACACAAGACCTTCCTGCCAGCCATCAGCCATTCCTCTTCTGCACCGTTCTGGCCGTCCCAGGGCTGTCAGCAAACCTCTTTGTCTCTTTGGGCTGGGTATAGGGAACATTTCTTCCCAGCCAGAGCGGGGCTGTGCTGGCTCAGCTGCCCAGGGAGGGGTGGGGGCACCGTCCCTGGGGGTGCTCAGAGCCGTGGGGATGTGGCACTGAGGGACATGGCTCGGTGCTGTGGTGGCATGGGCTGGGGGTGGGCTTGGGGAGCTGAGAGGGCTTTTCCAACCTCAATGGTTCTATGATCCTCTGAGGCTTCTCCCCAGGTCTCTTACGATGACATCCACGAGCATAGCCCCAGGCAGCACTCCACAGGCGATCTCCTTCCCCATTCCCAGAGCACTGCCACTTCCCTTTTGCCTCCTTCTGCCCAACTACTCAGTGCAGAGATTCCCTTATCCTCGATGGCCTTTGCTTTCTCAAAAGCTTTCAGTGCAAAGCCTTGCTGAAAGCCTTATGGAAATGCAAGCAGACGATAGCAGCCTGTCCTTCCCCATGGACACTCCTCACTCACTCACAGGCTGGTGCAGACCCCATGCTAAGAACCCATTCATCTTCCCCATAATACTCCACACTCTTCCTTCACTGCAAATAATCTCCTCCTCTTTAAAACCCATGGGCACTTGCTACATTATGGAATTTAAAGTTCTCTCCCAAAAAATCAGAGATGTGAAGCGACCCAACCCGAGCGGTGTGAACACTGCAGGTGTGATTTACTGAGCTGTTTCCCAAGAACTCAAAAGTGTGCATGATGAACAGGCTCCCAAGTCCTCATTCTTCATCCAGATGGATGTCCTGCAGCACTAAATTCATCACACCTGCCATACCTTACACTTTTTTCTCTTCCACTCCAGAAATTTAAGGCACTGTGCCACTTGGGCTGGATTAGATGGCCCCGCACTCAGTGTTAATATCAGAGCAGCCCCCAGCACAGCGTTCACAACCGTATGTAAAATGGAGTGCTTGAGCTGCTTGCATTGTGTTCACAGAACAAAACAAGCTCCTTCCTAAGGGACCTTCCAGCAAACAGCAAGAATCTGGAAACTGCCAGAAGCTGGAAGTCCAGACATCCCCCAGTCCCTGCAATGAGGTCCCTCAGCTCAAAGCAGTTGGGCTGAGTGTTTTCTGCCAAATCACTGAAGCTCAGAGCTAAATGGACTTTAAGGTTCATTCTGTACCTTTGCAAACAGGTGATATATGTACAGGAACAACTGCACTTGTGCACAAGGAGAGGGAACTGGGACCACACTAATTTTGCAGAAGCAGCAGCAAACATTTCTGCTGCTCATTTGTTTCCCATACTTATTTGTTTACCATACGTGGCTGAATATGCCTAAGGAAGAATTTATCAAATAAAGAGACATAAATCATTCAAAGACAACATTTGGAGGCTGAGAGATGATTGCTGAGTGAGTTCTACAGGGACCCAATAGCTCAAATGTGTCCCAGCATGGGGCACGTCGGAGTTCTCTGCTTAAGTGGTCAGAGAAATGAGTTTGACATAGGCTTAAGTGCTATTTAAAAACTATACAGGACTTGGGGTAAACATTTCACATTTTCCTGTGCAAAGAAGAAAGTATAGATATTCCATGTTCCTAAAGAGATTTTGGCTCTGACAGAAGATATTAAACATTTAGAGGGACTTCTGAAGTTTGTTTTGCTTTTTGGAACACCTTCAATTTCACCTGAGCGTAGGAAGGACAAGAAAGTGGCCTTATCTGAGCTGGGAAAAAGCAATAAAAAAATGACTGTCACCAGGGAATGGGAACACCTTGCTGCATGAATGCAACTCAGATGACACCAATGTGCATGTAAAAAGGTTTGGTCAGCCTACAGACTTCACAGCTTTTGATAGAGGAGAAGGAATTAACTCACACAGTACAGAATTCCATGGCAAAGTGTCACTAAACCCAGGTTTGCTCCATAGTTTACCTTACAAAAGTGTATTTTATTTCTGCTTGAAAATAAACCATAAATGTGTAATGCCACGACTGCTGCTCACTGCCACTGAGCTGTGGGTCTGGCTTTAACCCCATGGATTCTCCACATTAGCAACAGCTGAAAATCTTGAAAATATGCTGTGTAAGAAGTTGGGTTGTTGGAGGTTAGTGGTTTTTCTTTTTTTTTTTTTTAATCCATAAAAGGAAGAAGACCCAGAAGGGAAACAGCATAATTCCATGTTGAAAAATAGGGTCCAGATAAAGTCTCCATGAGATAAAAGCACACAGGTGGATGAAGAGCTGCCTCAGCACAGGAGCACCCAGCGATGCTGCTGCAGCACCCAGCTCTGCAGGCACCAAGCAGCACTGCAGGAGCTCACATGGGCTCAGCCCTCCAGGCTGCTCTGTACAAACACAGCACTACTGGCTCCTGAGTCACCAACCCCACTCAGCTCTGGATCTTACTTGGTGCCATAGCACAGTGCTGTGGCTGTGCTGCTGGGGGGTGAAGCTGGCATCCTGCCCTCCCCGAGCAGCACACGCTTGATGAGTGATGAACCAGGTTGTGGGTTTTTTCCTGTTAATATTCATTTTGTCAAACTTTTGCTAGATACAGCAGGATTTCCCCCCTAAAAACAAGATAATCGTGTTTTCCATTAAAGTTTTTGCATTTTAGAGATAAACATCAAAAAGTTTAAAGCTCTGCTAAGGAAAATAAACACTTGAAATTGTAGTCCAACTATGATTTAAATGAAAAATTTTAACACTAACAAAATACAAACAAATCAAACATCAACATGAACCAACGCTCAACACAGGCACAGCTGTCTGAAGCTGAGCAGAGCAGTTTGGCACAGGGGAGCGATCCACGACCTTCAGTTTGAGTGCTTAAGGTCCTACAGACACATCTGAAGACAAAACAAAGGATCTGCTACAACTCACAGAACACACAGCTTGGTATCACTGCAAACAAAGAAGCCATGGATCCACAAGTCCTTCATCTTGTCCCTGTGCACAATCTGACACTGGAAGTTTCCAGAGCCTAAGCCCTTCTTTTCCTTTGTTAAAAGCACACGGAGCTGAGATTGGAGTTTTTAAACAAAATACTGATTTGACTGCGTGACATTTCTTCTTGCTTTGTATTCTGAGGAGGAACAAAGACCCCACATGCTGCTGGGCAGTTCCTGGGTGAGCTGAATGCAGCAGAGAGCAATGTCACATGGAGACACCATGCAAAGTGGTTCTCATAAAGATGCCTGGGGAGACCCTCTCTATCCACAGCTTCCCCCACAGCAGGAGGAATGAGGTGTGTTCCAAGTACAAGGACACAGAAACACACTCTCCTTTTCCAAGGTAATTAACATGTATGTAAATGAGTACAGATAAACAGCCATGCTGAAGACTAACAGGAGTAGGGAAAAAATAAACTTTCCCAGTAAGTCTGCATCAAGTCCTTGTCACTGTTCCTTTGAATTAGGGCTTCAGTTTTGCTCCACTCCGCCTTTTGATGTGCTTACAGCTGAAACTCACAGATAATGCCAACTCAATGATGTTACAGCATTTTGAACTGACACTTCAGAAGGCTTTTTGCCATCTGAGGACAGCGGTGCTGTCAAATGAGATGGCATTTCCAAGTGGGGCATCCCTCGCAGTGGAAATTGCTTCCTCAGCTGAAGCTTGCTTTTCTAACCAGAAATTTCTTGGCCAAAGAACAGCTTTAGGAAGGAATCTATGCCTCATATTGCAAGTTAAAGCACACAGAAATAATACCTTACAGGTTAAAGACAAGTATGCAGCCTTAGCCATCCTTACCACTTTCTCCTGACGTTGGGGACGGTGGTGGAGTGGCAGCAGTAACACTGTGTTTGTCCCAGATGCTCTCCAAAATACCTGGCCAAAGAGACATTTCTCAGAACAGACTGCTACAAAGACATTGATCTAACAGACATCCTGGAGACAGGGGGCTCTGCTAAAACACATCAAGTGCTCTGACGAGGAGCACCGCGTGCACAAGCACTCCATAAGGTTTACAGGGTCACCAAGAGAAGATAATCTCAACTCTTCTCCATAAAGAGGAGTGCACATGTAGATATATCACTTGCTCTGCTGCACAAACTTGCTTCACAGCGAGCTGACCCAGGCACCCAGTGGCAGAGCCAAGTGTTGACCAGCGGGAGCAGGGCCCACACTGCCCACATCTTGCTGCGCTGCACCGCAATGGTGCAAGCTTGCTAACGCCATAGGGATGGGGAAGGAAGGCATCTGTGTGAGTGCTGCAAGCACACCAGCTCGTACCTGTGAGGAGCCCCAGCACTGTTTGCACCTGGTCCAGCAGCAGCTTGCGCAGCTCTTCCTTGCGAGCTACGCTGAGGTCCTCTCGCGGGCACGCCAGCTCTTCCGACGTTGTTTTCAGCATGATCAGTCCCAGAGGAGTGGTCACAGGAGACTGAATCAGCTGAGGGGAAAAGGCATGAATGCAGTATGTGATAACATCCTGAGAAACTCTCAGATCAATGACAAAGAGGAGGTGAGCGATGCTGTTAGCAGCTCCCAGCTGCTCCAGGACTGAGGGTGTAGCAGCTCCTGGTTTGCAGTGCTGCATCTCGAGGGAGGGGAGCTGCAAGGATTCCATTTCCTGAGACATTCATCTACCGTGTTGCAACAATTGAAGCACCATGGGAATCCTTGGGATTTCAAGAGAGCTTTCCTCAGAGCATTGCACACACTCCCTGTCCCAGCACATTTACCAGTAGCGGTTTGTTCCTCCTGCTGCCATCACCACCTCTCAGAACAGCACATGGTTCCCCCAGGTAACAGGGCTGCTGCTCAGGACAGGAGCCTGCACCAGCAGCCAGGCAGCTTCCCCCCCAGATCCCCACTCCTCCCAACAGCAGACAGAGAGCTGCAGCCAGTACCGGGTGACAGCACAGCACAGGTACGGGCTGCCACCTCTCCTGCGTCTGCTGGAGGTCACGTTCACCCTACGAGTAACTTCCACCACGTACAGAGTGCACAGGAACAGCACCAGAGAAAGCCAGGATTTTTGCCTTCACTGGCTACTGGGATATTAAAGACACCTTCAAGTGGGACAACGTTTTATTTTCAGCTGAAAGACATTGCTGTTCTCTCGACCTGAAACATCCAAAATGATTTATGCACTGCTCCCAGTGGGAGGCAGAAAATCTGAAGCCAATCATCATTATCACAAGTAATCCTTGAAGTCACAAATTAAGCAGTGCAGGCTGACATATCTCACTGGCCATCAGACCAGAGACAGGCTGGCTTCACACTGCACACTGGTGAAATACGTGGGGGAAAAAGCCACCTGCAAGCTTAGTCTGCACGTCCATGACCTTGGCCTTCAGAAAGGAAGCATGAAGGCAAAGGAGCAGGCAGCTAAAGGAAGTTAAATATACAGCTAGTTAGTAAATTACAAAATGACTTGACAGCTCCTCTCAGTAATTTCCAACAATGCCAGGAAGTTCTGCAGCACCATGCACTGGCACCTCAGAAATACAAAAAGTCACATTACTGAAGTAGCAGCACCAGAATTACTGTTTTTGCACAGTGATGTTACTTTTCTTCTCCATTCCCCTATCAGTTCAATAAAGTTTCAGAAACTACTTAGAGTACTGTGATACCAATTTACTGCTGAAGTATCAAATAGCTGCTTTAAATCATCTCAGAAGAAGACAGACCTGAGACAGGACTGCTGTGCATCTCCAGCACAGAAATAAGGTTTTGCTTTCACTTCTCTGGGGTCTTGGATTTGAGGTATTAGTGTTTTTCTTCCAATTTCTCTGAATGTTTTTGGAAGGTCTGCTACAGAATTTATTTATGGGAGCACTTCCCTCAGCAGCTCAGCCCACAGGGAAAGGCTTAAGGAAAAACTGATACCCAAAGTGGGCTCTGTAAGCACTTAAGATGGCTAGAAAATTGCTAGAAAAGCAAGTAAATCTGAAAGCACTTCAACTGCAAATTCAGATGTAATCAAAGCCAAAACTGTAAATATAGACAATTGTCTTAAAGTGCTTATTGTCAGACCGACAATTCAGGAACAAACTGCAGCACACTGCACGGCGTGATTAGAGAGCTATTTCCAAAGAGATTACTCCAGTTAGCAACAAAACAAGCCTGGCATGCCAAGGTTGCTTTTTTTTAAATTTTGCAATTAATACTAGATCCATTTGTCTTAACAAAAACTCCTGACACTTTGAGATCTTGATTTATTTCGATAATTGCCTCGCGGCTTGTCTGTGGGCATCGCTGCATCCAAATGATGTCATTACACCAGCAGAAAAAGCCTGAGCAGCACTCAGCTTCCAGTCAGACTGAGCCAATTAGGAACATTTTTAGGAGAGCTGGAAACAAAGGACTCAACCAGAAGAGGTTTGCAGCAGTGAGCTGTTAGCTAGCCCAGGCTTCAACCCCAAGATGCTGCATTTCCAGCAAGGAACATTCAGACTAATGGCAGCGTCTCAGCCACAGCCCTCAAATACATGCTCTAGTTTTCCTGTGTGAGAACTCTCCACCACCCCAACAGCACTCAGCTTATACGACGAGGTGCTAAAGCTTTTCAGGCCAGCTTTGGCTATTAGAGTTAGGTGAAACAAAATCTTCAGAAACTTCTTACCTGCAAGATGTTAGTGAAAAAGTCGTGGTAGAACATGGGCCAGTCTTGTCGGCCAATGTCCACGATGACTTTGCAGAGCTTGTTCCTGATGAAGTAAGGCAGGGTTTTGTGCTGAGCCAGCAGGAGCTTAGGCAGGCAGCTGCGGATCTCCATTTTGTCTTGAGATGGGACCCCGAGCCACATCTTATTGATTAGGTTCTGGAAAAGAAACAGAGTTCCCCAGTGAGCCCACCTCCAACATGCTGACGTGACACGCTTCCCCAAAAATAAACTGTTGGTGTCTGAATAGGACAACCTTAATGATACCAGGCAGAGTGCCTCAAGGAGAAGCTTTCAGATCTGTCCATGCCTCTCCCTGACCATGCATGGCCAGTTAAAAACTTAAGCATTGACATTTGATGGAGTTCAGCCTTCTGAGCTGCCATGGGCAGATCTGCAGATAGGAAAACAAGCAGACATGAGCAGGTTAAGCAGAAGGTGCTTTCTTTAGAGCTCTGACACAGGTTTTTGAGCAAGGAGCTGCAATTCCAGGTGCCATGGCTGCCCAGCAGCCCTAACCCAGGCATCTGATGAATGCATGTGAACTAAGGCAGGCAGGACAGGGAGGACAAGAGCAGCTGCAGAGGCCACAAACCTCCAAATAAGCTTTGCTACCTAATGGGGCCCTTGGGCAACCGAGGACAGGGATGCTCAGGCTGCTGAGCACAAGTGACTGAGCCCACCCCCTCCAAGCCATGCAGTGTACAGGAACAGCTCCAATAAAAAATAAAAAAAAATCCCCACCCACCACAGCACTATCAGATTCACAGAACCCCTCCAACAGCAGATTTTCATTGAAGGGTCAGGCAGAGCTGGCTGGCATGCCTCTAGCTTTTAACCCAGGGCAACCA
Source organism: Penelope pileata (assembly GCA_013396635.1). Taxonomy (NCBI): domain Eukaryota; kingdom Metazoa; phylum Chordata; class Aves; order Galliformes; family Cracidae; genus Penelope; species Penelope pileata. The sequence goes on along the minus strand of WBMW01000338.1, from coordinate 17,716 downwards.
CATTTCCCATTTTAAAGGGAAAGACACAGCCTTGTGTGAGGCAGAAGGAAAACACAGAGGGAAACAAAGTTGGCTTTTGATGGCTCCAAGGCCCCAGAGGCCTCTTGAAGCTCAGCTGGAAGGTGGCTGCTTGAGCAGTGACTCTGCAGTGACAGGGCACCAGAAAGCTTTTAGCCCACTTAAAAAAATCCTAGACAAAATCCATAAGAAGGCAGAGTTGCAAATTGCTTTCCTGCCACGCTCCAATCCCATTTAGGGACTCAGGAGCATTAGTAGCTCAGCTCCTAAGGATAACTTCTGTAGGGGGCCTGCTACAGGGGCAGTATCTGGAGCTGCCTGCAGGCATACAGCCTGGAAAATGCAAGAGCAGGGAATGCTGTGCAGTGGTTTGTGTAGGAAGTGGCAGGCTGTGCTTGTGGTCAGAGCAGACTCAGCTCCCAGAACAGAAGCGCTGCACTGAGGAGCCAGTTCACAGCAGAGAAGGGTGTAAGTGTGTATACATACACACACACACACAAAATGTCTCAGTGTTGCTATTTTCTCTCCCCTAGAGAAGATCCAGAAGTACTAATGATGACCCAACCAAATGAGAGCTCCTCACTGCAAGTCCAGAACAACTTCTAAAGCATGCACGGAACTGGAAGATGCTTTAGCATTAATATCCATCCTCTAATGCTCACAGTTTGTCCTGCTCATCTGAAGGTGGCAGCTTTCTCCACCTGTGAAACATTCTTGGGAAGACATTCCCTTTTCCCAAAGCAAGAGGAGAAAGCAGTTATCTGGAAGAGGCCAGGAGGACTTTATTCCAGATCAGCTGTTAGCTTCCTAGACACTCTAGGAAACGGCGAGCTCACAGGAAGCTCCAGGATGAGCCCTGTGTTCCTGTACATGGCTGCACTGACACCCAACACAGAGCTGATGACTATGATAAAGCTGCAGAGCTGCAAAGGAACAGCACAGTGCTACAGCAGTTAACTTCAGGAATGGCAGCTTCCCAGCTGAGAGATCCCAATCTCCCAGCTGAGCTGGGGACTCCTTCCCTCAGTTTACACTTGCACAGTGATTTCTTTGTTCTGGGCACAATTATTTTTTTCAATACCCCTTGCTCCCTTTGCCCAGGGGCTCAGCAACCGAACATGTTTTCCTCTCTGTGAGGATCAGCTGAATTATTGCTGCTGTGTGACGCCCGTCCCGCACCACTTCTGCCACGATTGCCCCTTTCTGAGAGGAAGGGTCTGCTGATGGTTGGGGGTGATGCAGCTTGTAGATCTACTTCACACACATCCCTCTGCAGCCCCAGATGAACACAGTGAGCATTTTCAGCCACAAAGTCAACAGCAACACGGACACATCATTTGTCAAAATAACTCTGAAGAACAGAGTTGTTTGCTCTGTCCACAGAGTGGGCCACTGCAAAGGGTGTAAACATTGCCTGAGTTCAGAGCAAGGCTCAGACTGCAGTCCAGCCCAGGACACAGCGCAGAGGCAAAAGCAAAATAAAATAGAAAAAAAAAAAAGACCAAACTGATCGTGATCAAGACCCAAAAAATTATCAGGGAAAGACACTGCACTGCTCACTGAGAAATGAGCTGGTAAAACTTTCGCAGAATCTTTTGTTTCTCCCTGCAGCTATACAAACCAATAATCAGGCTCTGAACCATAACTTTGTTCTCTTTTATAACCAGGTAAAAAGAGGGATGTGGTCTCCTGAGAGCAACCTTCCCTCTACAGCTAACAGAAGCAGCAGGATGTCATTCAGAAAAGAGCATGTCAGAAAGACAGATTTCAAAAGATAAAAGCACTTTGATTTCCCCCTCTTAGCATTACAGCTTGCAGGAGGTCACCATACGCATTTCTGACCATGAGAAGAGTATTTTATACTCTTGTAGCTTCTAGCAATAACTCTTAAAAGCATCGTGCAGAAAACTCAACAGCCCCTGAAGCTGCAGGTAATTTGTACTCAGAGATGCCAGGAAGTTAATTCTTCAATCTGTGTACAAAGATGGACATTCTCCCACCCTAAGCCTGCCATTAAGTAACCTCTTTAGGAGAGAGCAACGAAAGCAAGCTGTATCACTGTACTTATTAAGACTGCCTTTTTAGACAAACATTTTCCAATAGAATCGATTGCCATATCCAACTGCATCAGACACGGAGAATGCAGCATGCAGGCAACGACTGACAGCTCACCTCGAACACAGTCAGGCTGTACATCATCACGTAGTCATTCCTTGTGCTTGACAGGAAGTACAGGCAGAACCTCCAGGCTCCTATCTGCTGGGCAAAGTTATTCAAAAGCTCCTCTGAAAACAAAGTATTAGAAAATACATTAACATTCTGATTCATAACGATGTATACATAGCACACTGAGCACAGGAACAACACCACATTCAGTGACTGAAGCAAGCAGGGCAGGGGGCATCACCCTCAAAAGCATTGGAAATGACCTAATAATAGGCTTTAATGGAAACAAAATTGGTATGTCAAGAGCTGCGTGTTCTGAAATGGCCTAAGTACTACAGCAGGCTAGTAGCTGAATATTGAGACAAGAATTTAAACAAGAATGATTTCTTTTTCATGCAGCTGCTCTGAGAGCCATTGGCTTGTTGTAAGCCAGCACCGAACGGCTCTGAATGCTCAGGTGCAGGACTTGGTGGGCATCAAGTCAGGGGACTGCACACCAAATGCAGCAAAAAGGAAAAACTGCAAGGGCTGTGCTGCAGGCTGACCACATTCCAGCTTTATCAATGGGTTCCTTTCCTGCACCTTGGCCAGGAGAACAGGGGATGCTGAGTTTTTACCTCCTCCACAGCTCTGACATTTCAGCTTCTGAGCAAGAAAAATTTACAGAGAGTAAAAGAATTCAGATGAGGCTGTGCTTGAGTAAATGCAGTGAGCTCCCAAGGAATACAGCCTCCACCCAAGAAGTCCCTAAGAAAACCAGCAGAATTTGGAAAACTGCTCCAGGAATCCCTGTTACCAGCAGCACTCCCAGCTCTGCACTCCCTTTTTGCTCATCCCTTGTGCTGCTGGGAACACAGTGATGGTATTTGTCATACACCTAAATCTGGACTAACTGAAAAGGAATGACTGTGTCACTCTAGCACTGCAGGTGACCTCCACAGCAGACAAATACTTGGCCAGCTGCTTATTCTTCCAGGTTTCCGGAAGAAATCTTCCATGCTGATCCTACTTTTGGCACTGAAGTTACAGAAATGGCAAAAGTTAGAGAAGAAAAGCAAAGCATCCTATTTGTGCCCACTGACCACAGCTGCAGGAAGCTTATTGAGAGCACCCGTGGGATCTCTGCTGGCTTCCAGAAGGACGCATTTAGTAGCACTACCCAAAGTGACAGAAGCACCAAGTGGCTCTGCTGAGGTGCACAGACAGCAGAAAGCACACAAAGTCCCTTTGAAGGGGCACTCACCTATCTCCCGCTTCCGCTCATTCGTTGTGCAGTTGTGGAAGAACTCTGTCATCAAACTCTCCAGAGCCCGGAGCGAGGCCTCTTCAGATGCCTGGGAACAACACGAAAGGAAGGAGTCAAGGCAAATTCCCACTTGGGATTGCATTCGGTGCACCCAGTGCAGATGATTCCTGCAACAGACAGTGCTTGGAGGTCGGTGTCATTCATGCCACAAAACCTAACAGAAGGATGAAATCCAGGCAGAGGGCAGAACAACCTGGAATTCCAACTGCTCCCTGCACCCAGCAACAACACCTGTCCTAGTGAAAGTCTAGACGAGACCTTTACAGGTCCGCTTGCTCAGCTGCATTAAGCAGTGAAACCAGCAGCAGAAGGTTCCTCCTGTTCTCCAGGGGTGGTCAGTAGCTACAGTCAGCTCATCCTCATCAAATGATTCTCACCAAACAGCAAACCCAAGCCAAGGTGCTTCCAGCCTGGCCCTACCCCTGCCTTGGTGCCACACATCCGCAGCACCTCGAAGGACGAAGGCACTTCCAGTGCTTTGAGAAGCAACACAGAGGCATTCAGAGCTTTGGTTAGAGAACAATAATACCCCATCCCCAAATTCTGCTTTTACTATTGGAAATACTCAGTCATAGCTCAGCAAGTGTAAGCCTAAAAGAAAAATTAGGATTGGTATACAGCAGTTGCAAGGTTACAGCAGTTTGGTGACTTCTGGAGCTGAGATGATTTTGTTCCAGTACCATCTCAGCACTGAGGATGGCCCCTGCCTGCCCTGCACCTCCCTTAGAGCTGAACCTGACAGCAGACACCATCAGGAAGCAGCAGCTCTGTGCTGTGCTATTGCTGGTCCCTCTGAAGTTCTCAACTCATCCTAACAACAACAAATGCAGCAAGACCATAGAATCAAGACTCAGGGCCCAGCTTTTCCCTGCAGAGAAACAATATAAACCAGTGAAGAAAACTGAGAATTCAGCCTCTAAAAATAAAAGCAAACCAACCCCACGGCTGGAAGCCTTCTGCCAAGGTGTGGGGAGAGGAGCAAGTGGGACCGTGCACGGGAGCACTGCTCCTGCCCGCTCCCATCATCACATCCGACAGCATTCTCCGTGACTCAGTAAAGGAACACTGCAGTTCAGCCTTTTCTCTTCCCCATCCTTTTTTTTCTCCCCTCTAAGATGTGTGCTCTAGAAAGCAAGGACTACTTTAGCAAAAAATAGAACAAAACACTGTTAGCATAGCAGGCAATTGGCTTAAAATAGCCTACAAAAATAGCCGACAATCGAATCAAAGCCACTTTGTCAACTTAAGCGAGATCAAGCACCACTGCCATCTCCTTAATCCACATCTACATGGTCCCTGCAGGCAGCCCCCACCTCGGAGCTGCCCTTCCCCTGGCAGAGCCATTCCCTTCCAACAGCCACCACAGCAACACCATGGGTAACAGCCTGATCTGAAGGTCCCTTCCAACCCAAGCCGTTCTGTGATGATCTGGGAACTCCACTGGAATTGCTTTCGAGACATCAGGATACAGTCACATTGTCGTTTCAATGCACGTCTCTCCTGGATGCTTCATGTTGTTGGTAATTCCTCCCTAACCTACTTATTCTCAATAAGACCCAGACCCAGAATTTCGGTAAACCCCTGCAGTTCACTCCTCTACCGCTCAACACAGACTGAGCCTCACCAGCAGCTGCCAATCACCCGAAATCTGAAGGTCCCTTCATGCTCCCACTGAATCCATGCTCCTCCAAAGCGAGCACCGTTCTCTCCATCCTAACGCTCCACTGATCTGGATCCCCTCCGTCCACAGACAAGTGTTTGCTCTTCACGTAGGGACGTTGGGATTTGATGGGTTTTGTATCATTAAATCAATCCTCCTTTAGGAAGACTACTCAAGATAAATCTTGTTTCTTTGAGGCAAGATTCAAGATGTATTTCCTGCTTTTGGAAGTCACACGGTTTTCATAGACACTGAACATCATTGACTCCGCACTGCCTCGACACTGAGATATGGAAGACGACTGACCCTGCTCCCAGGAACACAATCTTTGACACAAAGCAGCACCACCACAATATTCCAAGTGCCAGAGGCCTGAGGCTGGCACTGCCCACTTGCCAGAAGCATGTTTCAGGAAAGGGACATGCCATGTTCCTCGAAAATCATTCTGCATCACTTGGCCCAAGCCGGGAGCTGTACTACCCATCTTTCAAGGGACACACAGCCATCTCCAAACAGGATTTAATGCAGTCATCGCAGGCTGAATCCAGCCTGGGCAGAAAGACACAGTGTGACCTTCTGGGCTACAGTATTCTCCCACTGACTTCTCTCTGCTGCTCCCCAGGCCAAGGGAAGGAAGCAGCAGCCTGGGAGAAAGGAGCCTCCATACCCGAGCAGCACGCAGACACGTGAAGGGCTGCCCCAGCCCCATGGAGATGGGGAGGGCAGGGTGAGCCCCATGGTGGCTCCAGGGCAGCCCCATGGAGCCAGCAGCACTCAGCTCAGTCATTTGCTCTGAAATTCAGCCATTTGGGTCACGACTGAGTTTTTAATGTTTTCAAGGAAAGTCACGAAGCATGCACCATCATTAGGAAAATTTACTGCAGGCTTTTCAGGGCTGGCAGTTTGCCTCACCTCCACGAGGCATTACAAAACACAGCTATTAAAAAAGGAAAACAAGCGGGAAGTCTTCCTAAATTGCAAATCCCCCCTTCCCCACCGGTGCCCCCCGGTGTATGCAGACAAGGTAAAACCTCCAGGAAACGCCATTTGCCCTCTTCTGTCAACCACTTAAGAATACATTTCTATGAACCCTGTGTGGAAAGCAGGTATTGTGAGCTTTTTACCACAAAAAGCTTCTCAGTTTGCTACAACCAGCCAAGCTCAGACTTCAAGCATCACCATCTACGCTAACCCCACTGCTTGCAGTCCCCCATGTCCAGCAGATCCAGCAGCCCAAGACAGTGCCATTGGTCATGTGTTGGGTGGCACATGAACGAAGCACACTCGGATGTGGTGTCAGACCTCCCCAGCCCATTGCTCTCGGAATTGCCCATCTGACCCCAGGGTGACAGCGATCAGAGCGGGAGCTCCTGGACCCTGCACCCTGGCCACCCCCAGTGCTGTCCGCTGAAGTTTGTTAAGGGTGTTTCAGGAACTTATCAAGGTGTGGGGCTGCTTACTCACAGCATTTATCTGTGAGCTCCAACCTTTACTATCAGTCCCACACAACCAGACAAGCAACGTTCACAGTTGAGTGCACGGCTTCTCTCTGGAGAGCAATTACTTGAATACTCAGGAATTGCATAATCAAAGACATTTCCTGGATGAAGACATTCTTCATCTAGGAAAAGCCCCAAAAATCACAGAATCATAGTACCACTGAGGTTGGAAAAGCCATCTAAGCTCCCCAAGCCCACCCCCAGCCCATCCCAGCACAGCACCGAGCCATGTCCCTCAGTGCCACATCCCCACGGCTCCGAGCACCCCCAGGGACGGTGCCCCCACCCCTCCCTGGGCAGCTGGGCCAGTGCAGCCCTGCTCTGGCTGGGAAGAAATGTTCCCTGTGCCACCCTGACCCTCCCCAGCACAGCGTGAAGCCATTACCTCCCACCCTAAATAAAAAGATTCAGCAAAACCTGGATATATCAGCTGACTTCAGGGCCATTTAAAATGACATTTTAAGACCTAAGAGCCATTAACTGACTTCTCTTAAGGAAAAACCCATTAAAGCTGCCTATTTACAACATCTTCAGCTGCTCAGACTCCAGTCCCATGCATCTCACAAGGCTCTAAAGCAGCCAATGCCCTGTACCGTGCTGCTCACCCGACTCCAGGGAGCAAGTGGGAGAAACCACACAGGACAGCAGATAGATCATAAACACCCGGGGCCGTTGGTGCCAGACAGAGGAATTGGTTTGGGGTCGCAATGCAGCCACTGCGCATTTACTTGGAACACAAAACACACCGCTAATTTTAGTTCCCATAAAACCAAAGACACTCTCCCTGACTCTAGGAAATACAAAAGCGCTTATAAAAGCTATCACAGCTTATAAAGCTATTTTTGTCCAGAAGAGCTTCCATTTAGAGCAGGCACACCCAACCTGCAGCTCACTGGCTGCATGCGGCCTAGCACAGCCCGCACTGCGGCCTACCCCTGCCCCGCGCCATCATGGCGGCAGCCCAGCCCCACCAAGCGGCCTGGCCCTGGGTGTGCTCCCATTGCTCAGCAACACCCCAATGTCGGTGTGTGATGGGCACTAAGATGGAACTGGGACATGGGGAAGGCACAGAGCAGTGCTAACCCAAGTTCTGCAAGTAGTTTTATGCACTGGGACACATTGGCTGAACACAGTCCTGTCAACAGTGACAAACATACGGCCTTGCTTTCTGTTTTGGTAAAGGAATTTGAGAATAGGTTTCAAGAGTGCCAAAAAATCATCCTTGTTTTTTTTTTTTTTTTTTTTGTGTATTTGCAACCTCATTTTCAGTTGACATGAATACATCACCTGCAAATTTTCGAATAGAATGTATAGAGGTGCAGCCAGGCATTCAGCTCAAAGAAAAATCTGATCACGTCTCCCTACTGGACTTTTATAAGACCCATCTCACCAGAGAAATAGTCTGTCACAACCACGCCTTACTCATGTCATCTTATTCATGTCATCGCTTTCTGGCAGTAAGCACATTTGTGAACAACTGTTTTCAAGGATGAAGCACAGAAGAGTAAGATTTCATTAAAAATCTCTGATGAATACCGTGAGATCTCACTGAGAATAGCAACCACTGCCATCGAACCAGACTGATGCATCAGTTTCACAAAAACAAGGCCAAATATCCTATTTGTTTTTATGTTCCTGTTGCTCTATTTCAATGTTCTAATAAAAAAATATAAAAAAATAAGTTTTGTTACATACACAAACTATATTATATACTTTATATACGGCCTGAGACAATTCCTCTTCCTCAATGAGGCCCAGGCAAGCCAAAAGGTTGGACACTCATGGTTTGGAGTAGATTTGCCTTTCTCCCTTCATTTAAATCCCCTGAGGACTGAACCCACAAGGCAGGAGGTTGCATGCTTCGCACAGGCCCAGACATCAGCCCCGGTGGCCACGCCAGGCTGCAGCATCACTTCCATAAATAACGCTTTTAAAAAGGACAGTCATTATTTCTGTTAGAGGAGAGCTCTTCTCTAATGCTCTGCCATAAAACCCAAGCCTTAACCTCTTAATGGCTGCCATTAACAGCTCAGCAGAGAATCAGTCACACAAATCATGCTCGACATACAGCATCTCAGCCCCATGATAGCTTCAAGAAGTTTTGTGTTTTTTTTTTTTAAATGCATTTGGAAATGGATATCACTAAGACAGAATTATGGCAATCCCTCTACAAAGCTACAAAGCTTTTATTTTTTTTTGTTATTATTATTTTTTTTGCTAAGATGTTAACTGCAGCTGCAGCCCTAGGAGGGTGACTCCCTTCCAGCCCACCCACGTTCTGTGATTCCCTGGGTACAGACCTGCTGCTGGGACCCACTGCACCCCTGCATTTGGAATGCAGCCACCCACTCCTGCTCCATCCCTCCCTGCAGTACCTGCACTCTTGAAGGATGTCAGCAAAGCACTTCTCATGCTGTGCCTAACACCCACCAGCCCACAAGGCCTCTCAGCACCATATATTGATAGGAACCTACATCTTCCATGAGCATAGCCATGGCTTCTCAAGTTGTTGTGCCTGCTTCCATATCCCCATGCTGCCAACCCCAGGGCAGGACACAGCCCACAACCCAGCCTGCTCCTGGATACCGGGGTCTGGGTCTCACCATGGGTCTGGGACCAGCCCTGGCCAACCGAGCAGTGGGCACAGGGCAGGGACATGGTCCTCCTGCCCTGGTCTGACTTGTTCCTGTAAGAATTCCCACAGTGCCATCAGTAAGCCATGGCTAAAAAATATACAAACATATATATAAAACATATGGACACACCACAATAGCAACTGTTGGCATTGCACAGCTCATTAATTCCCTGTCTTTGCTGCCTCTACGTGATGCTGCCCCATTCTCTTCAGCCTGGGAACCTTCTGTGCCCACTTTTGTGCAGCTACCTACACAGTTCTACACACACAGACACAAACCACTACACTTCAGCTGCTGTATTTTCTTCCATGGATCTTATTTACAACGCTGCTGATCATTTTTAAGCACACAGTAGAGGCTAAGTTTAATTACACCCATAATGTGTCCTAACATAACCACTGAGTTCAGCAATTAGCAGGCTGTCCTTCAGAGTCGCTCCCTGTCCCAATACCAACATAATGAACCCAAATCAGTAATTATGTCTCAGGTCATCCCAAGCTGGGTCATGCCAAGCCTGTTTGTGTAGTTCACTAAAGCCTTCCTCCAGCTGCTGCCAGCAACACACAGACGTCACTGCTTCAGTGAACCTCAGAGGGGCTTTGGGCTGTGCCATCAACTGCAAGTTCACAAAAGAACTGGAGCACAGCAGCAACAAAATCAGTACTATGGAGTACTTGAAAAAAAAAAAAACCTAACAGTTGTATGACACCCAACACGTGCTCTGGGAACGATGAACACAAGCTCTACGGAGCTGCACAGCCCAAAGGCAGCACTGCTTGCTGCATCTCACCATTCCCAGCTTGCTGTATGACACATCAGGGTTTTCACACTCATTCCATGGCTCTCTGCAATAACAGAGCTACAAGAAGTTTACCCAGAAGCCTTCAGATAGGAAGCAGTGCTCAGCCCATCACGTACATGTTCCCCCGCAGCACGCTGCTGATGGTATCAGGCGCGCTCCGTCCCTGCTCTCAGCTTCCTCGCTGCCTTTCAGACATGTCTCTGTGGTTTCATGAACCGAAACCAGGCTGAGCTCGCTGTGCTGAGAGCTCCCAGTGCCATTTCACGAGGTCTCCTGGCTGCAGCACGCAGCCGCCTCGAGAGCTGCCGCTCCAGCAGGCTGCTGATGAGATGCTGCTTTTGCAAACTCATTCCTCCTATGCCACGATTTAAGCCAAAAATCTGCCATAAAAGTCAGGAATTCCTGTTGTAATGGCAGGGAACAGAGCGACGCACTATGCTACGCTCAGTTCCTCAGCGATAAGGCTGATGGCCAGCACGAGAGCTGGGAATCCTGCCTCTCCAGCCCCATTTAGAAATGCCAGATTGCACTTCAGGAATCGATGTGTTTTATTTAAACATCAGCCGAGGGCTAAAAATGACCACGGGCTGCACAGAGCGGGCAGCAGCACGGGGCTGAGCTCTGAGCAGCATCAGGAGATCATCTTACCTGTAAACACCGCCGGGGACGCCAGCAATCAGGCACCTTTTCCAATACCTGAGGGATCATGTTTCTTAAATCTCCTTGTACACACGGGTTCACTTAACCAGGGCTCAGGTTTTAAGGCTGAACTTTGATTAACGGGCTCAGGTGTCTGATTCCTTCCAAACTGGTGGTTCTCAACCAAGAGAGCCAGCCCCAGGGCAGCAGGTCCCCAGCGAGCACTTCGTGGTCACTTTGCTGATGGCAACCATGAAGTGTTACCATTAACAGCTACAAATTCCTTTAGAACCCCCCAAAATGAATAAAATAAACACAGCAGCCTAGCATGAGTGAAACAAGATTTAGATACGCTGTGATTTCAGCCAGGGCACACTGCTGCTCACGTGCCAAGGACTCGCTGATTGATTTGCTGTGGTTCAGCTGCTGGAAAAGGCTTGGCAGCACGTTATTTCCCCAAAGGAATAGTCCTAGGAATAATAACATGCAGCTGAGAAGTGTCAAGTACCCCAAGCACAGCACTACAGCCTGTGTTCCCCATCACGACCACAGACTGCCATAGCACAAAGGGTCCCTGGCGGGTACACAGGTGACATGAGAATGGCCTTCTGGCCCCATGGTCAGCCCTAACAATCCAGCTGCAGCCTGGAGATGTGCATCAGACCGTTCTCAACTGCTGACCACTATTTCTGAAGCTATCAGTGAGTTTTGCTGGGGGCACTGGAAGGACAAGCCCCGAGGTCACAGCGTGCTTTTCGGGTGGATGCTGAGTATGGCTGCCCACGCACGGTCAGCTGGGCACAAGCTGCGCTGGGGATGCTCTCGTTGTCTCCCAGTGCACTTAAGGAGCTCACAACCTTCCAGTGAAGGCTGTGACATCCAAAGGACAGAGGCCCCAGCCCTGCAGCACTGTGGTCCGCCTGCCCTCCTCACGTCCTTCCCCGTGGTGCTCGCAGGTGCACGGCTCGCTTCCCCTTTCCTGGCAGCGGGGAATGGAGGGCTGCACGCAGGACCCCGGCGCTGGCCCGAGCACACCAGTACTCACATTGAGATCCTTTGGCGTTTTATGAGAAATACCCTCAGTTTTAAAAGGCAGAGGGGGAAGATCCCAAGGCCATGCTATTTCAGACAGAAGTATGCTGCGGGGTGGGGTATGCCAAGAAGAAACCAAAAGCTCTGCAGTGTCAAACAAGCACGCACCTCCTCGCCCAGATGATGCAACCAGGAGATGCATCTTCTGTAAGTCCTTGCTGCTGCTCAAGGCATGGCATGGGTTCAAAAGAAGCAGCCATCTCCAAGTTCTACCCGAGCCTTCCCACCAAGCTCTGGATATGCAGATGGATATTTGCCTCTCGGTGTCAGGTCTCTCCTCCTGACTCCTTCAAATGCAGAGCTCCTCAGACCAGAGGGGAGGAGACTGGAACAGTTAAGATGTGACAGGAGCTGTAAGCCTGCCCTGTTTGCACATCAGCACCACGCTGTGAGAAGCATTAACAGGTTTTCCAAAACACTTCTCGGATCCTTTCCTGCCTGCAGGACTGCAAACAAACCCTGCTCCATCTGAACCTGCAGACAACGCTGTAACACACCACAAAGGCTCCGAATTGCAGCTGTTTGCAAACCCACTCCTAACCTGGGTTTGCAAACCCAGGGCATGCACATGGCTGGAAATTGGAAGTACTACAGCAAGCAAATTAGAAAGTGAATGTAAGAAGAAAATGATTATTCAGCAGATCTCTTAAAATGGCACTTCTATTCACACGCACAGAGCTACAAAGAGGCCTCCCCTGCTGAGATTTTAACTGCAGGGAGAATTCCTCATACTGAGAAACCCCCACGCCTCGAGGAAAACTCTCCCAGCACCGCAGTGAGGGACAGGGCAGCAAGGCTGGTGCTGCACAACGCCCAGGACAGGGCTGCACCTCCCCAGCCCTCCCAGCAGCCCGACCCCAGCCCCAGCACCGTGACACCGTGGTTTATGCAGAGATGATGTTTTATGGGAGACCATCCAAGAAGAAAATCTTGCAGTATTGCAAACGTAATTCCTGGCAAAGAGCGTTCAAACTCACACTGGGCACTTAAGAGCATGCATGAAACTGATGGGAATAAGTCTGCAGGACTTCTTTTTTTTTAAAAAAAAGAAATGTTTCCAAAGAACAGCACGTTCAGGAAAAGCATCTAGCCCAACAAAAAGCAAAACAAGCCCATAAAGCAGAACAAGCTGTGGCTCTCAGCAGCACTCTGCTCCTCGGGCTGCCCCAGCAGCAGCCGCTCCTCTCCCCCACACCTCCTGCAGCCCTGGGACCACCAAGTGCAGCCCTGGGGACGGTGACAGAGCTGTCCCTGCTGGGATCAGGGGGGCTCAGGCAGATGGGATGGGCACAGCGTGACCTGACCCGCCTCAAGCAGCAGCAGGAAGCAAGAAACAGCCGCTGAAACTGCAGCGAGCAGCTGCGAGGCTGCCTCCTCCTCTTGCACCTTCCTCCCATTGCAAAGCAAATTCTGTCCCGAGCCCTGGGCAGGGATGGGAGCAGCAAAGCCCCACCACGGAGCACCAGGTCAGCCTGCACAGCAGAGCTCACAGCCTGCTGCCTGCATCGCCTTCCTCTTTCCTTTTTTCATGTTTGCAAAAAGAAACACAAGAAGATGGGGGGAGTTCCACCTTCTCCCCCACGAGCATCCCAGTGGGACGGGGATGGGGACAGTGGCATGAACCCAACAGCACAGCAGCTCCCTTTGCTGCTGCCACTCCAGACTCCAGCACTTCTACCCGGCACTATGGAGGTGCTGTCGTTTCAGACTCCTACATTCAGACCAACGTCAGTGGAAGATGCTCAGTCCATGAGAAGAGGGCTGGGGCACTGCAACGTGCAACAAGTCACAGCACCCACGGCAGCATCGCTCGAGCACAGCACAACCTGCAGACAAAACCAATTCCCACAAGGAGAAATAAAACCTTCCACCTGGAAGGCAGCAGCCCTGGTGCAGGGCTGGAGCACCCTGGCAGGACAGCACGCTGCTCCTGCAAAAAGGGGACGAAGGCAACGTGACAGTCTGTCTCCATGCTGCAGTTAAAGCTGTAATGAAATATNGGGACAGAGCAAAGAAGAGGTGATTTGGGGCACAGAGGTGATTTGGGGCTGCAGACTGCTGGAGGATTGTCAGCAAAATGTAATTCTCTGCGTGATGTGCACGGGAGAGGAATCGGGGAAGGCCGGGGGGAAAACGAGGGAATTGGTGATGCTGCTGAAACAGCACTTGGTGTGCAATGATTCAGGGGAAGTGAAAGCTGCCGCTCCTGTTTGTAAACAGGACTCAGAAGCATGGATAGAGGCAGCAGTGAGATGGGGAGGGCTGGAAGGGCCCCGCTCCCCGCAACATGGGGTGCTCCTGTGCTCAGAGGGGGACCCCAGCACCGTCCCCTGCCTCTGCCCCAGCACTGCAACCCCATGGAACGAAGTGAATTGTTTTCCCTACCCAACTGTTAACATTTACACTTGTGCTGGAACAAACAGACCTTCACAAAAGGTCTGCATCCTTCACCTCTACAAACGGGATTCCAAGCATTTTATTTTGGCAAAAAGCTGGTGAACACATTATTTCTCCCAAAGGAGAGCAAAGACTGCCACGTAGCACCTGGGATGCAGGGAAGACCACGGCAGCAGTGGCTCAAATACAGCTGCTGGCAGAGAACACTCCTGACTGACAAAGGACAATGATTTAGAAGGACTTTAGGATACATTTTGCTACCAGCCTAGAGATGTAAAAGCAAGTTTTCCCTTTTTCTCCCCCCTCTATACTGCATATGGTGATAGCAGATCCTCATCCTGATCTAGAACGGTCATCGAATGGAGCACAGACTCCTGCCAGCTTTTGGGCACCTGCACCCTGAGCAGTCCCTGCAGGAGCTGAACTCTACCCCCCAGGTTTTAAGGCTTTTGCACTACAGCCACCCCAGCAGCCCCCCCTGCCCCCCAGCAGACAGCCACCAGCGAGCAGGGGACAGCAGAGCCTGCGTGCAGCCACCCAGGCCCTCGAACCACGCCACGTGCCATGCACCCACGGGCACACGGCCGAGCATCACCGTGTGCCACCTCTGCTGCAGGGCTGTGAGGCAGGTGACCAGTCCTGCTTGGTGATTTAACAGAACGGGGATAACATTCTGGGCAGAGAAAGTTACGTGACTCGAAGGCCAAAAAAGGAAGCCAGCTGTCAGAGCTGAGGCCGGGGCTTCCAAGTTCCTAATCTCTCGTTTCTCTGCTCAGCAGTGAGTCAGAACGGCTTGAAAAAGATTTACTTTTGTTTTTAAACTCTGGGCTTTCAGGGGACGTACAGAAGGCTGTCAGAACCCAAGGAGCTGGGACAGCCCAGCTGCTGGTGCTGCTCCAGCTCCAACCTCGCTGGGAAGCAGAGGGAGCTCAGTGCTCCCTGACCCCGCTGTGCTCCTGCTGCAGAGCATCCTGCAGCTCTCCTGCATCGCCCCCAGGCAGCAGCAGCCTGAGCAGCACGGATCCAGCAGCTCCAGGGACAGGATGGCTGCAGAGCAAGCAGCTGCCCCACGCTCGGGGGCATTGGGAGCAGTTCCCCCCCCCAACACAGGACCTGACCCCACCTCGGGGACACCGACAGCCGTGACAGTCCCCCAGCACTCAGCAGCAGGCTCCTGGGTAAGCACAGGCAGCACAACAGCCTCCAGCTCCCCAGCACCCTGGTTGGGTGCTGCCAGCCAGACACGCTCCGTTCCTCAGCACACGGGAGGCTCAAACCACCGTGGTTCTTCAAAGAAGGCTTTGAGCATAACAAAATGACAGCGCCTGCTGCTAAAAAAAAAATAATTTGGAAGGTGACAGCGGGGGCTATGCAAGAAAAGCTAGGATGCTGCTGTGGGAAACCTAGAAAGCCTGGAGCTGCACATGCCCACGGTTCCCCCGCTGCTGCAGGCTGCGTCTGCCCCCGCAGCACAGGGACAGGGGCTGCTGGCTCTGCTGCTGCTCCCAGGGTGGGCTTCCCACTTTGCTACACGCTTCCGAGGCCCAGGGACAGCAGGAAGAGGAGCACCTTGCTTCCCAGCTGCTGGAGCATGGGAGGGCTGCCTGCAGTCCTGGCAGAGGGGCTGACTCCACAGGGCATCTTCCAATACCCAGCAGAAGAGCATGTCTAGGGAGGAGACCCTTGGGGAGCCTCTTCCTGAGCTATTCCAGCAGCTGGCACCACACAGGTCCCAGATAAATGAGGAATACGTTCCCCAGGAGGTAACTGCCCGACCTGCAGCCTCCCACCAGGGCTCACACCGTGCTCTGATGGTCACAGCTGTCCCTGACAGCCTCAGAGCTGATCCACCTTCAGCAGCAGAAAAAGGCCAGCAGTCAGCCATGAAACAAAGGCCTCGCTTGTCTGGATGCTAAGCGCTGCATTCAAGGAATGGTTCCACCAAAAACTTGTTCTGAAGGTTTTGTTCTTGAAATCAGAAGGAACCCAAAGCCTGACTAGGAAGCACACTGTGTTTTTTGCTCTGCTCTAGAACAGGAAAGCCTGAAGAGCACCGCCAGAACCCTGGGCACCGTGTTCAGAGTCCAGACTCAGCTCCAGTGGAATCCCATCTGACTCTGAATTTCACAGAGCTCTCATTTCCCCATGAAGACACCACGCTGTTACCAGCACCAACCTCTGACCACGTGCAGACAAGCAGGGCACAGCAGCAGCCCAGCACTGCCACCGTGGCACCTGACAGCAGCAGAGCAGTTCTGTAAGAACTAACACCTCTGAAAGCAACCGAACGATTCCAGCTTCCCCAACAGCTGCTGGATGGCACGTGAGGTCGGGGAGGCAGCGGTGGAGCTGCACACGTCCAGGACACACAGCTCTGAGCACACTGCGATCACTGCAGCTTCCCTCTGCCACCGCCTGTGCTGCTCCCGTCGTTCCTTCCCAGTTAACCAAGCTCTAACTCATCCCTGCTCCCACTTATGCCCTTGGCTTTTAACCCAGTTCAGCTTACAGAATCTGCTTCCCTGGGTCTGTGCTCTTGACAGCGCAGTTTCATCGTGCTGGGTTTGCTCCCAGCGTGCCTCGCAGGACCCGTCCTCGCGCTCCTCCAACTGTTTCCAGGAAGGAGGGAGCACCCACGGCAGCACGAGCCCCTCTGCGGGCTCCAGGGAGCACAGAGCAGAAGGAAAATCTCGCACAGCAGTCACATGAGGCACTACCAGAGCCAGTTCTGCAGTGCAGCTCGATGAGATGACTGCTCCCCACCTGCCATGCCCCATACTCGGCTTGGAACTGAACCGGGGTGGAAGGAAATGGAGTTGCCCAGAGATGTTGTGGTCCCAATCCGTGGAGGTGCCCAAGGCCACGGATGGGTCCTGAGCTGGGGACACTGAGCCCACGGCAGGGGTGGGGCTGGACGATCCTGGTCCCCTCCAGCCTCAGCTGCTCTATGGACCCAGCACACCAGAGGGCCACGTCTGTGCGAAGGCAATGGAAGAGTTAAGACCACCTTCCCCCAGCTGCAGTTGGTGAAGCACAGAACTCTGCACCCTCCTTCCACGTGGCTCCAAACTAAAACAGGGGGGATTCAGGCTGGATATAAGGGAGAAGTTGTTTAGGATAAGGGCAGCGCCCAGGGAGGTGGGGGTGCCCATCCCTGGGGACACTCAGGTCAGGGGGGGCTCTGAGCACCCCATGGGGCTGGGGGTGTCCCTCAGGGCCTTCAGAGGTCCCTTCCAGCTCCCCCGTGACGCTGAGATTTCACACACACGTTTCCTACCCACCACGGGTCCACCAAACCCTCACTGCCCACCCGCAGGGGTTACTGGTGACCCTGACGCAGGCCGTGGCGGGGCAGGGAGCCGAGGGCAGAGGGCTGGCAGCAGGCGGGCAGGGGGTCCCTGGGGGGAACTGGGGGCGATGGCAGCGGCGGCCGCGGCTCTGCACGGCCCCAGGCGATCCCTGTGGACCGGCGGCTGAGCAGGGCCTTTACCGCAGCTTTTT
>WBMW01000337.1:76065-99207 GCA_013396635.1 Penelope pileata | reverse complement strand
GCACCTCAGGTTTTGAGGGAGGTCTCTTCTTCCTGTTGTTTTCCTGGCAATTTACCATTTCTCCCCACTGTTGTCCTCAGTTCTAGCTGAATGTCTGGCAGCGTCCGGGGCAGTGTGGGTCTGTTTGGCCCCAGGCTGTGGATTCAGCACAGGCTGCCCTCGAATCCAGCTATCTATCTCCATTTCTGCATCCCTGATACTACGCAGCCTTTTGACTGTCTCCTGCAGCTCAGCCACCTGTCACAGGGGGTCCTCCAGCTGGGTACACCTGGTGCAGGCTAATCTGCTACCCACCTCTGCTCCAGGAGAAAGACCTACGCAATTCCCACAGCCTGGGGTCTGCACTGCCACTTCTTCCACCGACAGCTCGGTCTGGGTGGAGACGTCTGCCCTCTCCGGGATGGAGGGTGCATACTACCCTTCCGTAGCTGCAGCCTTAGCTTGGCGGCGGGTGCTCACCATTCTGCCTCTAGGGTCAGTCAGAATGAGCTGCAGCACGCTGTGGGTGGTACTCGCGCTGAACGCCCCTCCCTGTGCCTGGTGGGCATCGACAAGTCGCTCCCGTCCTTGAGGCTTTTTCAAGGCTAAGGGCGTGGGTGTAATTGCTGTTGCCCTGGCAATGCTTATGCTGCATCAGCCTCTCTCACGAGTGCTGCCGAGATCTGACAGATCGCTTGGCTCTCACAGGGCTCTCCTGGCAAAGGAACCTCCTGAAACCCCCCTGTACCTCAAGATCTGCCACTGCGGCTCTGGCTGCACCAGCTCCAAAGCAGCTGACCTCGGAGACTGAGACAGATCTGGTAAGAAAGGAGAACTTGATTCAAGTGGGTGACTGTTCTGAGTGCCCTGGGCCTTTTCCTACTGATAGGTACCTGCACTAGCTGTTCTCAGGTGGATGATCTTTTATGACAAGTAGCTGGGCTGCAAGAAGCAGTTGAAAGGTTGCATAGTATTAGAGGTGATGATAAAAAGGTAGATGGGTTGTTTAATAATCATGTTTCAGCTGGGGACGTTACTGAGAAGGAGGAACCTTGGACCCTGGTAACACAGAAAAGCAGGGCTCTGCTTCGTCCCTTTCCATCCAGCTTCACTAGCAGAAGCATGTATATAGCATGTATATAGCTCTCGAGGCTATAGACACTCATGACACCCAGGACCTAGATCTACATGAAGAAACCACACTGGCAGCCTGCAATGGATATCACAGAAAGAAACACTGGGTGCTTGTAGTGGGTGACTCCCTGTTAAAAGGCACTGACACTCCCCTCTACCAGCCTGACAGGAAGTCTCGAGAGGTCTCCTGTCTCCCAGGAGCCAAGATCCAGGACATTGCTGAAAGGGTGCCACAGCTTATCAAGAGCTTTTAAGAGCAATTATGCTGGAAGGTGGAACATGACTAGGATCAAAGAAGACTGTAAAGCTCTGGGAGCATGAGTGAAAAACACTGTAGCTTAGGTTATCTTCTCCTCCATTTTGACAGTTGGAGGAAAGAGGGAAGCCAAGAAGAGATCTATAATGCATATCACCTCCTGGCTACGCGTCTGGTGCTGGCATGAGGGTTTTAGTTTTGACAATAATGAGACATTCTATAAAGATTGTAATCTGTTAGGAAGGGATGGGATTCACCTGTCTGGAGGAGGTAGAGCAACTCTTGATAACGATCTCGCTAATCTAATGAGACAGTCTTTAAATGGAAGGACTTGGGTGGGTCGGTAGTGGCAATGCTCATGCCATTGTAATCGACTGGCGAAGGAGCCAAGACAACTATAAGAGTGACTTAGTATGCATAAGGATACTTCTATAATTTGACGTTTAGTGAACTGTGATTTGCACTTTGTGAAGCCATGTTGACTGTCTTGAATCACCTCTGTTTTCTGTATGTCATTAAAGGCACATGGAACACAGCTTCAAGGCGAATCTGTTTCATAATCTTCCTGTGCACTGCAGTGAGAGTGACTGTTCTGTATTTGATCTGTATCTGGGGAGTTGGACTCAATGATCTCTCGAGGTCCCTTCCAACCCCTGCAGTTCTGTGATTCTGTATTTCCCAGGATCTTCCTTACTACCCTTCTTAAAAATGGGTGTAATATTTCCATTTTTCCAGTCCCTGGGGGCTTAACCTGACTGGCAACTACATCTGCCAGTTCCTTCAGGACCGTGGAATACATCTCATCAGGACTCATAAGCATATGTATGTATGTACAGGTTCATTAGGTAGTCTCAAACATAACCTTCACTCACAGTGGGAGGAACTTCACTCTCCCAGTTGCTGAACCTCAAGGGACTTTACGGATGACTGAAAGGATGTAGGAGGAGTGATTGCCAGTGAAGACTAAGGCAAAAAAAACGTTGAGTACTTCAACCTTCTCTATGACTGTTGTCACCAGTTGTCTCATCCCGTTTATCAGAACGGGATCACTCTCTTTAGTCTTCCTTTTCCAGCTAACCTACCTGTATAATCCTTTCTTACTGTTTTTTTCTCTAACTGTGCTTTGGCTTTCGTGATCCCATCCCTACACATCTGAGCAGCATTCCTGTACTCTTCCTAGGCCATATGTCCCTGCTTCCACTGTCTATGTATTTCTTTCTCACATTTCTTTTTGACCAGCAGATCCTTTCTGGTTTTCTACCTTCCCTGCTTGATTTCTTACACATAGGAATGGAGATCTTTTGCACTCTATGAAAAGCGTCCATAAAGAGCTGCCAGATCTGATCAGTTCTTTTATCTCGGAGAACAATTTCCTGAGGGATCTAATCCATTAGTTCTTTAGATCACTGGAATTTTGTTGTTCTAAAACTCAGGGTCCTGACTTTTCTCCAGGCCCATATCCCTCAAAATCATAAACTCCACCAGGATGTGATCACAGAAGCCCAGACTGCCTCCGATCTTAACTTCTTTAATTAGTTTGTCTGCACGAGTGATCAATATATCCAGTAACGCTTCTCCTCTGGTTGGACTATCTATTATTTGGACTGAGAAATTATCCTCTATGCATTCTAGAAGTCTTCTGGATTGCTTACAGCTTGTTGTGTTACTTTTTCAGCAGTTTTGCAGGTGGCTGAAATCCCCCAGCAGGATAAGAGCTTGTGAGTGTGGTGATTCTTGTAGCTGGAGCAAGAAAGCTCCAGCCTGCAGTTTCTGGAATTGAAAGAGTTGAGTTGAGTTGAGTTGGAGTTGAGATCTGGATAGATGTACCAGTACTTGGAAGATCTATCGGGTGTATGTGTGCGCAAAGTGAGGTTGTAGCGCTTCTGTCTGGGTTTCAGCCTCAGCCTTATAGAATCATAGATTCATAAAATGGTTCAGGTTGGAAGGGACCTTAGAGATCATCTTGTTCCAACCCCCCTGCTATGAGCAAGGACACCTTCCACTAGACCAGGTTGCCCAAAGCCCCATCCAGCCTGGCTTTGAATACGTCCAGGGAGGAAGCCTTGGACATCTTGTGTTTTCACCCCACACTTTTTTGTTTGTTTGTTCTAACATATATCTTTTTGAGGCAAGAGAGTCTTCGCTAAAACTGGTAGGCAAAATGTGAATGCACCTTAGAGTTACACAATCAGGTAATTATTTCTGTTTTTGTCCTTTCCTAGTTATTCATAGCATTCTAATCGTGTTTTTGGCCACTGTTCATCTTCAAACTGATAAGCTTGTTTCTTCCTTTTTATTTATTTATTTATTTTGAAAATTATTTGCAGTGACTGCAAAATCTTTCATAAGTGGTAATGGCTAATTTAGAGTAAATAATTGCATGTATGCAGTGTATGTTGGTTTTCCTCATGCACACTTTTTTTTGCTGCCAGCACAGAATTTCATCTGCCATCTTATTGCTCAGATACTTAACAGTGTAAGATCCTGTTGCCACTCTTTCTAATCAGACTTATTATTATAGCTCAGAGTAATTGCACATCATCAGTAAGCACCAAATTTTCATCCTCTGAATATATTGATCAGCAAAGGACTTAGCAGAAATGATTGTGAAATTTCACTATTAATTCTCCTACACTTGAATTCAGCAGGGGGAAGCCTATACATATGATCCTCTGTTGCTTCTTTTTCATATTTCTACAACTTTCCTTTGTTATTGTGAAACATAGTAGGGACTTTTGCAAGAATCTTTCCAAAAAGCTTTCTGGAATCCATGTACAGCAAATGACCTAATATATCAAATCCGGATGATATTTATCTCTTTTAATTAAATTTAATAGATTCAACAGTCATTACTTACATCCGCAAAACATATTTTTTCCCCCCAGTATTTCATGTGTAATAGTGTTCCAATGTGTTGACAGTATAACCCTGCTGTTATATGATTCTATCTGGGCACAGTATTTCAGTTCAAAGGAATGTAGTATTCCTTGTCATAATTTACTTAATGCATTTCAGACTAAGTTTTCTTTTAACATACAAATACACATTCACATTCACACATACAACTTGTTCTGTCATTCATAATGTAATTTGTATTCTAGAATCTAAATTACAATTCTGCAGTGGTTATCAGCCTTGTACCAAGTTTGTCAATGTCTACTGTGATAATAATCTTATTTAGAATCAGCTTGGCCATTTAATTCCTTTCATTTTTCTAATTTGTATAGAACCACATATATTTTTGGCCTTGTTCTATTGGCCTGTTTTGATGTACTCTGTTTCAGTTGAATCTTATTTATAGAGATTCCTCCTATCTACTACCTTCTTGAATATTATTGACTTCTATTCTGTTAGTTTTTGTAATACTGAAGAGATTTTATTACTTCACCCTTGTGCACCTGTTGGATTTTCCTGTCTTTAGTTTAAAGTCTCCCCATAAACTTTATTTTAGATTTGAGTTTTATTTGCTTTAGATGGAACTCATCCTTCCCTTATAGGCTATTTCAAAGGTTTCCCCAGTTCCTTATAAATTGAAATTGTACCTCCCTAGCTGGTTGCAAATATGGTATAAGGAACATTTCAAATAGCAGAGTGTGAGTTTACATTGTCCTTTACAAACTTTTTCATGCATTTCTCCCTATATTGTTCATCTGACCAGAGTGATGATTTGCCTCCTAGGACTTACTGTAGTTTTGTGTTGTTTTGTGTTTTTTTTTTGTTTTGTCCCTTACTAGCAGTTTATGTGGTCTCTGGCACTGTAAGTTGAGAATACCTAATGGAGGGCAATTTCTTTATTTGCTGTTGTATCTTTTCCTGATATCAGGTGAAATCTCGATTTTCAAAGAGATGTATTAAAAATATATTGCCATTTTGCAGCCGTGGAGAAGAAAACAGAATTCTAACAGTTGGTTTGTCTTCACCACCACAAGTACCAGGGCATAATTTAAATATGTGGAAAAAAAATTTGGAAGAAGATTGAAAAAATAAAATTTAGATGCTAGGCTAGACTTCCATTAGTCTTTGGTGTTATTAATAGGCTACTATTGTACTGTGTGGGAATGAGATGAAGAAGTGCAGGAGAAGAAACAAAATACATCTGTGTATGTGGTGCTACATTTTTGTATTTGTACATGTCTGTACAAAACTTTTAGATCTTTTATAAATATTTTCAAAATGGTAGCTCAGTGAAAAGAAAACAAATGGACAAACATTTTTCTCAGCATTTTTTTCAGATTTTTATCACACGTAATACTTGAAGTATCATACTTAAAGGGCATATGTCCCCTTCAGTTCAGAGAGGTGGAATATCTATATTATAAAAGAACTATACAAACTCTCCATGTGCATGTTGTAAATTTATTTGTCAGCTTGGTCTTGATGTTCAGTATTTTTCTTGAAACCTGATGTCTAAGGATGAGATTCAGGTCAAAAGAATAGACACAGATCAATTGATTTATCTACTGCTAGGTATCTAGCGATTTTTGGCTACCCTAGACTGTCATAGACATGACATGTCATAATTACTGTCGGAGTTGACACAGCATACACAGGAGACTCAAGTCCCTGAGCATCAGCTGGACAGTAGGTAGAATACCAAAGGTCATCTGGAACAGCACTAGATGCCTATGCTAAAGGAATTTTGTCAGAAACTGAACAATTATAAGGTTCTTGATTTCTTATGTTTTGTTTCTTTTTCACTACTTGTTGTTGTTGTTGCTGTTGTTGTTCTTTCTTTTTCCTGCGGAATTTGTATTTCTGTAGCATGATCTCAGCATGTCTTAATGTGGACTGATTACCAAGATAATATGGATAATATGAAAAGCATTCTCACACTATCATAAAATGTGTTAAAAGGCAAAAAGTGTTCTTAGTAATAAGTCAGTTTTGTAATTTAGGATAGGTCCAACCATGTGATTGAGATTGGGAAGGCTATCTGATTCTTTAAATATTTGTGTTTAGAATTACTGCACATACCTATATATTTGGTTAACAGACACATGGATATAGGTACTGACACTGGATATGATGGTGATCTGGTGGGTGGCTTCCCTGCTCATGGCAGAGGGATTGGAGCTAGATAATTTTTAAGGTCCCTTGCAACCCAAGTCATTCTATAACTCTAAGTTTTCTAAACACTTGTCCAGTTCCTTTTTCTTATTTATGTCAACTAAATTTTAAGGTCATCTTTTTCTGTCATTACTTAGCAAAGGTATTATATTTCTTTCTAGTTTAGATTCTTTTGCATAGAATCTAATGCTGAATAATCTGACTATGATTCAGAAAAATGAGAATAAGAAATTTTGCCTCATCTTCTTCGTTGATATGTGAAGTATTCCCTCAATTTCGGGGGTTGGTTATGTTAATTAATGCATTTGATCAACCATGACGTAGAATTAATTGCGTTTTTTGTAGAATATATATTTTGCCATAGTACCATTTCTGCCTTCTGCTTTATGTATTTGTTTAAAAAACTGTATGCATGAGAATGAGAATTATAGAAAGATGTCTTAGCAAAGAAATTTGTCAGAGAGAAATACCTACGGTTTTACCCATTAGATTTCACTACTTGTAATTTCTTCTACTTGATAATTCACAATGCTGCTTCAAACACAAAAGGGATATGACAGTGAACTTTTAGTAAATTCATATGATAATTATTCTACAAGGTAGAGTGTCTTCCAGATAAATGAATCATGTCTTTTGAAGGAGTAAATTCAATATCTTGCTCAAGAGCTAAAGCCTGCTGGTAAGTACAGATCATATATATTACAAAAGCTCAATTCATTTTTTTTTCTGACTGAAGTAATAGCAAGCTTAAAAGACTTAGTATCAGAAATATATTATGTGACAAGAAGAACACGTTAATAACTGTCATTTATTTGAAATTTAAAATGGATGCAGTAGGAGAGAAAGGAGAAAGAAATGAATGGAGAGGTTGATGTCCTTTATGTAACTTTGTCAGTCATTGTGATTGCCTGAAGTGTACTTTGATTTTAATGATTGCTCCTAAATGTGTTGTTGGTGGTGGTGGTGGATATTTTACATTTCTATTTCTATTTTCCTTTATTTATGTGATGATTTCACATCAGTGGCCAACTAAATTCCACTCTTACTCCCTCTCCTCAATTGAAGAGGTGGGGAGAAAATATGGTGGGGGGAAAAAAAAATCTCACAGGTTGAGATATGGATAATTTAATTGAAGGAAAAGAAGAGGAAAAGAAGCAGTGGCTATGTGGAAGCAAATAAAGAGAAAACAATTTTCTAAATCCCATCATGAGAGACATTCATCCATGTTTCTCAAGCAGAGCCTCAATATGCACAACAGTAGTTTGGGAGGTCAGACTTTTTCATAAAAAGAGCCCCTCCCCTTGGATTTTTACAGTTTTTATTCCTGAATGTGATGTTATATGCTCTGAAATGTCTCATTGGTTGGTTTAGGTCAGCTGTCTTGGACATACCCTGCCTACACTTTGCCCACTCCTAGCCAACTGACTTTGGCAGAGTTTGGAGAGTGTCGTGATTCTGTGGCAGCCCTGCTCAAAGTAGACAAAATGTTGGTGTGGTGACAATACTATTCTAGTTACAAGTGCAGAGCACAGCACTATATGGGCTGCTATTGGGAAAGCTAACTACATCCTAGCCAGACCCAGTACAATTTATTTATTACTTTGACATAGTCAAAATAGATAAATCAGAATGTCAACATTGGCTGTATTCTTCCTCTTTAGAAAGACAGAGAAACATAGACATATACATAAGTGAATAAGAAATCTAAAGTTTTCCTTCTTTGTTTTAGCCATCTATTCTGCTATTTTTCACTTCCTTTTTTTCCCAAGTGATTCATTTAATGTTTAGTTTTTGAAAGTTCAATATGTACAAACACTGATCGTAACAGTTCCCTTTCTTTCCTGTGCCCACAGCCAAAGATCTTTTTAACTCAGAACCAGCAAGCTGCAGTCACATTTCTGCAGTTCACTGATGGCAGCTTGGCAGATCTCAAATCTCCATCATCACATTTGGCAAAGGAGAAAAATGAGTAACTGCATCACAAATACTATCTATACATTCATTTAACAAAGCGACACAAGGCTGAAACCACAGTAACCTCACTTCATCTCCTCGTCTCCAGACCATATTTTTGGCCTTTTAGTCGAGGCAACTGAGGTGTATTGAAATCAAAAAACAAGAGGTCAGAATCTAGGAGAGCTGATCTGTATCTGTGATGTTAACATGTATAGTTATAATAAGTAAGACTAGTGTAAAAGAGAGCTCAAGAAGACATTGCTATAAAACATCTTTTTTACTCCTCTTTCAACCTGATGGGATACAGAGAAAATATTTTTAATTGAAATAATATTTCATTTTATGTCATCCTTTAGTTTTCCATGTTTTTTTTTGGTGACACGTTCACAGAATCACTGAATTATAGGGATTGGAAGGGACCTTTAAGAGATCACTGAGTCCAACCCACATTCCTTTCTTGAAAATATTTAGAGAAGCCACTCCAAAGCTGAAAATAAACAAAACCTCAAATTGATACATTTCTTCAAGGAATACATATTTTATTTCACTGTACTTGAGGAGGACTTAGAGTTTTGTTGCTTCAGTTGTTGCTTGTTCTCTTTAATATATACATATATATGCATCAATCGAAGCAACAGATAAAGCGCCTTTTATATTTCACTGATGAAGAGAGAAAAATGTGTTCCGCACACACCCACACAATGACAAAAAGTTTTGATTTCAGTTTATACATTGTGTACCTTATGCAACCATACTTCCTTATGAGGGGGAAGACTTTCTTTTTTAAATTAGTGCCCAGATACTCTGGTGATGGGCATCTTACATAATGAGTACTAATCTAGAAATACCTTTTTTTTCATTTAATTTACATATCAATATATTGTTTAGTTCAAAATTAAAACATGTTTACATGAATTCATTTTTAAAGGGCTTATTTTATTTCATGTTTTTATTATTCACAGTATGAAGGGATAAGTTTTAAAAATAATATAGAAAGTCAAAAGATAGTTGCAGCAACCACTAACCTTTATGGTAGTCATTTAAGCCGTACAGTGAAAAATGGCATACCAAATAAATCACATACCAAGCAAACAGGTGCAGGCTAGTTGTGATCCCAAACTTTAACTCTGCAGGTTCTTCTCTAAACCAGAGTTAATAAATCCTGATGAAAGATGGCAAAGTTAGCCCCTATTCCATTGTTACTGCAGAAATGGCTGTCATTTCAAGACATCACTGCCCACCAGTTACTTATTGCCACAAAACAGCCAACTAGTTTCAGTGTAAAGCATCCAGTTTCATGTAAAGTCTGTGAAGATACTTTGAGAGAATCAGTTCCTCACTTGCTTATTGAAAGAATAGACATAACAATCTACGTTGTAGGGATGATACTCTAAAGCTTGAGAGAGAGAAAATAAATAGTACTTCAGTATTTAGGAACCAAAAAACTGATTTATCCTCATAACTTTTTGTTAGTTAAGAAAGCAAAGTACACAGTAAATCTGATCTAGTTACTATGGATAAAAAAATGATTTATACTTCCTTTAGATTTTTATTTATGCAATTAATATATGAATTTATATAAACTTTGCTGTAAATGTTTGCTCTTATACTAAAAGAAAGTGAAATCAAATGCAGTGACAGTATAATACAAATGCACCACAAGAAAATGTTATCACTTATAAAGTTAAAACATCATCTTCTGTACACGCTATGCTTCTGAAAATCCATATGTCAAGGAGGCAGTATTAATCTAAAAGGACTGAACAGGAGGGAAAAATGCTTTGACCCTTTTTATAGATTTTTTTCACAGCTCTGGTGCGGTTTTAGATTCTTCTCCTACAACTTTATACTTTTCTTAACATTTTAATCAAGAGCGGGATGGAACAATTACTTATTTGTGATCAATATCCAGTACCATCCAGAGAATTGATGGCATGACGCGCAGAGCTCTGGGTCCCCTTGTGCCTTTTATTAATATTGCACCTCTTAGTTTGTTCTTACTGACATACTAACTGATCTGCCAAATGCTATCTAACTGTTGTCGTTGTTAGTCTTACGACTGCTTTTTATTAAAAAGCCAGGTCCTTTCCCCTTTTCACTGAGAATCTTTCATTATTCTATTTGGACATAATAATTACAGCTCCATTGTTTTAACTGGCGAAGGGTTTTTTTTTGTTTGTTTGTTTTTATATTTTTAGCATGGTTGCCAGAATGGGAAACCCTCAAGTTTCTAAACGCTGGAGAATGATTCTCTACTTTCCTTCCCCTTTCCACTGAATTCAGGAGTAATACTTTTGCAGAAGAGGTGTGGAAAAACAAAATGAGGAACAGGACGTTCTCTGTTCTTGCTTGTCTAGTGAACTATTAATCTGAAATTTAGAGTCAGAGTCTTCCATGGGGCACCTATTCCCAGTTTATTTTGTATTCCTTCTGATAAATAAGGCTTCCATCAGCAGCACCCCACTATTCTAGTCATTTGGCTTGATTTCAGTCAGAGTTGTTTTATTTTAGTTTTCTAGAGTCACCAAAGTCAGTATGTGTTTTTATTTCTTGCTGACTAAAAAGAATTCCTCTTAATTAATAAGAGTGATGAAATACTTCGGATGAATTTCCATATCTTTATGCTGGAGAACCAGTCTAAGGAATTTCTTTGTCTTTCTGTTGAAACTGTTTTGACACGCATTCTATGCTGATGACTAGCTGGTTAGTCTGGCTAGTCACAGATATGGTTAAGATTAAAGAAATTAAATCTTTAGTTCAGTTGGTTCAAATGAAAATGTTTACTTTGTCAATATGAACTTATGTTAACTGGGTATCATTTGATATGTCTCTTTGGAGAGACAATGAAAATGTTAACCATATATATCTTAGAGTTACACAATATTTATTATTATTGAATTTTAAATATTTGTCCACCAAAGTTTTGTCAGGCATGCACTTGTGAATAGCCTCAGATTATTCACAGTTGCTGTGGATAGGCTAAACATTGGCAAATAGAGTCAAAAGCAGAAAGCCTGGAAGTGACGCTGAGAGCTGTGACTTGGGAACCTAGGACAAAAACTCTCAAATACGAAGACAAGGTCAGGAGGAGGATCAAAAGAAGTATGAAAGGTTTGGTTAGAGTAAGTTCAGTGTGGGCATATGAGGGATGTTTTTGGGATAGGTACAATATTTTTCTTTTATGTTCTGTTTTCCTCCTGCACCTTCTAACCTCCTTCCACCCCTTTATACTTGTTTCAGAAATTCTCTGCTTGGCTATTTAAGTCAAGAGGGGATTACTGTACCTGGTGAGAAGGTGGAAAGGTAGAAAAAGTGATGGAGTACCAGCAGGGATAAGCACAGCATTTTTTAGCTCGGAAAAAAGCCAGAAACATTATGAATTGCAAATATGATTTTTTTGATAAAACTGAAAGACAATTTTGTAGTTATATGAGTAAGAGATTGATGAACTTATCAATAACATGTAATTCAATGTTTTCATGACTATGACAACTGTTCCAAAAATATATCCAGGAATACATTTGTATGCTTAGACTTTTGCCTGTTATAGATCTATGTTGTATTTTCTGGTCTTACTCATAAATGTAATATTCAAGAGCTGTTACAGAGCTTTCAACTCCTCCCTGGTGTGTTCTTTATATTATAACAAATGAAGAAAAGTTTCTGATTTCAATTAACTAGGATATTTACATATCTTATCCTGTGGAAGTATTCTCTCGTTTATTGCACACATGCTTTTCCACTGAAAAATGTCCTTGGAAAAGCTGACAGAAACTACATCTGCAAATATCTCTATGGCCATGAAAACTTTACTGGCCTTTCTTCTTTGTGTTTCCATCAAGGAGGAAGAAACAAATTGCTAGTCATGGATTCAGCAGCCCAAGAGGTGTGAGCCCATCACAATTTATGTCCACAGATTCAACTAGTAGTGAGGCTGAGCATGTACTATCAGTATACACAAACACACCTATACACATATACATATATATATATACATGCACCACAGATACATATATATATACACATGGCTGGTAATGCAGATCAACACAGATGGGCACGTTCAGTGCTCAGCTGAACATGGACAGCATCAATGGCCTCATCCTCCTCCCCCCTCTGGCTAAGCGGGACAGAAGCTAGCATATGAGAATACATATGTACACAAATACAGTGTGGATCTTGAAAGCAGCTGGGCTCAGACACTGTGTGCGCCATAGCTGCCTCTGGATCCCAATCCTCACAATAATCCTCAAGTCTCTAACCTCACTGCCATTGCTGATACTTAATGTCTCAGTCAAAGATAAACACACCAACACTCACACTCACATGCAGAATCCACTGCAAGCCCTCCTTCTCTTAGGGGGAAACAGACACACAAGCCTTGCTCCTGGAGAACCTGACCTCTCAACAGCAGCTGTCCAGGAACTCTCCTGATCCCTCCGATAGCCAGCTCCTCCCATGTTCTCACCCTTGAAGACACTTATTGACTTGTAGCTCACTTCACCTACTCAACAGTTAATCCAGCCCAATTGTCCGTAGCTGTGCTTGGTCTGTCTGGAATGTAGTTTACTTTCTTCATAGCATCTCCTATGACGCTGTACTTTGCGTTTGTGGATAAAGTAATGTTGATAACACATCAGTGTTTTGCCTGTTTCTGAACAGTGATTGCACAGCACCAAGTCTGTCTTTCTTCTTTTCCATCAAAAGCTGATAAGCTGAAGGTAGATTAGAGGGTGGAAGAGGACACAATCAGGACAGCTGACCTAAATTGACCAATGGAGTATTCTACACCATATGACAGCATGTTCAGAAATAAGAAGCTCTAGGAAAGACGGAGGAAGGGGGGACATTTCTGGTTATGGTGTTTGACTTCTCGGATAACCATTAGGTGTGCTGAGGTTCTGCTCTCCTGGAAGTGCCTGCGCATCTGCCTCCTGACAAGAAGAGGTGAATGAATTTCTCTTGTTGCTTTGCTTTCCCTGTTAAATTGTTATTATGTCAGACCACATCTCCTAGGATGGGCCTAGGAATAGTAAGAGCAGAGCATTATTTGAGTCCCCATGCTACCATTGCTTGTCTCTGCTTGTTTATGGGTATAAAGATGAGTTTTTACCACATAACCTAACACAATCCCATTGTAAAAACTGGATTAGATCTTTTGAGATACCTTTTTTTTTTTTGTCCCCCTATGGCATGCTTTCTATTATAATACAATTAAGGAAGATGAATTTCAGGGGCCTTTATCAACATCAAATCAGAAAAAGAATTATTAGATTAAGTAACACAGGCCTTGCCCAAAGCAACACCAGAGTGAATTGCAGACTACTGCCAGTCCTCTTAACTAAATATGAGCAATTAGAAAGGGACAGTGTTCCACAGTCTCCACTGGAATACATTTTCATGTGGATTACTGTTCAATTAATTAACCTGTCAGTCACTACTTACCCTTTGGGCTATAAATTCTATATATGTTATTATTATTGTTGTTGCTATTATTATCATTATTATTATTACTTTACATTGAAATGGATCACACAGAATAATGTGTAGGATTTGTACAAAGTCGTGCTGTATACATAGTTATGCAGTCCATGTACTAGAAACTTACACAATACTACTGAATTGCACTAATACACAGGACATAATTTATAAGATCATATGCCACCATTTTTCAGGATGTTCTTGTATGTGCAGGAAAGCATTTTGAGATAATTTGATCTATTCTTTGGCACCACAGTGACATTGACTTAAGGAATTATGTGAAAGGCAGATTTAGGTTACACACACAAGACCAGAAATCTCTCCTAGTGGTTAGAATGCTGAAGTACTCAGATCATCTACAGTCAGTCTCCAATCTCCATCACTGGAAGTTTTTGAGAACAGTTTGATAAAAGCAGCTGTACAGAACAACATTGGCACAGTTAATGCTGACTATGGGCAGAAATAAGTTAGTTAACCTGTGAAGTCTTATTCCCATCCTTTTTTTTCATCATAAAATTGTATTTCTATAATCCTCACAGTTGCATCCCCATTTCACTGAACAGCGACTGACAAAGATGTTGGAGACTGACTCTCTAAATTTTCATAAAGGGAGAACATTCTGCAGTATGGATAAATTTTGAGCTTTATTTACATATATGCCAATCCTAAAGTATAGCGAGCTGACAAACATGCCAAACTGGTCCAACAATTAATTAATTAGTCTCAGAAATTTTAGTCTATGACTGAGTCTTTGTCTCCAAAGTGAATTCAGCTTCAGCAAATAAATTCAGAGACTGAGATAAAATGGGTACACCTTCCATGCAGATTCATTTTCTTCTCTTTGTAGGGTGTTTCTCCAAAGAATCAAGAAAGCACAGCTTTTTTGCCACCATCATCTGGTGATATTTGCCACCTAAGAGTAAAGCCAGAATAATCTAAATGACATCTACTCCTCTGTTGAATGTTTCTCTTAGCAGATTTTCTGATGGTTAATCTGGTCATTCTCAAGTTCCAGACTATACCTTTGTGGAAATTCCTCTGTCCATGGTTGGATCACCTTTTGGGTGGTCATTACTGACAGTACTGGAAAGTTTGAAGGTGAATGAAAAAAAAAAAAAGAAAAGAAATTCATAGTGTTACTTATTGACATTAATTATATAGAGAAACCTCCCGAAGTGTTAAATAATAATAATTGAAAAAAAGTAGTGGCAGAAAAAAAATAATAAATATATTAATACTAAGGACTGTTTTGCCCAAGAATAGAAATAGAATTGCATTGTTTGACTTAATATAGGTTCACTCAGGGAGGTTTAGTATAACAAGGACTGCAGCTGGGTGTGGAGCTGCCATGCTGCTGTTGTGCATAGTGTGAAATCATTTTTCTTTGGCTGGTATTTTCTGTCTACATACAAGTGAACAATATCACTTCAGGAAAAGCTCTGCTTCCCTGTGGATGAACTATTCCTGGTAACCATGCTAATATTATATCTTGGTGAAGCATATAGGTATCCCTTTGTAGGATCAATTTCTTAATCCTTAAGAGAGAGAGACAGGTTTTGGCAACAAAGCATCTAATATCTAGAGGGGAAGGGACTTTAACCAGAGTTATTCTCAACATTTTCTTGATGAATTTATTTGGACTGGGTTTTGACAGGTGTTTCATAGGCACTGGGTATAGAGCATAGATGTACAATTTAAGGCCGGTGATTGCACACCAAGGCACAATTTTGGATGCTTACCCCTTGTTCAGTAACATCTAGAGTTTTTACTGAACTTGGGCTTCTACAACAAAGGAGTATGTTGTGTATATATATACATATATATATGTTGTATACTATATAAATAATAAAATATATTATATATTACCAATGCTAATATAGATAGTATATACATTATATATACTATAAAAACTATTTATATTTCATATAGTGACCCCTATATTTAATTTACTATATATAGCATATAGTGTATAATACATAATATGTATTACATAATATGAATGAGATTAAATATATGTGTAGAATGCTGGACTCATATCAGTTAACAACATCATCTTCTCCTATTCTCTGTTCTGTGGCTTCTTGTAGTGTCTTTGAAAAATTTCCTACATTTTTTTACACACCGATTGATTAAGTTAAAAAAAAATATAAGCAAAGGAAATCCTTAAAAGAGGTGCTTTAGGCTGTGTTTGATTTTCTGGGCTAGCAAAAAAGTGTGTAGACACTTGTGTTTGGCCAGTAGGAACTAGATTCCTTGTGTGCAAATGCCTCCTGATATACACTGATGAATGTATGTGTATGGTAGGCCTTTATTTCTCCAGTGATTTTGTTTAACTTGTTTGAAAATGTTTGTTGTTTCTCTCGCTTGTATTTCTTGCTTTCAGAAAATGAGTGTTTTACAAAAAATACAAACTACTCAAAATCAGTACGTTTAAATCAGTCCACCATTAAAAAATCATTGCTTCTAATTAATTATTAATTATTGAGAGGAAAGACAACATGCAGAACCCTCCGGCTTGACAAGCTGTCAAGAATGCCTGCCAAGGCTGCCAGGATAACCAAGCTCCTGGGTAGTCACCACATTAAACACAGAAAGTTAAATGACATTTCCAGGAACCTGGAGAAAAGCAATTGGACACAAAAGAAACCTTTTCTTTCTCTCTTTTTTTTTTTTTTGATAAATGATAAAGTGACTGAAGACAATTAAGAACACAAATGATTCACTGTGTGCAGAACAGCTTGCAGGGCTGTCATCACTTCAGTTTACAGTACAAGGTAATTTTAACTGACCATTTATGATGCAATTAGGTTTTATTAACCATCTGAACATGGAATAGGGCTGTGTCACAGAAGTCTTTGAGTCACTGTAGTGTCCTACACACTCTATGAAATGTTCTTAAGTCGTTACATTCTTACAAACAGTTATGAACTTCACAATCTTAATATGAGCAACTCGCGTGAAGAAGAATATGTCTGGTGAATCACTGTTTGAAAGGAAAACTTTATTAAAGGAAAAGGAAACAGTATGATATGTCTCATTTGAAGACCATTAGTAAACCTTCCAGAAATGTATTGATCTTGGAGAGTTGTGAAGCTAACTACTAAGAGAATATTACTATCAGTGTTAGTCAAATTTATTTGAATTCTAAAGATTATTTTCAGGAAAAAAGAAACAGAAAATAGAAGTTAAACAATATTATAATGCAAATTTTCCCTGAACAACTAAGAATAAAGTATACAGATGTTATGACAATTTTTAATAATACTTGGAACTCCAGCAATCGTTACAGTCAGAAGTATTTTCTTAAAGCAGCCTTTATAGATTCCTGGCACATCTCTGATGGAGGTCTTAGACTTGAGAACCCCTTCCTGAACAAAAAAGCAGGAAGTGACAATATTTTTACCCTAGCTATATGTATTCAATGAGCTTTTAAAGTTGTTTCTAAAGTACAATCTCCATGCAAATTGGATTTTAACCTTATTTTCCATAGTCTGAAGGGAAGTCAAAATGTTTCAACATTAACACTGATGAAAGATCGTTTTTGTATGATCAATTATACCTTAGATAATTACACTCAGAAAGAACTAGTGTGGAGATTACTGCATCATTGCTGTGATTAAATGCTTTGTTGGGAAATGATGGTTATTGATGGAATATTACATTGTGAACTTTCCCTATACAATGATCTAAGATCAATGAAAACTATTATTAATATCAGTGAGATCATGTCTTTAATGTCTGCCATACAAAAAGAAAAATCCATACATAAAGAATAAAAAATAATAAAAATAATGAAAAGTAATAAAAATAATTAAAAGTATAGGGGGAATGCTACAACAGAAATCAATATTTGCAGTTTCTTTTGTCTACAAATTTCTACCTGCAATAAGGATGCACCTGAAAACTGAAACTATTCTAATTTGTAATCCATGAACTTTTGTTCTCTATTTAAAATACTTCAAAAAAGTTATTAAAAAAAAAAGACTGCAAGTAAATCTAGGAAAACATACCATATGTTCATACCACATGCAGTGTTATTAAAAAAATGAAAAAGATAAAAATGAATCAATTAAACAATACCAGTAAAAACAATTGCACCAAAAAACTATATTCAGTTCAGCATGCAGTAAATTATACAAACACTAATTAAATATATATATATATATACCCTTCAAAAATCATATAGAAAAATCATAGAAGGTACATATTCTCCAGAGTAAAGATCAACTTATTTTAGGAAATGTGTTACGGTAAAAATTCAAAGAGCGTGAAAAGCTAAACAACATGACCTGTATCCTTTTATTATAGATTGCTTAGTAGACATGTTTTGTAGAGTGTACAGTGATATGTATAAACAGAGTAGTCTCTAAGAGGCCAGATTCAACAGTGCAATTAATTCTGGTCAAGTCAGATATTGACATGCACGCTTGTATTTTATTCTGCTCTCCTCTATCACTGCTAAAATATTGTATCGTGTTTCAGTGTCCTCCTGAAATACATATATACTTCCATTTTTATTGTCCAAGTATTCAAAAGCTAATGGTGGATGGTCTTTTCAAATTAAAACATTAATTTTGGTGTCATTTTTTTAATGGATATTTACCTTGCCACAAAAATTACTGTGATGTGCACACGATTTTCATCAGACTGTCTTCCTCTCAGTCCTGTTTAGAAACACTGAGAATATTCTGGTCTTTAGGGAATTCTTCTTTTATTTAGAAGGCAGACCTGAGACATCAGCTCTGCTTTTCACTCTCTAACACAACCATTCAAGCTACCTCTATGAAACATGTGCAGGACTACTCTTTCTGTCACTGCGGACAGTTGGCTAGAAAGACTTCATCCTCGCTAATAATCTCTTTTACATTGCAGAACAGTGTACCTGTATCCAAACTACATACTGGGAGTGATACTATTTCCATGCAAACTCATGAATCACAGCCAAGAATTCTTTGGCACAGAACAAAATCGTGCCTGAGACTAAGTTAAAAATTTAACAGTATAAATGATTATGCTTCAGTACCTGGGAACATTGCCTCGCATTGTGCAATTTTCTAGTACAGCTATAACCTCAGAGTTTTCGTAGGATATAATTAGACAAGACTGAGGAGCGTAAGTCTTCAAAGCTATTTATGCATCTAGCTTCCATTTCTTTCAATGAATTTAGGCCCCAAAACTCCCTTTAGGAAGTGGGCCAAGTGCACTGAAAAAGCATATATATCTTTGCAAATTGGTTTAGGTCCATGCCACATTTAGTGCCAATGCAGCTTCCTGGAATTCTGGACAATTGCACATATAAAACATCCACTGCTGTAAATCAGCTATTACTCCTTGCTCATTTTATTTTATTTATTTTTTTACACGGAATTCCTTTGGACAAATGAAAATAATTTCTCTGAAAACATCTCACCCTCTCGCTCTTGAAAACTCGTGCCAAACCAATTGTGGTATTTTGTGTTGCTAACAAGACAGTTAGATTTATTTACTATTTGGAAAATATTGCAAGCAACTATGTTTAAAAGCACGGTCTTCCCCTCCCAGCAGATTTTAAACATAGAAAAATAGCTGGTTATTGTTTAGACAGAAGTATAAATAACACGAGGGCAAATTATTGCTGCCATACATAGGCTTCTGAGAACAGCAGTAACATAGAGGGCTGTGCTTTGAACTGCATAATATGTACCCTGTTTTTTGTGAGAACAGCAGTGTCCTCAAAATCTCTCTCAAAAATTTCTACATTGTCACTCTGTTGTGGCTGGCTGGACCTGCCAACTGAGATTACTTCTCATGTTCTGTCTTTGTCTCACCTTCTGGCTGTTGTTCCTCTCCCTAGGCATTTCTAGTTTGATTCTTTGTTTCATAAGAAGCTTTAGCAGTAACTCTACCACGTTAAGCTGCAAAACAAAACAAAAATCACCCTGTGCACAGCATACAGTAAGGATTTGAGTAAAACTCACAAAACCAAACAAACTCAGATCTACAGCAAAGTTGTGCAAGACTCTATGTCCACCCAAAGTTTCTTATGAAGCAGTTAC
Organism: Penelope pileata; assembly: GCA_013396635.1. Taxonomy (NCBI): domain Eukaryota; kingdom Metazoa; phylum Chordata; class Aves; order Galliformes; family Cracidae; genus Penelope; species Penelope pileata. The sequence continues at coordinate 79,302 of WBMW01000337.1, read as the reverse complement.
TTTTGATTAATGAATGATGCATGCAAAGCATCTTAAGTTCATGAGACAGATGTGATCTCAAAAAAAAAATAAAATAAAAAAGAGAAAGAAAAGGAAGCTTTGAGAGGATGTAGTAGGAAAGGAAAATCTTCATTTTGAAGGACAGCACTATTTTTTTTCCCCCACAGATCTTTCCTGAAGATTCCATCATTTTCAGTTTGTGATTACCTGGATAATCCATTAACTCATCCTATGTGCAGAGGGAGAAGGGCAAAACCCACACTCTTAATTTTCTAATCTAATGTAGCATTCATCTCACTAACTTTAGCATCTAGAAGTCATTCATTTTAGTCTACAATCATCATATAATTTTTTTCTAGAGCCAACGGAGAGGAATTGGCATCATCAAAGAATGATTAATCTGCTCTAACATTGGTGTCTAAAATTGATGAAAGAATCACCCTCTGAAGGAACCTGTTTTTCTTTACCATCTGTAACGACATCTTCAGTAGGTCACTAACAGTAGGCATTTAACTTTGAAAAGCTTATATATAAATCTGATCAATCCCATCTTATTTTTCTTGTAACAAACCATGATTACTTGAGCAGTATTTGACTAGTAACTAAAGTGTTCTTTGTTTCAGCATTATAAATCATTCAGATTCACGTTCTGCCATTCTGACCTACAAAGAATCATACTTGATTTGTGCTGAAGAATGATGCTTGGTGTTGTAGAAGGGTGGAAGAACTTGATGTGATGTTACTAAGTTCTTTTAGAGAAGTCTAAAGCAATTACCTGCCAGAAATTCTTTTGCTCTGTTCAGCTGCACTTTACTGATTGGTAAGTGCTTGAATTTCCTGATTGCTTTTGATTTGGATTATCGCAGTGGATGATTTTTCCTTTTTTATTTCCTGATATGACTGATGTTTTTTGCAATGTACTGCCTGGCCTTTTTTGCCCTGTGTTCAGGTTTTGTGAATTCATCTATAACATCCCCAGGTCACGTATGTGATACTATCTGTTCCATGTTACACAAAATACCCTAAATTCAGGCTTCTTTCCAACATTCTTCTTCGTATGACGCCTGACATTTCTATACTGCTCTTCTATCCTTGCAGTCTTTGAGACACTATGCGTAAATTATGGCTATGAGATTTTTGCTAATAACACAAGCACTTTTTCCTTTACTATGCGTTAGAAATTCCTAATATCTGCACATTGTTTTGAGCATTGGAAGTGAGTGAGTAAGTGTCTAATTAGAAAAATCCTTCAGCATCTCATGTCCTTGTTCAAGGTGTGGAAAGCGTATCTATTGCATTCTATTAACACTCCTTTGAAAGTGTCAGAGATTATCTCACCTTATCTCATTTCACATGGGATCTTTTTCTGATCTGTCAGCTATATCTAATGTCTCAGGCAGCTTGGTTCATCTTCTCAACCATATACATGGTTTGTAGTTCACACTCAAGTCCTTCGTAAATTATTTCTGAACTTAAGTATCACATTTATAGTAAATTGTATTAAATTAGCTTGTGGTGAGTGCTAAATAGAGTTTTATATATTTACATATTTGATGTTTTGGATTTCATGTATTATTTAAGCTTTCACTGCTTTAGAATGTTTTCTTTTTAATAGAGCCATTAGAGGCTGCAGTTCTCTTAAACTCATTTGATCATCCAGAATTTCTTATTTCAATTACTCTGTGGTCAGCCTGCTAGCAAAAACAAGATGATTTTGTTTTTATGTAAATAAGGGTAAGTGTCAGACCCATTAATCACCTCTTGCCTGGTGTATACATAGGCTCGGTGCCTGGGCTCAGGACCAAATTAGAGATAGTGGGGCCTGTAGCCTTGAAAGAAAGAGAGATAAAATGCATCACTGGGATTCTTTCCCCAGAGAGCCATGCTAAAAAGACTGAGAAGGGCTCCATCCTCCTAATTTGGGGTATAATTTTAAGCTGAAGATCTTTTCTTGGTACCTGCCTGAGCTCAGCCCCTGCCATGTCACAGCCATCACTTTGCCCAGCCATGGACCTGATCCCCCATCATGGGCCCACGGCCCAGCCTAGCCCAGCTGTGGCCAGTCCTCGTTCCCAGGGAGGTACCCAGTGCCCAGGGCTAGGGCTACCCTGGTGCCCATGGCTGCTCAGCTGCTTGTCAGCTCCTGGCTGGGATGGCGGGACAGGCCTGGCTTCCACAGTCCCATGGAACTAAGACATAGCTCCTCAGCTCTTGCCCACTTTGTCCCTCTCAGAGTCACCTGCCTGCTTGGTACTCTGACAGTCAGCTCCTTAAAGTTAAATATTTTAGCCTATCAGGCCTGTTGCTGCAAATTAAATTAATATGCTTTGCAATGCTACAGAGAAAGTGACATGGATAAAAACAGAGCAAACGTCCCGTAATATGCGTTGGAGAGAGTGCTGAATACCTAATCACTCAAATGTTAAATGTAAATATAAAGCAGAAGTAGAGGAAGTGCAATAAAATTATTTATCGGAGACATCCCAAAACAGAGGACGCTCTGAGAAAGATCTCTCTTTTTTTTTTAAATCTAATTTCAGGATTTTGTAGTTCAACTTGCTTTGCTTCAGTGATTCACTTCATTCTTAATGGTTCACTGAACTTGGACAATAATTGACTGTACAATAAATGTTCCTTATGTGTCTTACCAATTTTGTGCATAGAGATGATTTTGATGAAATGTGCTGATTATGAAAGGAATCAATAGGCAGTAATAGTCTTATCTGGATCAGGTACGTGGAAGAAAGAGGCTATACAGGCATTCCCAAGTAGATCTGCTGATATATCTCTATTACTAGCAGCAGCTTGACTCTTCCAGTCCATAACATGCTGAAAGGAGTGTTAGAGATCAATTTCTGATTGCTAAACTGCCAAATACAATATAAATCTTAGAAATCACCCTGCGAACAAATCTGACTCTTGGGATCTTTTAAAAGCCTGCTCAACTAGTTGATGGAACTGTTCTTTTCATGTTTTGTGAAACTGCTTACTGAAGCTCCAGTAGTTTANTTCCCTTCCCAAACCTTCCCAAACCTTCCCAAACCTTCCCTTCCCAAACCTTCCCAAACCTTCCCTTCCAAACTTTCCCTTCCCAAACCTTCCCTTCCCAAACCCTCCCAAACCTTCCCTTCCCTTCCTCTCCAATTAATAAATATGCTATTTTTATGTTTGTGTGTATTTTTATAAATATAAATATACATAGCTTTTGTCATAGGGAAATACTTTGCACAAAATCTG
>WBMW01000337.1:48642-66203 GCA_013396635.1 Penelope pileata | reverse complement strand
TTCTTCACAGTGCGGGTGATGGAGCACAGGAACAGGCTGCCCAGGGAGGTTGTGGAGTCTCCTTCCCTGGAGATCTTCAAGACCCACCTGGACACTTACCTGTGCAACCTGCTGTAGGGATCCTGCTGTGGCAGGGCGGTTGGACTCGATGATCTCTCGAGGTCCCTTCCAACCCCTACAATTCTCTGATTCTGTGATTCTGTGATATTATAGCATTTAATGCCTTACAGAGATTTGAACTCAGATCTACAGTCTTTAAGTCATATGTTAGTCATATATGCACTTGAGAAAAGGCCTGTCTTTTACAAAGTGGAGGCTTACACAAAGGTATTTTAAATAATACTTATAACAAGTATATATATAGTACTTATAACTTTTGCATTGGAGAAAATATTTTTTAAATATTTTCTTAGATTGGTCTTTTCCAAAATAAACAAAACAATATGGTTTGATTTACTTATTTTTGGTTGGTTTGGTGGTTTTTGTCCTTGTTTGTTTTTAACCAGTAATATTGAGTCTTCATATGAAAATGTATAAACACAACTTTCATAAGCTTTAGATCAAGCAATGGGAATTTTATCATAGAATGATAGAATCTTTAGAGTTGGAAGGGACCTTTAAAGGTCATCTAGTCCAACTGCCCTGGAATGTACAGAGACAGCTACAGCTAGATCAGATTGCTCAGTTTTTATCCATTTATAGAAATAATGTAGAACTACACCTGCCATTAAGAATATTTTCCAAGATATGAATGTCAATCACAGCAATTGTTAAAGAACAATTTTATACCTTTTTTCAGTTTAGGTTTTAAAAAGAAAGACAAGTGACAACAAATCTTATCTCTCTCCACTATATCAAGCAGCACAGCGTATTAAAATACACCTGTTCATTTGTTTCTAAACACCTTTTCAAAACAGGTTATCACTAGTAGCATAATAATATCTCTGCTGAAACTCTTGCATAGCTAGCCTTTGCAAAGGATGAAAACCTCTCATATAAAGTGGATGTTTAGTTGTTGTTTTTTTTTTAAAAAAAATAAAAACACTAACTTAAAATGTCTGATTCGCATTACTGTTGATAGACTAACTCAGAGGTTAATATTGAGAGCTGCCTCTATACATGACCTTCATTAACATCATATAATTATACTGAGATTTCTTGAGCTTGACTTGTCAGATAAGATCTTATCTAGATGAATGATTTTTCTTGCTTGGCATGCTTGAATGAATCTGAGAGTCATTTGGCACTTGGCAGAATACTTTATGACATGTTATCAGCCAAGTAGTGCAAAGAAAAAAATAATTATTTCAAAGAAGAAATACATGATTGAAATATTTTAAAATGTAACAATAGCTGTGTTGGCTCTGAGGAAAAATAATTACAAGGCGGAGACAAGTCCAGTGAAGAAGAACATCTTTCTTCAGAAACTTGCAACGAAGTTACCTATCAGTGAACACAGCTGTCAACAATCAATCCCCCTGCTGCACCATTGTTTGGAGAAAGAAAGTTAAAGTAACTCATGAAATATTTTATTGTTCTCCTCATATAGTAATGCAACCACTTTTACAGTCATTATCACAATCTTGAGGATATTTCTTGACATTCTTTCTCTAAATGGAAGTCAGAATAACAATTTTGTTTTCCTCTTCCACCTTAATTCTACACTAATTCTGTGGCTATGTCATTCATCAGGTTACCTGTTGCTGGGCAGACTCAGCATAGCACAAAATGCACTAGTTGCTTTGTGAAAAAATGCAAAACTTTCAGGAGTTTGTCCACAGTTTGTGGAAGAATAGTGTTTAAATATAGTTTAGTAGTACCAGAGTAAGTGGGTTTGTGTACGCAGGCACATAACTGAGGTTGAAGGATGAAAGTTTAATTTGTTGATTTGTTAGAGATACTTTATAAAGAAATTGTCGTCTATCCTTTAAATTTTCCAGAAAATAAAAGAGCAGATAAAGCACAACTTTTACTAGTTTCTGCTTAGAAAAGTAAATCTTGTATCTTAATGTTATCTTGTTCTTGAGTACTAATGCAAAATGAATTAGAAATTGAAAATGCAATATCTGTTCCTAAATAGCTCTTTATCTAACCAGTCTGACTATCTTTAATACAACTAGTAGGTAACTCAGTAAGTATTGCTATTTCATTTCTTTGAAAACTACAGTAGATACAAAGAGCTCAATAACTATTTGATAGAGCAAACTCTCATCTATAAAGTACTTTTTTCACCATTAGCTATGGTCGTGACTATTAGCTTCTCAGTGAGTTCTTCGCCTCAGTCTTCACTGGTAGCCAAGATTCTTGTATCAGTCACATCCCTGAACCTCACATCCCTGTCCCTCTAGTTGGGGACTGGAGGAGCAAAATCCCTCCCACTGTAAGAGCAGATCAAATCCAAGACCATCTCATGCAACTGGATGTATGTCAAGTCTATGGGGCCCAATGCCATTTTTCCCAACATCTTAAAGGAGGTGGCTGATGTGGTTGCCAAGCCACTCTCCATCATATCTGAAAAGTCATGGCTGTCAGGTAAAGTCCCAAGTGACTGGAGAAAGGGAAACATAACTCCCATCTTTAAGAAAAAAAGAAAGGAAGACACAAGGAACTTCAGGCCGGTGAGCCTCACCTCTGTGCTTGGGAAAATCATGGATCAGGTCCTCTTGGGAAACATGTTAAGATACATGACGTATGAGCAGGTGATCTGGGACAACCAGCATGGCTTCACCAAGGGCAGATTGAGCCTTATCAATCTGGTGGCTTTCTGTGATGCATCAGTGAACAACGGAAGGTCAAATGATGCCATCTACCTGGACTTGTGCAAGGCTTTTGATACGGTCCCACATCACATCCTTATCTCTGAACTGGAGAGGAACCTGGACAAGATTGAAAGGTGGGCCCATGTGAAAACAATGAGTTTCAACAAGGCCAAGGGCAAGGTGTTGCACTTGGGTCAGGGCAATCTCAGATATATCTACAGACTAGGAAAAGAAATCCTTGAGAGTAGCCCTACTGAGAAGAACTAGGTGGACCTGGTAGATGGTAAAATTAACATGAGCCAGTGATGCACACTTACAGCCTGGAAGGCCAACTGTATCCTCAGCTGCATCAAAAGAGGGGTGTCCAGTAGTGTGGATGTGATTGTCCCTCTCTATTCTGCCCTCATGAGGCCTCATCTGGAGTACCGTGTACAGGTCTGGGGCCCCTAGAGCAACAAAGATGTGGAGCTGTTTGAATGGATCCACAGGAGAGCCACAAGGATGATCAGAAAGCTGGAGCACCTCTACTATGAAGACAGGCTGAGAGAGCTGAGCTTGCAGAAGAGAAAGCTCAGTGCAGACCTAATTTCTGCCTTTCAGTGCTTAAAGGGAGTTTATAAACAGAAGGTAAATCAACTTTTTTGCACTGCTAAATAGGGGAAACTATTTTAAACTTAAAGAGGAGAGATTTTGCTTAGATATTGAGGAATTTTTTGACTGAGAGAATAATGAGGTACTGGAACAGGTTGCCCAGAGACATAGATGCCCCATCCCTGGGAGTGTTCAAGGCCAGGTTGAATGGGGCTCTGGACAGCCTGATCTAGTGCCTGATCTAGTAGCTGGCAACCCTGCCTGAGGCGGGGGGATTGAAACTAGATAATCTTTGAGGTACCTTGCAACCTGAACCATTATTTTTTTCCATGATTCTGTGATTCATAAACATTCAACAAGCATTGATGAATGTCAATGGGTGCATTTTTTTCTGCATAGAGAAATTCAACTATACACCTTTCATTCATACACTCTTCCATGTCAGATGCTATTTTGTCAGACTGCCCCTCTGCTGCTGTCTATTGCACAGCAACAAAATTTAATGGAACATTGGCTGAAGGTTCAACCTCTACCACCATACCACTAACATCCACCTCTGATATCATGGGCCAACAATACAAAATAGGAGGTATTACTTTTGGAGCATCCCTCATAAATAGAATGTTCCAGGGCCTTTTTACATTTTGGAGTGCAGATGGCATAACAAGGCTTGCACATGCAAAACTAATCTTTCCTTCCCATCAACACCAGTGAGGAAGGTCACCGTGCACGTTAGGAAGAGAATCTGGTATATCCCCTGAGCCCTAACTGCCTATTGTCTGGGAAGTGGAATTTGCTACAGAACATTGTTGTGCTCAGCTGTCTCCCAGCAGCAGATGAGTTAGGATGGTCTAGAATAAGCACTTAGCTCTGTGCTTCAACTCTATTCAGATAATCTTGCATATACATAAAAGAGTGAACATTGATCAGTTTTTCTTCCAGGCTTCTGGTCTAAACATAACCACTGGATTTCACTTTCCACTTTCTGGTTGTGACCTCTAATTTCGGGAGCCTCTAGGCTAAAAACAACAACAACAACAACAACAACAAAACCAGAGAATACTGTTCCTGGAAAGAAAATGAAAGCTGTTTTCAATTGCAAAATTACACAGTTCTGTAATGCTTGGAACTGTTTCTTTAGATACCAGAATCATATACAGGAAGCTATGTATTTCTACCATCGGACTTTGGGCATGCTATAACTACTTAGATACAGTTAAAAGGGGCAAATCTTTTAAGTATGGACCATCTTAATTTTCCTATTTCTTACTCCTAAAAAGAATGCAATGAAATATCTTTATCTACATTCTCCCTCAGTCTTCATGAAATATGAGCTTTTTAGGGTAGGAACTAAATTATACACTGTATTATTCAGGAGTCTAGCTCAAAGGGACACAACCATATCTTGTGAATTCAAAGTGCTACAACAGTCTAAAATATACAAATATTTTACAGCATTAAAAAAAAAAATAATTTCCAACTCTAACAATACCTGGTTTCATTGATATGAAATAGATCCCTCAGGTAAGTAATGATGATTTAACTATGTAAATTTTTGGATAAGCATTTAGCTTTATCCATCCCAAAATTTATAGGAAGAACATTCTCTTGGATACGTTAGCACTTATTTTTTTAATTTATTTTTCTTTAGTATTTCTTTTGTTAATGTTCAATTATTTTGCTTTGGATGCTCCTTGTTCTACTGGAAAGTAATTTCCAGGAAATAATTATGAAATGACAACAAAGAAAATTTTACAATAATTGATTTTTACAATGACATAAGCTCAAACAATACTCTGTGACTCTAAGACAAAATGATAAAAATGAAGTAATTTGAGAAACATTAATGATATTATGGATAAGAAACCAGCTATGATTCTGAATCAAATATGACACCTGCTTTATACTGAATGGAAGTATTGGTTACTGAATATAAGTACTGTTTTTATGTTTGGTTGTTTTTATTATTGTCTTCTCTATTGAGTAGAATAGTTCACTTGGAAGAGGCATTCAAAGATCATCAAGTCCAAATGCACGGTAAAGCCAAGTAAATATTAAAGCATATTAGTAAGGGCATTATCCAAACGCCTTTTGAACACTGACAGGCAGAGGGCATTAACCACCTCACTCGGAAGCCTGCTGCAGTGTTTGACCACCCTTGCAGTAAATAATTTTTTTTTTTTGTAATATCTGAATCACCTCTGACACAGCTCAGCTTTGTGCCATTCCCTTGCATTTTGTCATTGCTTACTAATGAGAAGAGATTGGCACCTTCCTCTCCACTTCCTCTCCTCAGGAAGTTGTAGAGTCTAATGAAGCAACCTCTCAGTCTTTTCTGCAGACTGGAAAACCCAAGTGTCCTCAGTCTCTCCGCATAGAACATGCCTTCCAGCCCCTTTACCAGTATTGTTGTCCTCTGGAATCTTGCAAGGTCTTTATCATCCTTTACGTATTGTGGAACCCAGAACTGCTCACAATACTCAATGTGAGTCTGCGTCAACACTAAATGTAATTGGGAGAATGACTTCTTTTGACAATGTGTCTATTCTATGTTTAATGCACCTCAAAATGCAGTTGCCAAGGCAAACTGCTGACTCTTACTGAGCCTACTGAAGACCAGCATCCCTAGATCCCTTTCTGCTGAGCTGCTCGCTAGCCACTTGTCTCCCTGTCTGTACTTGTATCTAGCATTAATTTGTCCCAGACACAGAACCTAGCATTTTCCTTTGTTGAACTTCAACATGTTCTTGATGATTGCTCTAATGCTCCAATGTATCTAAATTCTTTGCAAGGCTTCTTGTTCCTCCAGAGAGTCAAAAGCAACTCTCAGTTTACTACAGTCAGAAAACTTGCTGAGGATGTACTCCACTCCAGCATCCAGATCACAGATGAAAATGTTGAATGAGATTGTCCCTAGAACTGAGCCCTGGGAAACACCACTAATGACTGGCTGCCATTCAGATGTAGCTCCATTCACTACATCTCTTTGAGCTCTACCACTGAATGAGCTCAACACCCAGGACAGAATGAACCTCTTTATCTCATAGTTGTACAATTTATCCAGATAGATGCCATGAGGGATGTCAATAAAGGCCTCACTAAAATCCAGAAAGACTGTATCAACCACGTTCCCTTCATTCATTAAGCAGGTGATCTAATCATAGACGGAGATTACTAACACAGGACTTCCTCTTCATAGAATTCTTTAGATTGGAAAAGACCCGTAAGACTGTCAAGTCCATCAACTTAACACTAACAAGTAAAATATTGAATTATATCCGTAAGGACCACATCAACATATTTTAAATATCTCCAGGGATAGCGACATCACTTCCTTGGGCAGCCTGTTCCAATACCTAACTACTCTTTCTGTGAAGAATTTCTTCCTGATATCCAATTTAAACATTCCCTGGTGCAACTTGAGACCATTCCCTTACATTCTATCACTTGTCACCTGAGAAAAGAGACCAACACCCTCCTTGCTGCAATCTCCTTTCAGGCAGCTGCAGAGAACAATGAGGTTTTCCCTGAGCCTTCTTTTCTCCAAACTAAACCCCTCTTCCCTCAGCCACTCCTCATATGTCTTGTTTTCTAGTCTCTTCCTCACTTTTCTCTGAGTGCTTGTGGTGGTTTCACACTAATAGGCAACTAAACTACAACATTTCATTCTCTCACTCCCCCTCCTCAACACAAGGGGAGAAGAAATGGTGGGAAAAAACAGTATGGACTGGAATAAGAGCAGGGATATCACTCTCCATTTACTGCCTTGGGCAAAGCAGACTCAGCATAGGGAGGTTAATGTGATTTATTGCCTATTAGTAGACTAGACCAGTGAAAAACTAAAAGAAAACTAAANCCGGTTCCTGGCTCCTTATGCCTTCTAACTGCTGCACTGAGGAACAAAATATGTCCTTGGCTGTGTTCAACATTGCCAGGTGTTATCAGTTTTGTTTCTCTTCTGGAGAACAGAAAACAGAAAACATAGCTTCATACCAGACACTGTGAGAGAAGTAACTTCTGTTAGAAACTAAGACACCATGCTTCCACATTCTCCTATTTCATGCCCGTGGGTGGCTTAGGGGAACAGAGAATGGAAGTTGCAGTTGCCCCTGCTCCAGTGTGAGGTTCCTTCCAGGAATGCAGTCCTTCATGAACTGATCCTCAGTGCATTTCCCACAGGCTACAGTTCTTCAAAAGCTACTCCAGTATGGGTCTGTACCATGGAGCCCATCCTTCAGGAGCTGACTGCTCCAGCAGAGATCACCATGGGCAGCAGCTCTTGACAGATCGCCTGCTTCACAATGTACCCCTCTCCATGGGCTGCAGTTCTGGCCTGGAATCTTCTCCTGTGAGGGCTCTGCATGAGCTACAATCTCTATCAGGTCCGGTCCACCTACTCCACCACGAGTTCCAGCAATTTACTGTATTTTCTGTAGTGAGGGTCTCAAAATCTACAATATTCAAGGTGTGGTCTCACCAGAACTGAGTACAGAGGGAAAATCACTAGTCCTTCTGGCCACACTATTTCTAATACAAGCCAGGGTGCTGCTGACCTTCTTGACCACCTGGGCATACTGGACTTATGTTCAACCAGCTGTCAATCTGCACCTCTATGTCCCTCTGTGTTGGGCAACTTTCCAGTAGCTCTTTCCCAAGCATATACCACTGCTTGGGTTTATTATGATCAAGCCATAAGCAGCCAGTTTCTCTAGGAGAAGGTTGTGGAAAACAGTATCAAAAGCTTTGGAATAGTCCAAGTTAAAAAAGAAATCCACAGACTTTTTCTTCTTTGTGTTTTTAAGCATCTTTCAATGGCACCCAGGATAATCTTCTCCATAGCTTTTTCAGGCACTGAGTTTAGACTAACAGGTCTTTAGTTTCATGGGTCTTCTCTTGTGCCTTTCTTGTAGTACAGTATAACACTGGCTAGTTTCCATTACCAAGAACCTTCCATCAATGTTATCAACAGTGGAAATGACTGCACCCTCAGCAAGTTTGTGTATGACATCAAGCTGTGTGGTGTAGATGAGATGCCTGGGGGATGGGATGACTTCCAGAGAGACCTAGATAGGCTCAAGCAGTGGGCGCAGAAAAACCTCATAAGGTTCAACAATGCAAAATGCAAGATTTTGCACATGGGTAGCAGCAACCCCCACTATCAATACAAGATGAGGGATGAAAGGATCAAGCACAGCCCTGCCAAGAAAAACTTTGGAGTACTGGTGGATGGCAAGCTGTACATGAGCCAGCAATACGCCCTCATAGCCCAGAAAGCCATGTGTATCCTGTGCTGCATCAAAAGAAGCATAGCCAGTGTGCCAAGGGAGGTGATTCTGCCCTCTGTTCTGGTGAGACTTCACCTGTAGTACTGTGTCCAGGTGTGGAGTCCTCAGCACAGAAGAGACATGAACCTGTTGGAGTACATCCAGAGAAGGACCACACAAATGATCTAAGGAATGAAACACCCCTCCTACAAGGACAGACTGAGACAGCTTGGGCTGTTCAGCCTGGAGAAGAGAAGGCTCCAGGGAGACCTGATAGCGGCTCTTCAGTATCTAAAGGGGGGCTATGAAAAGGAGGAGACAGACTCTTTAGCAGGATCTGTGGAGATAGGACAAGGCAAAATGGTTTCAAAATAAAAGAGAGGAAATTTAAACTGGATATAAGGAAAAAACTTCTTATAATAATGGTGATGAAGCACTGGAACAAGTTGCCCAGAGATGTGGTGGATGTCCCATCCCTGGAGACATTCAAGGTCAGGCTGGATGGGGTTCTGAGCAACCTAATCTAGCTGTAGACATGCCTGTTCACTACAAGGGTGTTGGGCTGGATAATCTTTAAAGGTCCTTTTCAACTCGAACAATTCTATTATTCTATAGAATCATCAAATATCTCAATTTGAAAGGGACCCATAAGGATCATTGAGTCCAACTCCTGGCTCCACGCAAAAAGCAAACCATATTTATGAGAATGTTGTCTGAATGGTTCTTAAATTCTGGCAGGCTTGGTGCCATGACCGCTTCCCTGGGAATCCTTTTCCAGTGCCTAATCACCCTCCCAGTGAGTAACCTTTTCCTAACATCTGATCTGACCCTCCCCTAACACAGCTCCTTGCCATTCCATTTGGTTCTGTTGTTAGTCACCAGAGATAAGAGATTAGTGCCTCCCCTTCTGCTCCCCATTGAAAGGAATTTCTAGGCAGCCATGAGGTCTTTCCTCAGTCTCCTTTTCTCTAGACTGAACAAACCAAATGACTTTGGCTGATCCTCGTATGTTTGCCTCTATGGACCCTTCACCATCTTGGTAACCTACCTTTGGACACTCTGTTACGTTCTTCTTGTATTGTGGTACCCAAAACTGCACACAGTAATTGAGGTAAGGCTGCACCAGAGCAGAGCGGAGCAGGGCAATCACTACCACTAACTGGAAAACTGCCTGATGCATACCGGAGTATGATTGGTCGTTATACTTGACAGGGCATGTCATTGAACCTGAACTTGCCTTCAACTGAAACCCCCAGATTTTTTTCTGTGGGACTGCTCTCCATAATCTCTTCCACCCGTCTGTATAAACATTGGGGACTTCTCAGCCCTCCAGTTTGTCAAGATATGTCTGCAAGATCTCTCTACCGCCAATCGAAGACCTTGGGTAAATTGTTGAGAGGGATTCAGCTATAACATCTGTTAATTTCTTCAGTGCTTTATGGTGAAACCCATCAAACTCCATGGAATTACGAACTTTCAGCTGATACAACTTTACAATCCTGATATTCACAAATAGAAAGTTGTTTCTCCCCAGGTTGTGGTCTTCCAACTCGGATGTCTAGACAGCCTAAGATCTGTTATTACTATTGAAAACTGAGGCAAAATATCATTGAATACATTTACTTTTTTGTCATATATATGTGTTAGGTGATCTATCCATCCTTAGACTTAGATCTCCTCTTGCTTTTGACACACTAAGAAAATTTTTTTTTTTTTTTTTCTTTCAGTCTGGCACCACACTGGACAGCACAAGTTCAGCTTTTTGTGTTTTCTCCCTGTGAATGCAAACTGCATTTATATGTTACTTCTTGAAAAAGACAGATTCATTCAATAGAAAAGCAAAGATACATCAGCTGAGATCTCAAAAATATATATATTTCTTTAGGACAATTCGTACTTTCCTTTCTCAAAGAGCAGTTTCACTGATTTCACAAGGCTCAAGTTATCAGCAGGATAACTAAGCTAAAGGAAGCTAAGACAAGAAATTACCTGATAACATTGATATACGTTTGTATGAAAATGAAAAATCAACTGAAAAAGACATATATTTTCAGTACTGAGAGATCAGCTGAACTATGAAAAACTTGCCTGATAAGATAAAAATAGAATGTTAGAGTATCAAATAATTAGTGAATTGAAATATTTGCGGTTTTTTCCTTAAAAAATGACACATTCTGTGTTATGATCTCAAATGAAATTGACTTTTTTAATGCTTTTTTAAATCTTCCTTGGGTGAAGAAGAGCAGGAAAGAAAAAAATAATTTGAGAAACAGCATATTTTTTCCCTTATCATATCCAGAACTGTGAAAAGGATTATAAAATATTACTTATCAGATTAACTGAAAGAAAAATGGGCACTTGGCAAGTGGAAGTAAAGTAGTATTTTTTCATGAAGAAACAGATACTGTACTTCATTTTATACTTTTGAGGAAGAGTCCAGGGTAATATAAATAGCCTTCTGTGCATTAGTTTTAGGTGAACACAACAGCATACACAGGTTCAAAAAAAGAAATATTAAGATTTGAGTATGTAGTACAAATTCCTGAACTGAGGTCAAGGTTGCTATACATGCTTTTTGTTTATCTTTCCTTTTGTAAACAATTTTCAGAAGGTTTTGCTACTTTACACACAATTTATTTTAAGAATATTTCATAGAATCATGTCATAGAATCATAGAATAATTAAGGTTAGAAAAGACCTCTAAGATCATCTAGTCCAACCGTTTACCTACCACCAAGATTACCCATTAAACCACTAAGTCGTAGAATCATAGAATCACAGAATGGTTCAGGTTGGAAGGGACCTTAGAGATCATCTTGTTCCAACCTCCCTACTAGGGGCAAGGACACCTCCCACTAGATCAGGTTGCCCAAAGCCCCATCCAGCCTGGCCTTGAATACTTCCAGGGAGGAGGCATGTCCCTTAGTACCACATCTAGACATATCTTGAACACCTCCAGGGACGGTAACTCCATCACTTCCCTGGACAGCCTGTTCCAGTGCCTGACCACTCTCTTGGAGAAGAAGATTTTCCTGACATCCAACATGAACCTCCCCTAGTGTAACTTGAGGCAATTTCCTCTAGTCCTGTCACTAGTTACCCAGGAGAAGACGCTGATCCTCACTTCACCACAACCTCCTTCTGGGTAGTTGTAGAGAGAAATAAGGTCTCCTCAGAGCTTTCTGTTCTTCAGACTAAGCAATTCCAGCTCCTTCAGCCAGTCCTCATAAGACATGTGCTCCAGAACCCTCACCAACATTGTTGCTCTTCTCTGGACGTGCTCCAGAGCCTCAATGTCTTTCTTGTAGTGAGGAGCCCAAAACTGAACAAAGTACTTGTTGTGGTTTGAGCCAGCAGGGCTAAATACCACACAGCCTTTTGCTCACTCCCCCTTATCCCAGCTGGGGTGCAGGAGAGAATCAGGAAAAAAAATTAGAACTCGTGAGTTGAGATAGAAACAATTTCCTAAGACAGAAAAGAAAAATAGAATAAAAATAACAGTAATTATAATTATATGCAAAAAAAGGGATGCACAAAGCAATTGCTCACCACCCACTGACCAATACCCAGGCAGTCCCCAAGCAGCAGCCCCTCCCCAACTAACTCCCCTTAGTTTTATAGTTCACATGATGTCATATGGTATGGAATATTCCTTTGGCCAATTAGGTCAGCTGCCCTGGTCCTGTCCCCTCCCAGCTCCTTGTGCCCCCTCAGCCTTCTTGCTGGCAAGGCAGTATGAGAAGCTGAGAAAACTGAAATGTCCTTGGCTCTGTACAGCAAGAAGTGTAAACATCAGTACTTATTGGTTTTGTTTTCCTTCCAGAAGCAAAACATAGCCTTATACCAGGCTAGAAACTAAGACAGTACTCAAGATGTAGCCTCACCAGAGCTACTCATCAGAGTACAGGGGGACAATCACCTCCCTGGTCCTGCTGGCCACACTATTTCTGATGCAGGCCAGGATGCTGTTGGCCATCTTGGACACCTGGGCACACTGCTGGCTCATGTTCAGCTGAACATCGACAAATATTTCCAGGTCTTTTTCCTCGGCACAATCTTCCAGTCACTCTGCTGCAAGCCTATAGCATTTCATGGGGTTGTTTTGACCAAAGTGCAGGACCTGGCACTTGGTCTTCTTCATCCTGTTGGCCTCAGCCCATCAATCCAACCTGTCCAGATCCCACTGTAAGGCCTTCCTACCCTCAGGCAGATCAACACTTCCTCCTAGGTTGATACTATCTGCATTTCCTCACATTAGAAAAAAATATTAATTGAAAGCTAGACATACAAATGCATCAAAGTTGTATGCAACTTGTTGTTATTTTTTTCTTTCAATTCACGACTGTTTTCACTTCTCTTGGTTCAACTAATGTAAGAGAGAACTTTGCAATCTAACTCTTGTAGATCTACGTATGTTTGCTTGTAAGAAATATAACCAAAAAAAAAATTTCTTGTACTATCCAGTGGAAAGATATGTTATAGATCTAAAGATGAGTAAAAAAAAAGGTAATTTCTTTATTCAATTATTCCATTTGTTTTTCTCTGCTGATCCTTCCCAAAAAGTGATAGTTTGTTATAATGACACAATAGCTGCAATAATGTATTGATTATTATATAAGATAACAGTGGTTTATCTGATTGTTTATCAGCTAATTGGATGCTGCGTTATATTTGAGGAATACAGGTCCCAATATACCTCCATAATATTCTGGATATCTACTCCATACCTCCTACAGGTCATCAATACTGATGCTGGTCATAAATCAAAATCAGAATTATCACCTAAACAAGGAAACTTCTAAAATACATAATTCATATACCAGTGGTAAAACATGGTTTAGTTTCAACTGTCTATAATTCTAAAATGTCACTCACTTCAAAATATCCTTGGTTATTGTGAAGTTTAATCAACATTTTATGAATGTTCCAACTCCTACAATTCTGTGATTCTGTAATGTTTCTCACTCCTACAGGGCTGAGAGACTGGTATATGGACAGCGAATGTGCTTGTTCACATTTATAAAGTGCGTAATAGCAGGAGAGATGTATTGAGCGATTACCATGGTTACAAGTTCAATTATTACTCTCCAAACCAACATTTCAAACTAAAAATCCAATTAATGATGATTTAGCCATCATCTTACAAAATGAATATCTAAGATAAGCATTCAGACTAACAAATTTAAAATAATAACATTGAAACCTAAGGTGTTAATATAATTATACTGAAATCCCCCATACTTCATGCAGAAGAAGAACAAAATTCTCAGTTCAAAAAGGTTTAGCAATAGAAGGAAAGCTTTCATGAAAGTCAAAAATGTGATGCATTATCATCCATTCCATTGTTCTGCTTCAGGAGAAATAAAGATAAAAACAAAACAGCAACAACAAATACCTCAAAACTTATATTTAGCAGCACAGACAAAAAGCAGACAACAAGAAACATAGAATAAACTATAGGCACCTAAACTATTTTTTAAATATTATTTGTTTTATTAGATTAGATACATGTGTCAATTAAACTCAGAAATTTAATTTTTGAAACTGTTAAAGGATGAAAATCTTAAGAGTCTTGAGTTTTATAGACAGGATTCTGAAATGTTAGGTTGAAATAGGTGTGCAATTTCTAACCAGAAGTTATGGGATCAGTACACAGTGAAAAAGTTGGGAAAAACTAGAAAACAAAGTGATCAATAGAAAATGATAAGAAGACAGCAAGCGTTAAGTCCTTTAACAAGTCTTACAAGAAATTTCTCTTTCTCTCCCCTTACATATTAAGCCATTGTAAGACATAAGATATGTAAGATAGGCCATTTCATTCTTTTAGGACTAGCTGGAAGAGCTTCCTTTCTAATATGTATTAGACACGACTAAAGTACTCAGTGCAGATATGGAGCATGCACATGCAAATCTCTTAAGTGTTGAGTGGGCTAAGGAGATGTATACTAACTATTTTTTTAGCTGTTCCACATATTAACCACAGAGTATCTGTTGACCTAGCACATAATGAAGGGGAGATGTGGAGAGACATCCCTGTTCAGGCTTATTCAGCCTAGAGAAGGGAAGGTTGTGAGACCTCATTGCAGCCGTGCAGGATTTAATGGGGAACTATAAAAAGGAGGGAAAACAACTTTTTACAAGGGTAGATAGTGATAGGACAAGGGGGAATGGTTTTAAGCTGAAGGAGGGAAGATTTAGATTGGATATCAGGAGAAATTCTTCACGGGGAGTGGTGAGGTGCTGGAACAGGCTGCTGAGAGATGTTGTAGATGCCCCTTCCCTGGAGGTTTTCAAGGCCAGGCTGGATGCGGTCATGGGCAACCTGATTGTGTTAGATCTAGAGGTTGGCATCCCTGCCTGTGGCAGGGGCGCTGAAACTTGATGATCCCAGGGGTCCCTTCCAACTCAAGCCATTCATTCCTTGATACTATGATTCTATGATTCATGGGATCCTGAAGAGTCTTCAGAAAAAAAGTAGGTAATTCTAGAATCCATAAAATTCAATCTGAAATTGCAAACATTGTAAAATAGAATCTTGCCCTGATAATCTTTTTGAAAAATATTAAGATACTTCTTTTTCATTTGGGAATAGGTTATGAAGTAGCTATTTTCTCTGGAACCTTTACTAAACACTTAAAAAATGTAAATACTTCTTTCTTCACAATTATTTGTTATGACAGCACACTATAATCATGACTGACCTTCCCCTCACACCATAAAATCTGTTAATACTTTCTTAATCTCCTTAACTGTATATTGGAGCTCCACAAAAGCCAGCTAAACAGTTTATAATTATCTTTATGAACAGTCTTCTTTCAACAATTATTATCTAAAGTTTGAAGAGGTTTTGAGAGAGAGACAGAGAGAGGGAAGGAGACAGAGAGAAGCATGCATTTCATTCCTTTTCATTCTTCTGTTATTTCACTTCATTCTTGTGTCCTGATCCTCAGGATGACTCCTGACAATGATGCTGTATGGGTAGGAATCAAATGCAGGAGTATCTAACAGAAAACATCCCCACTCAAGAGCTTGAAGATTGATCTTAGAAATCTCTATGTTGGGAATAAATTAATTAGAAGAAATTTGAAGTCTGTGTTGGCTTTTTTTTTTTTTTGGTTGTTTGTTTCTGGGGTCTTTTTTGGCTAAAAGACTGAAAACATCAATGTTTTTCTATCTGTGCTGCAGGAATTGCCTTAGTGGGCAGTATCTCACAGCTACAGCAGTCAGTTCCACAAGGTATTACTACTGTTCCACTACAAACTAGTGCAGAAATGGTAGAGAAAGTATGGGAAAATTGTGACTTGATCCAAGGAATATACGAATTAGTACTGATATGGTGCATGTATTTCTACCCCTGCAGAATTAAGAAATAGAAGGATGAGCACTGAAACTTATATTCACCTAGTGTATTTAGATCTTTTGGATCTACAGAAGTACGCAGAGTACTTTAAAGAGGGTTAATTATTATGTCATACCCTGAATGTGAAATTTCTACACCTTAATAAATTGAAGAGAATGTCTGTCCTGTATATCTTAAGAAAATGTTGCTAGTACTTTTTCTTCTAGTTCAGTGCCACAACTAAGTACTGTTGTAAAAGAGCTGTCCACACCATAGCTATCAAAATAGTTGGATTTATACATAAGGTTTTGATACCTGTCTTCATTTCAACTCCTTCAACTGATTATTAAAACCAGCGAAGATAAATTTTTGCTCTTAAATTGCTAAGATTTCATATACATTTAATTCTCCAAAATTAAAAGTTCTTGTGATATTACACTCAAGCAGTATATCTGAATGCTTTGTTCAAAATAAACTTTTCCTGACCTGATTCCATGGGATATCTGAGTAAAGCAATGTGCCCAGAGCAATCTTCCCCATCTCAAGAAGCTGAATATTTCATTCTCCTATTTTTTTCCCTTTTTTCTTTATTATAATTACTATTATTTTATTTTTCCTTCTTTCAAATTTTTGTCTTCTTTTACATACTTTTATATTTTTTTTCAGTCTTGAACCACAAGATGCTATACTGAAATAATCAAAAAGATGATTTAATCAGCAGGGACAGGCTAGGACAGGAATCATAGAATCACAGAATTGTTGAATGGATGGGTTGGAAGAGACCTTAGAGATCATCTTGTTCCACCCCCCCCTGCCATGGGCAAGGACACCTCCCTCTCGATCAGGCTGCCCAAAGCCCCGTCCAGCCTAGTTTTGAATACTTCCAGGGAGGGGGCATCCACAACTTCTCTGGGCAACCTGTTCCAGTGTCTCACCACCCTCACAGGGAAGAATTTCTTCCTTATCTCTAGTCTAAATCTACCCCCTTCCAGTTTATAGCCATTACCCTTGTTCCATTATTACATGCCTTTGTAAAAACTCCCTCCCCAGCTTTCCTGCAGGCCCCCTTCAGGTACTGGAAGACTGCTATAAGGTTCCCCATGCAGCCTTCTCTTCTCCAGGCTGAAGAGTCCTAACTCTCTCAGCTTGTCCTCATAGGGGAGGTGCTCCAGCCCTCTGATCATCTTCGTGGCCCTCCTCTGGGCCCGCTCCAACAGCTCGATGTCCTTCTTGTGTTGGAAGCCCCAGAACTGGATGCAGTACTCCAGGTGGGATCTCACAAGAGCAGAGCAGAGGGGCAGAATCACCTCCCTCGACCTGCTGGCCACACTTCTCTTGATGCAGCCCAGGATCCGATTGGCTTTGTGGGCTGCAAGCGCACACTGCCGGTTCATGTTGAGTTTCTCATCAACAGACACCCCCAAATCCTTATCCTCAGGGCTGCCCTCAAACCATTATCTGCCCAGCCTATATTTATGCTTGAGATTGCCCCAAACTAGTTGTAAGACCTTTGTCACGATCCAATGTCACTTTATCATGATTTGGTCCTATAATTCTCAGGAGCAGAATTAAGGCTCAAAATGGAGTCAAGTGCCTAAACAGAAGAAA
>WBMW01000337.1:477-48435 GCA_013396635.1 Penelope pileata | reverse complement strand
GGGGGGGGACGAGGGAGGTGCCGTTCCTCCGTTCGCGGTGTCACGTGGCTCCGCGCGGCTCTCTCTCTCATGATGCTCGCTCTCTCTCTCGGTCTCTGCCGCTCTCTCACTGTTCTCCCCCTCGCTCCTGCCATTCTCGCTCTCACTGTTCTCCTGCTCTTGCTGTTCTCGTTCTTGCTCTTGCCATTCTCCTGCCGTTCCCGCTCTTGCTCTCGCCGTTGTCCTTCCATTGTCCCTCCATTCTCCCTCCAGTTGCTCCCCTTTTTATCATATTGCCCCGTCCCCCCACTCAGGGGTGGAGCTCATGCCCTGTGTTTCTATGGGGCTCTGGAAATTTCTCCAAGGTGTTTGGGTACTGTTGGACGGCTCTAGGGTGCAGGCTCCTGTTTGGTGGAAGTTCTGATTGGCGAACACTGTCCAGTTGCCAATGGCAAAGTCCTGCACCCTTCCCGCTTCCAATGTTGAGACATATCCCTACGTTCTTTCAATCTCTTACAACCTTGCACCTGTTCTCTCTGGATGGCATCCCTTCCCGCTAGAGTGTCAACTGCACCACACAGCTTGGCATCATCCATGAACTTGCTGAGGGTGCATTCGATCCCACTGTCCATGTCATCGACAAAGATGTTAAACATTACCGGTCCCAGTATCGATCCCTGAGAAACACTGCTCCATAAGCAGTTCTAATGTATGTATCTGAGTACAATTTTGACTTCATTTGTTTTTGTTTTTAAAAGGGGGAAATGGGAAGTCTAATCTGAACTAAACAGTTAGTGTTCTTGTAGAAAACATCAGTTGACTGGACCATAATAGTTATTTTTCAAGTTTGATTCAATTATTTGTTAAATATAGTTTTTACTTGGCATATTGTAAGAGACCGATGGGAAACTTGTCTCAACAGCTTGAGCTAGACAGGGAAGGTGGGGGAGCAGACTGGGTCCTGTGGAGGCAGGACAGCAAGCTGTTCTACCCATTTCCTTTTATGGCAGCTTACTGAGGAGAGGTCTGCATGTCTTTGCAGAAAACTCCTGAATCTTCTGGAACCCCGCGCTGTGCAGGCGCAGGGGGGGTTGCCACCCTGAGGGTGGTCTCTGACCATTTGGCCTATATAAAGGCGAACACGTGTTCTGCCTTTGTTGTCGATCCACCACGCGCAGTGGTCAACCTGCCACCTGTGGATGAAGCCTCTGTCGACCCACCACCCAAGGATGAACGCTGGATCCGAGGATGTGGTGAAAACCTGTCCCTTCTGCTTCTATTTTCTTTTCTCTCCTAGTTTTCCTTTCCTCTTAATCTGTTTTCATTAATTTCCTTCACTAGTCATAGCCTAATGTTGCCTGTAAGTAAGACGCCTGTGCCAAAACGCCTGTTTATCTGTAATGCTTATTGTGGTTGTCGTTAGGAAGTTGCCCAATTTTGTCTCAAAATTGTGGACCAATTGTGGTCGTTGAAGTAAATAAATTGTTTTGTATTGTTCCTCTGAGTTGTTGTCTGACTCCGTCACTACCATGACCCCTGCTGACCAGGGTGTGCCTTATTCAGTGGGATAGCAAAGATTCACCTTCCTTGCAACCCACCAAGTGGGATGAGACACATATGTAGAACAATATTCTGATGATCAAAGACATAAAATGACTATGCTAAGTGCACATCTTAAAGGATGATAAATGTTTCTTAGAGAAAATAAATAAATGTAATGGTATTCCACAACAAGATTGATTTGTGTTTGCAGGGCACAAATTACAATTCTCATGTGAATGAATCTGTACCTTCTTATTTTTATGATTTGGTTGCAATTATCGGAAATGGCATAGATGTTACACAGATGCCATAAGTATTTGGTCAGATGATAGAGATTTGAAACTTTTTGTAAGAATATTTTGGACTCAGAAGAAGTTTTCTTAAATAGAGCTATAAGTGTTATCCATGCAGTTTCCTATCAAAATCAAATATATATATATATAAAAACAGGTTTCTACACTATAAAATTTGAAAACTTTCAATTGTTTTTTGACAGAAGAAGAAGACCCATATTCCAGAAAAAGGTATTTCAGAAACTCACTTAAGATGCAGAAGATTTCTTTTTGGAACATGTATCTCAACATAAATATCCACATATCTTAATAGATTCCTACTATTAACTCATCTGGATGTGCTGGCTTATATTTCTTCATCAGAAGTGTCTTGAGACAACTGAAGTTTGTCCCACTGAAAACTGGCCTGCAAGTTCTTCCAGTGGAAGTACTGGTGATAGTAAAACATAAGGTTTTTTTGATTCACTTGCAGCTTGGAGCACCAGAAAGATGTTAGTAAGTGAAAAACAAGCAAATATTTCTGGAATGTTCACGATAACAGGAAAGATAATAGCCCAAATTTTTTATTTTTTTTTAGATCCTGCATATTAAAAGATTAAATGCAAAGAAAAATAATTCATAGATTAATGTGTATATTGTGGTTAAACACCATAGTACATTTAGACATAATCTGTATATGTCTTATAGTGGATGCAATTCTTTCTGGAAAAGCAAGAGGTACCTATGGAAAAGAAGCTATAATGACATTTATAGAGTCCGAGGTCATTATCAGCCAAATAAAAAGGAAGTTAGGGAAGAGTAATTAACTTCAACTACAAAACAAAAGCCCTAGGAAAACGGTTAGTAAATTACCATGTACCACACATCATCAACCTAAAATGTGTCCAAACAATTGCTATTAGAATTGCAGTCTGATCATGAACATTTTATCACTGCCACAAAAGCAACTTTTGCCTTCTATAATTGCTTTCCCTTATTTATTTATTTATTTATTTCCTCTGTTGAAGAGACAGAAGGGAGATATGCTGAGGAAGAATGGTACCCCTCCCATAAAACTGGCTGTTCTGAAAAAAAAGTACAATATGTTGTGAATAAAGATCTTGTATGCTGATAGGATCTATACATGAATGATCTTGTCTGCGAGTAAATGACTGTTTCCCAGTGAGCATGGGTATTTTCGGGTTGTGTTTATTTACATGAGATATGTTCCAAAGGTGATAAAACAGTGTATTTTGGAAAACAATCCTTACCTAAGGCTGCTCACAAGCAAAAATTATTTGCCATATGTAGATGCAAGTTGTTAACCTCCTTTCCCTTTCATCAAGATAGTAAGCTGGTGAACAAAAAGAAAGGGGTAGTTATAGTTATACACATATATGCATATCATCTAAATCTCTGTAATGAGACTTGGAACTGTCTCCTGCAGAGAGGATCAGCTGTCCTAAAAAGCAGACAAGTAAAGAAATCTTCCTTAGTGCAAGCACAAAGGAAACCACTTAGAAAGATTACGCTTATTGCTGAAATAGGCAATGAAAAAAAATCTTTCTCAGGTATAACCAATTAAAATGCTTCTTTCCTAATGAAATATCTGAATGTTTAAGGAACATATGACAACAATGACTGTAATGTCATTTAATCCTAATTACAGTCTGCTGTGGGCATTTGTTGTGATTTGACTCAGCAGACAGCTAAGTACCACATAATTGTTTGCTTACCTCCCCACCCCCAGTGAGATGGGGGAAAGAATTGAGAGACAATACAGTAGAACTGTTGAGTTGAGATAAAAACTATTTACCAAGACAGAAAAGAAAGTAATGGAAATAGCAGCAATGATAAACATAAATATATATATATATATATGTAGGAAAACAAATGATACACAGAGCAACGGCTCACCACCCACTGACTGATGCCCAGCCAGCACCCGAGCAGTGGCCCCTCCTTGTTTAACTCCCCTCTGTTTTGTAGTTACGTTATGCCATATGGTATGAAATATCCCTTTGGTCATCTGCCCCGGTCCTGTCCCCTCCCAGCTCCTTGTGACTCCCTCACCCATTTCAGGGCAGTACAAGAACCTGAAAAACTAGAACAATCTTGACTCTGGACAGCACTGCCCAGCAACAATTAAAAAACATTAGCATGTTATCAGCATTATTTTCCTCTAAAACCAAAACATAGCATCATACCAGATACTGTGAGAGAAATCAACTTCTGTTTCATCTGAAACTAAGACAACATAGTGTTCAGGAATGGCTGGGAATAGTAAGCCTCCTATTTCTTTTAGATAAGATATCCTTGGGTGACACATTATTGGGTGAATACTTTCATTTACAGTCAGATATGATAGGAAATATATGATATAATAATAATAATGCATGATATAATGTCTTGTGCTTTTTATTTTTCTATTTCTTTCTAGGTTGTTCAATTCTTTTCACAGGGAAATCTAAGATAGGTTCATTTGTTTATTCATTTTTCATGTGAAAGTACAGTATATGTTAATGGTAGCCAAATTGAAGAGATTAATGTGATAGTCTAGATGCAATGATTTGCCTGTTTTTGTCTCTATGGTTAACTACAGCTCCTGCTTTGCAGCAGTCTTTGTTCTTCCTGGGAGACTGTAGATAAAACAATGCTTTTTAAGGCTGCCTACAGGGTGACTATGGCCATGAGTTGTGACCACAAATAAAATGATTGCTTCACTCATATCTAAGTTTTTTGGTATCAAAGATGGCTGGATTTCAACAGATTTATACAGGAAGTTATGATTCTTTTAAGTAGAAAAATAGGAAATCTCTTGTACCAATTATAGCCTGCCCAGGGATGTGGTAGAGTCACTGTCCCTAGTGGTGTTCAGGAAGCATCTGGATGAGGTGCTACAGGATATGATTTAGTAGCTTAGTGGGTACTAATGGTGATAGGAGGATGGTTGGACAAGATGATCTTGTAGGTCCTTTCCAACCTAGTGTTTCTATGATTCTATGAATTGAAATAGAATGAATGCACTCTTTTTTAGTAGTCTTAATCAGTAAGTGAATAAAAGTTTTTAGGATAAATAAAAATCACTATGATTTCTAGCAATCTGAGTCGAAGAAAGAAAAAGATCCAGAAGTGTGTCATGGGAAATATCAGCTTGTATGTATATGAGTAATTAAGCAGACCATACTACATTGAGAAGACTAAAAAGTATAAACAATAGGATTTTTAAGTGATGAAAAAGTGAACAAACTATAAATATTGGCAGATGCAATGATTTTCTAGTCACCACATCTTATATGTGCTTCTTCTTATATTTATTTTCTAAATGAGACTTCAGTAATCAAAGCCAAAGACTACAGAGAATTATTCCCATGAAAACCTGGACGACTTCTGCTTCCCCACAAATATTTAGGCAATATATTTACACTTAAGGTATTCTGGAGATGGCCGAATCCCAAGAAGCTTTGAAAAAATTCATCTCATTTCTGTTGTAGCAAGAAGGATTTAATATAAGTATTTCTGAGATTGTTGCCCAGTCTCTATTTCCCTATGCACTTCTTTCCATTCCCTGATTTTTCCTCTTCTCCATTACCTTCCTTTCTTGGCTTTTGATCAAAGACTGAAATCTATTGTATCTTGAAGCATATGGCATTAACACAGTGGGATGAGACAGCTCATCCAGCCCTGACTAACCTAAAGAGAACTAGGAAGAGAAAAATACCTGCCAAACTCAACCACATGACAGCCCAGAGCAGGGAAGCAAGCCAGGCCCTAGAGTTGCACCTATTATGCCAAACCGTCTACTCAAGTCTTGCAGCTATATCTGACCTGCAGTGACCTCAGTGTACTGTATACAGAAATGCAGCTTCTGAAACTTTCTCATGTTATTCTTCTATTGTTTCCTCTGTTAGAACAAAAATAAATCTTAAATGGACATTTTAATGAATGTCTATATTCTAATTCCATATAATTTTCTCCTTTTGGTTGCAAAAGAAAAATATTTAACAAAATGAGAAAACTTAAAGTCCATTATCTGAAAAGAACCTAGTACTTCTAAGAGGCACTGTATGTGTTAAAATTTTTATTCTGCACAGAGACAGAATGAGTTGGTGCAATTCACTACGTTGACATGTTGGGTTCACTCAGCCTATCAAACAGTACATTCAGCAACTACTTCATCTTCTTTTTCTTTTTTTTTTTTTTTTCTTTTTCTTAGTAAAGTAGGAGATAAAGGTGGTAAAAATGGAGTGTCATTTTTTAGTGTACATGTCAGGAAATGACCTGAAAGCTAATGGATCTGGAGAGGTTGAGGGTTCACATTTGACCTGCTCATTGTTATTGATTTAGGCCTTTCACAGTCATGTAACTGCTGAAATTCAACAGTTATTTTTTGTTTCTGGTAGAGTCAGCATCTGTTTTTCCACTTACCAATTTAATTATAAGTTTTTGAGATGTTGGATCTGTAAGAACACTAAAGTATCACAGTGCTGACTATAGCAGAAAACCTAACTTTTTGACATTCTGCTAAACAGTGGCATTCATAGACTCAGGTCAGGTTTACAAGTTCTCTGTCCAATACATAGAGAAAATTAGGTACTTAAAATGGTTTTAAGTACCTAATTTTCTAGCATCTCAATAGGAGACTGACTAACCCACCGTTTTAAAAATATGGAGGATAACACTTTTTTAATGTGTCCTTACTCCTTTCAGAATCTTCCTTATCTCAGACTTGTGTCTATGAATTTTTCAATAGATCAACATGCACAGTAGGTTTTAGGTAGCTTCATTTGAGACTAAATCTGAGAAAGCGGAAAAAGTGGATGGGTGGAAAAATGGAATTTCTTTCGTTGGCTGTAGAAATTCAGCAGTTAGAGACTTAGTTGGGAGGTACATAGTTTAAATCAACTTATTATTTTCTTCAGTTAACTGTCTTACCAGGAATCATTTCCTACTCAAAGGACCAGTTACAAAAGTATTATGTGATGACATTTTATCGTGCTGAAGCTGTGCAAATATGCAAAATAATCATCTCACTAGAAGAGATATTTGGTAATAGCTGTCCTCCAAGGAACGAGATACACACCTCTGAATCACAGGTTCTATTCCTTACTCCAATAAATAATTGCTAATTTTATACACTATAGCATGGTTTCTAAAATAAACTTCTAAAAGGATGGAAGTTGAAAAGGATAGAAGCTCAAAAGAAGTTGATTCTTCAATGGAAGACAAAATCCTAGAATGTCAAGCAAAAAAAAGAAGTGAAAGACGCGGTTCATAGCTCTCAAGTGAGCTACGAACAAGCTTACATGAACTATGAAAATTTCAGTGAAATGTTAAAATAAAAGACTCTTTAAGAGAGTTATAGGTATTTTCACTTGGATGTGTGAGGTTAAGAGGTCAGACAAAGTAGCAAACACTGAGGGAGATAACTGCACTGGAATCTGATGATAGATGTAATTCTTACTAGAGATGTGCCTGTTATTAAAGAGAAAGATTATAAAGAAACATAGCATGCCAATAAATAAATGAACTTCATGGACAACTTACATGGATGGCCTATAGACTACAGGAATTATGTAAGATAGGTGATAAAAATTATTAAGATACATGGAAACTGTGGGACCTGAGCATGATGTAAATGGTATGGAATAAGGGGTGGATACTCTCTTAGTTTCTAGCAGAAAGAGAAGTTGCTTTTCTCATAGTGTCTGGTATGAGGCTGTGTTTTGGTTCTAGAGGAAAAACAAAACTGATAACACACTTGTTGCTGGGCAGCGTTGAACAGAGCCAAGAACATTTCAGTATCTCAGCTTCTTCTATCGCTCTGCCAGGGAAGGAGTTGGGGGAGAAATGGGAAGCTGGGAGGGGCCAGGACCAGGGCAGGTGACCCAAACTGACCAAAGAGGTATTCCATACCGTATGACATCATGCAAATATAAGGGAGGGGAGTTAGGTGAGGGGGGAGGATGTTTCTCAGGGACTGGCTGAGCATCCGTTGGTGGGTGGTGAGCCATTGCTTTGTGCATCATTTATATATCTATATATATAATTACTGCTATTTCTTTTACTTCTTTTGTTGTCTTAGTAAATAGCTTTTATCCCAGCCCATGAGTTCTACGGTATTTTTCTCTTAATTCTCTCCCTCATCCTACCTGAGGAGCAGGGAGGGTGAGGGAACAGCTGTGTGGGACTTAGCTATGTGCTGGGTCAAACAACAACAGTACCTCATTCAATCATTACAAGATAAGTAGCTACTGATAAGCCCTTAACTAATACAACCAATATAATAATAATAATCAAAGTAACCAAACAGACAGACATAAAAGTAAGGCTAAGGAAAATGTGGAGCCCATGCTGTACAAAACAAGGGAATCAGTTACACAAGGCAGTGAAGAGGCTGAAATAATGACTGCCTTTTCTGCCTCAGTCTTTACCAGTAAAACTGGCCCTCAGAAAGCCTTGGCCCCACGGACCGGGGAAAAGGCTGTAGCAAATAATGTGTATCATTGGTAGAAGAGGATAAGGTCAGGGAATACTTAAGCAAACTGAACAAACATACGCCTATAGAATCATAGAACCCTTAGAGCTGGAATGGACCTTTAAAGGTCATCTAGTCCAACTCCCCTGCAATGTACAGGGACACCTACAGCTACATCAGCTTGCTCAGGGCTTGGTCCAGCCTGATCTTCTCCAGGGCTTCCACCACATCTCTGGGCAACCTGCTCCAGTGTTTCACCACCCTTACTGTAAAAAACTTTTTCCTGAAATCTAACCTAAATTTCCTCTCTTTCAGTTTGAAACCATTCCCTCTTGTTCTATCCCCACAGACCCTGCTAAAGAGTCTGTCCCCCTCTTTCTTGTAGCCTCCCTTTAGATACTGAAAGGCCATATCAGATCTCCCCAGAGCCTTCTCTTCTCCAGGCTGAACAGCCCCGGCTCTCTCAGCCTGTCTTCATAGGGGAGGTGTTGCATCCCCTGGATCATCTTTGTGGCCCTCCTCTGGACACACTCCAACAGGTCCATGTCTCTCCTGTGCTGAGCTCTCCACATCTGGACGCAGTATTCCAGCTGAGGTCTCCCCAGAACGGAGTAGAGGGGCAGGATCACCTCCCTTGACCTGTTGGCCATGCTTCTTTTGATGCAGCCCTGGATACAGTTGACTTTCTGGGCTGCGAGGGCACGTTGCTGGGTCCTGTCCAGCTTGCCATCCACCAGTACCCAGAAGTTCTTTTTGGCAGGACTGTGTTCTATCCTTTCATCCTCCAGCTTGTGTTGATAGCAGGGGTTACCATGGCCCAGATGCAAGGCCTTGCACTTGGCTTTGTTGAACCTCATGAGGCTCTCCTGAGCTGACTGCTCAAGGTCAGACAGTACGCATCCACACGTGCTGAGTGAGCTTGCTGATGTTACTGCAAGGAAACTCTTGTTAATCCTTGACCAGTCATGATGACTAGGAGAAGTGCCTGAAAAGTGAAGGAAAGTAAATGGTACTCCTATTCTCAAAAACAGCAAGAAGGAGGACTCAGAGAACGATAGGCAGTCTCACGTTGGTCTCTAGGACGGTGCTTCCAATCAGAAGTATATTCTGATGCCTGAAAAGATCTTACCCTCTTTGTTGATTTTTCACCCTATAGGATTGGTGCAGCGCAATCACAAAGATGAGTGCTGAAAATATGATCAGTTTTATGTCTAGAACCATCTCCAGCAGAGAAAGTAAGTTGCTAACGTGCTAAGAAAAGTTATATTAAGTGGACTGGAGTGCAAAATGCTTAATTATTGCTTATTTAATTGCCACTACCCTACTTATACAGGTCAGAAAATGCTCCAGATTTTTAATACAATGAATATAAAAGTACCCTTCTTTTGTTAAAACAGATCATTATGGTTTTCAAAGAATCATGGAATATCCTCTTTTGGAAGGGACACATAAGGATCATTGACTCCAACTCACAAGGGACTACCTAAAAATTAAGCCATATATCTGAGAGTATTGTTGAAACATTTATTGAACTCCAGCAGGCTTTGTGCCATGACCACTGTCCTGGGCAGCCTGTTCCAGTGCCTGACCATGATTTTCCTCATATACAACTTGGCCCTCCTCTAATGCAGGTCCATGCCATTCCATCAGGTGCTATCACTCTCAAGAGAAAGAAGAAATCATTGCCGGTCCCTCTACTCCCCTCATGAGGAAGCTGTAAGCCACCGTGAGGCCTCCCCTCAGTCTCCTCCAGGCTGAGGATATCCTCCTCGTGTATCTTCCTCTCTAGACCCTTCATTTTTGTAGCCCTCCTTTTCACAATCTCTATCAGTTTTCTATCCTTCACATATTTTAGCAGTCAAATCTGCACACAGTACAAATAGACACTAGCGATTACATTAAAATAACAGTAGTAGCAATAATAATAATAATACAGCACTTTATTGCAATGAATTAGTTACAAGTGAAGAACTACCAGAAAAGAATAGAATAGAATAATAGAATCATAGAATAGAATAATAGAATCATAGAATGGCTTAGGTTGAAAGGGACTTGAAGGATTATTTAGTTCCAAAACCCCTGCCATGGACAGGGTTGCCACCCACTAGATCAGGCTGTCCTGAACACCATTCAACCTGGCCCTGAATGCCTCCAGGAACGGGGCATTCGCAAATTCTTTGGGAGAATAGAATAGAATAGAATAGAATAGAATAGAATAGAATAGAATAGAATAGAATAGAATAGAATAGAATAGAATAGAATAGAATAGAATAGAATAATTAAGTTGTAAGGGCCCTACAAAGATCATGCAATTAATATTTCTAAAGCAGAGAAGACTGCTAATTAAATGTGGAATCTCTTGGTGCTGTGTTAACCAATAAAACATACCTCCTGAGCTGATTAGTTTTTTAGGGAAATTTTTTAGGGTGAAAAACAGCCCATCATATCACAACACCTTACTGGTGAATTTAGCACCAACTTGTAGTGATTGAAGTTCAGGTTTTATGTGTCTGACAGGAAAAATGCAGCACTATGCCACTAGATAGCAGAAAACAACACTTTCATCTACATGTCTGTACAAAGCAATATTTAGATATAAATTCTCTACTCATTTCTCAAATTACTGTCCTGGTTTCAGGGTTTTGAGAGAAAGGAAGGGGAACTCGAACTACTATGCAACTAAGGTATTAATGAGTATCTTGGCACAGTAAATGTTCTCTGTAACTCTATAGTTCACTATTTAAGTTTCTCCAGAAGAGAACAACAAATAATCTGAGACTTAGGTTACAAATAGCATAACCTGTTTCTTCCTTTACCTTGAAGTAAAGGCTACTGAGATGGTACAGAGAATCATAAACGTGGTTGTGTAGTCTTGGTTATTTTTGGCCTGAAGGGGTGAATATGCAAGTCCTTGTATACTCAGTGAATATTCTGTCTAATCATTAACAAAGTTCGGGTGAACCTCAGTATTTTCATGCTACAGGCCCAATTTAACATATTCATTATGAAAAGATCAATGAAAAGAAATAACCTGTGTTCTTGATATTTACCCTAAGACTTTGAAATTTCTAAGAGCAAGTTCAAAGTTACACTTTGCTTCTTCTCTTTCTCTTGCTCTAAAGAGGCCTTAAAACCTCCTTCTGTCAAATTAAGCAGTCTATTAATAGTCTTCCTTATGAATCAACTGGTTAGGAGTAACTCATCCCTTTCCTTTTACTGCCTCTCTCCTTCTCCTGCCTTCCCATTCCTGATGCCTCTTACATGCCCAGGGTGAAAACTGGAGTAGAATAAACATGTGAGAAAAACTGGAGTTCAAGCAGCAGAGCAACACAAGCAACATTGCAGTGTAATTGCTCATTTATTTCTTCTATAATAAAACAAAGCTGAATGTAATCAGTGAGAAACAAAAGACTGGTTTCAGAAATATGACAATTTGCAATGAGAGCAGATTTCATTATGAGATTCCCGAACAATCTAATGGTTTCATGGAGGATCCTGTTTTACCCCTTGTTCTGTGACAAGGATTTAGAATGTCTCATCATTAATTTCTCTACGTTATTATAAATAAAGTATTTCAATTTAGAAAGCTAAAGATAATTCTGATTTCATTAAAAAAGAAATAAAAATGGAGATATTTCAAACTACTTCTGTGCCAGTTCAGAGTAAATTGAGTATAGCTTGCTATGTTCTAGTCAGAAGAGCGTCAGAAGAGCGAGGATGCATTGGGACTATGTAAAGCTGAATTGTATTAACTATGAGGGGGGAAAAAAAAAAAAAGGCCCTATAATTTTAGTGGTCTTATGATTCATTCCTGAGAGCAGAGTTTGCCTGAATTAAACATAGTATTTCAAGAGCACCTCAGTGCTTAAATTTAGTTAGAAGGAACGATGGTGCCTGAGTTTCACTGGGATGGTGTATTGAGACTTCTCAGCTTTAAAGCTGTCACGCTGTGGAAGCCTGGAGATTCCAGACATAAATCTATGTAAGTCTGACATTTGCTGAATGCAGTCCTTAATGATCACACCAAATCTCTCTGAAGTTATTTGTGATCTGAAAAATGAAAACAAAGCTAAGAGAAAAGGTAATGAAGATAAGAAGCACCTAGCCACTCACATTCTGCTTTTCTTGCAAGGAAGTTGTTTGCGATCCCAAGAAACTGAGTCTTATTTCAGTTAATCTGAATAATTTTAGACAAAATAACAAAGTAGATCTGCCAATTTAAACTCCATCTCACATTCCACTGTCTTCTCAATATATAGACAAACACCAAGATGAAGGCCAGTTGTCTCATGAATCCCATTTTGTGCACACTACTTGAACTACAGTTGCCTCTTTACCTGGAAAAGAGCAGAGAAAGAGAGAAAAATTGAAAAATAATGCTCACCTCTCCTACGAGGAAAGGTTGAGGGAGCTGGGCACATTGCAATGTATCACTACTTGAAGGGAGCTTACAAACTGAAGGGGGACCAACTTTTTACACAGGTAGACAGTGATAGGACAAGGGGAAATGGCTTTAAACTGAAAGAGGAGAAATTTAGGTTAGATGTCAGGAAGAAATTGTTTACTCAGGGGGTGGTAAGGCACTGGAACAGGTTGCCCAGGGAGGTCGTGAATGTCCCATCCCTGGTGGTGTTTAAGGCCAGGTTCGATGGGGCCCTAATCAGCCTTATCTGGTGGGTGGCAACCTTGCCCATGGCAGGGAGGTTGGACCCAGGTGATCTTCAAGGTCCTATCCAACCTAAGCTGCTCTGTGATTCTGTGAACTCCATTTCTAAAGCATTTTTTAGAGATAGATCGGCAGAATTAGGGCAAAGACATGGGTAAAATGTATTTATGCTACTATAACAACGGTACCTAAGAATAGTTTCTTGAATACTCAAATATAATGGAAAAGAATTTGAGCAAGGATTTATTTTCTTTTTCCCCCCTAAGAACATGGGAGTAACAAGACTTAATTAAATGATTCATAGTGAGTATTAAATTGTTTCTTTCAAAGATAAAAGTATTATCTTAGGAGAGGCATCTGAATAGTATTACAATTTTATTTACCTTTCTTCAGATTATGTATGTTATTGATTTTTTACCCTGTACATGCTCAGTGTTCTGTGCTGAGACAAATGGGTATACTTTCCTTTTAAGTATGTTTTTACTCCTCAAAGACTTGATTTGTTTTGTTTTATCTGCCTGAGAGCAGCAAAAGAAACAGTCTGAATTTGAGAATGGAGCAATAATGAAACCATTGTATTGTTAGATGTAGTATTCTTTGAGAAGAGGATGTTACTGCTTGTTTGCTATATTGCTATATTTGGGGCCATACATGGGTTACTCTAGAGAAAGAACTTTTCTATTTTTTAGATTAAAATAAGAATAGCATTACAGAAATTAAAATTGAAAAAAAAGAGAATCATTTTAGATGAAGATGTACTAAAAATATGCATGTCTTAAATCTAAAGATGTTAAAAGGACAATGTTTCAAAGAATTGATAAAATTATATACTTTTCAATGTTATGTCATCCTCTGAGCAAAAGCATCAATGAGAATCTTCAAATTCACTTTTAGGAGTCAGACATAACTTCTCTGTTTGATAAAGAGGAAAAACAAATTTTCTATCCCGCCTGTTTGTACCTACCTAGAGATATCTGTGCATTTCCTTCTAAATTGTAACCACTGAAAATGCCACTGTGCTGCTTGCTGATTTCTATATAGCCTATGTGGAGGATTCAAACAAAATATCAACATTTTATTTCAGAGGCTTGGAACAGTTTTAAAGCGACTTCCCTGGTCATACTACAAAAAAAAATATGTTAGTTTGATTCACACAGATAGTGATTTTAGTGAGTGTAAGCCAAATTCCTTCTGGAGGAAGGTAAACTAGGATCTTAATTTTAGTTGTTCATCAAAAGTGTCTCATAGTGTTCTGAACCAATTGGTTCACACTGCCACGAGTTCCTTCATGTATATATATATGTATATATTTTTTTCACATTTTTTGTTGATCATTACCTGTTGTCTCTGCATCTTCTTACACGAACATTTCCCCTTGCTCAAAATAATTTGTTCTCTTCTACTTCCATCCATGGCTCCTGGATCTCTTGTATTTTCTGTCTCCCTTTTTCTCATAACCCCTTAATCATTGCTGTGTTTTGCCAAGGCAGTAGGTGTTTCCGAATATTCGGAAAGCTCCTAGCTTGGTTCCCAAGGAAATGACAGTGCTCATCCTTAATGAAATGATAATGTCATGAGAGGGTTAAAAGTTTATGTGACATCAGGCTAACCTGTGGAAGTGTCTAACTGCTGATGAGTACTAAGAGAGTAGGCAAACAATGCCACAATTCATACCAGAAGACGAAAACTGAAGACTTAGGACAACAATCAGACTTTGGGTGCAATGCAGAAGATATTCACCTATTATAGATCTCTTGAACTGATCTTTCAGTGAGAAGATATCACCAGGCTTGCTTTTATACCGAGCTCTTGGGATGACCTTACTGGAATGTTATAAGATCCTATCTGGCACTGGTTTATGGTTCCCATTTCTCACCAAGGAACAAGAGCACATGTACAGATATATTTCTGGTTGGCTCCCTGCCACAGATTGTATCAGGAACACCCTGTGTCAGCACTCTAGTTTCCAACCTGAAAAAAAGTGTGATGTTCTTCTGTACTTGTCATTATTACATGCACAGAGGGAGGGAAGAATGACAGCTCTGGTCTCAGAGTTGCAGAGAGATGACACACAGCACTGGATCATAAAGGCTTTTTTGTCTTTAAAAGCTGACCTGGGGCTCTGAGCTATGGGAAAATCTTCTGTCTGGCATTTAGGCATGACAGAAAATGCCTGCCCAATCTGTAGCCCATGTGAGTCTAATTCAGTCCCAGTGACTAGCCAAACTGTAGCAATGCGGTCACCACAGGCTTATTGAAGGACTGACTCACATGATTCTTCCCCTTTTTCAAAAGCAGTGTGTTATGAACTGATGATATGGTAAAAGAGCCACACCTAGAACAGTTTTCTGTCATGTGCTTGTGAATATCTACCTACAAATTATAATGACAAGGGGAGAAGTTCTGTTTATTCAGTATACAGAGCATTTAGTGGCAGAGTTAATGTTTGATGGATACAGATCTCTTCTTTCCCTCCTTCATTTTCTATCATTCACAAGTGTTTGTCATGTCACTAGACAATCCAAATCTTAGTGGGCTACAGGAAGAAAGCACTGGCAGGAGAAACCTTCTCCTGGGACTTCACTGGGTAATAGATCTATCTTCATGTGGTTTTAAGTAGCCATTTCATGCTCAGGTGGTTAATTGTTTGCAAGAATATCCCGTGCAGGCTTTCATCTCTAGTTTTAGTAGACAGCCTGCCGGAAGAGGCTCATCTGCCAGCTTGTTTGGGGAAAGAGTAGTGTTTTGCTGTATTTGCAGATACACTATAACTTCTATTAAAACATGGTGTCATAGTGTGCTACGTTGTTACTCAGTTTGAAATCCAAAACAGCAAACTTTAGGATCAGGGAGAACACAGGGAGAACTTCAGGATCCTGAAAAGGGCAGCATTGTGGGTTTTTTTACAGCCTCTGTGGCACACATCTCAGACCTGAACAGGCAGCTGTAGGGCATGGACCTGAATCATAGAAAATGGATTAGATGACCCTGTTACCTTTTACCTCATCCGCTGCACTTCAGAGCACTCAGCAATGTGTATATGTATGTTAATGCGTGTTTTGTACTGAACAAGTTAAACAAGTAAAATTGGAGCTTAACATTACTGTGGACATTACTTCTTTTTGTAGAAGGTGCATATGTTTTTGAAGGCACTCTGAGCTGATGGCTGAAATATAAATATGGGGAGGCCTGGCAGATTGACTACATCACACTCCCACAAACTTATCATGGCAAATGCCATGTGCTTGCCATGGTGGAAGCAAACACCTGATGGCTAGAAACATACCCTGTGCCCCACACCACTGCCCGAAACACTATCCTGGGCCTTGAAAAGCAAGACTTGTGGAGGCATGGCACCCCAGAAAGAATCAAGTCAGACTATGGGACTCATTTCTAAAACAACCTCATAAACACCTGGGCCGAAGAGCATGGCATTGAGTGAGTATATCACATCTCCTACCATGCACCAGCCTCTGCGAAAATCGAACGATACAATGGACTGTTAAAAACTACACTGAGAGCAATGAGCGCTGGAACATTTAAACTTTGAGACACACATTTAGCAAAGGCCACCTGGTTAGTCAACACTTGGGGATCTGCCAACTGAGCTGGCCCTGTCCAATCAAACTTCTTACGTACTGTAGAAGGGAATAGAGTCCCTGTAGAGCACATGAAAAACATACTGGGCAAGGCGGCCTGGGTTCTTACTGCCTTGGGTAAAGGCAAGCGCATTCATGGGATTGCTTTTTCTCAAGGACTTGGGTGCACCTGATGGGTAATGCGGAAGGATGGAAGTGTCTAGTGTGTGCCTCAAAGGGATTTGATTCTGGGAGAGAACAGCCAGAAAACCACATGGACAACTTATATGGAGGATCTACAGACTACTGAAATTATGTAAGATAGGCGATAACAGTTAACTAGGATTTATGGAAATTGTGGGTGCTGAGCGTGATGTAAATGGTATGGAATAAAGGGTGGATAATCTCCATGTTTCTAGCTGAAACAGAAGTTACTTTTCTCATAGTATCTGATATGAAGCTATTATTTGGTTCTAGAAGAAAAACAAAGATGATAACACCTGGAAGCACTGAATAGAACCAAGAACATTTAGTGTCTCAGCTACTTGTATTGCTCTTCTAGAGAAAGCGTTGGAGGGGCATAGGGAACTGGGTGGAAACAGCACCAAGGCAGTTGACTCAAACTGACTAAAGGCGGATTCCATACCATATGACATCATGTGATTTAAGGATGGGGAATTAGCCAGGGAGGGGCCATTGCTCAGGGACTGTCTGGGCATCAGTTAGTGGGTGGTGACCCCTTGTTTTGTGTATCATCTATTTATTTATATATATATAATTACTGCTATTTCTTTTACTTCTTTTGTTGTCTCAGTAAATATCTTTTATCCCAACCCACAAGTTCTACTGTATTTTTCTCTTAATTCTCTTCCTCATCCCACTTGGGGAGGTGAGAGGGTAAGCAAACAACTGTTTGGAACTTAGTTATCTGCTGGGTCAAACCATGACAAATAGCCACTCCCTTTAGCAAAAGTATGATTTTCTGAAATGTGAACCTAATGAGGCTCAACACAGCAGAGTGCAAGGTCTTGCACTTGGGTCGAAGTAATCCCAGATATGTATACAAACTAGGAGAAGAGATCCTTGAGAGTAGCCCAGCTAAGAAAGACCTGGGGATCCCAGGGACAGGGAAGTGATTGTCCCTCTTTATTCTGCCCTCTTGAGGCTCCATCTGGAGTACTGTGTCCAGGTCTGGGGCCCCCAATACAGGAGAGACTTGGAGCTGTTGGAGAGGGTTCAGAGGAGGGCCACAAAGATGATCAGATGTCTGGAGCACCTGCCCTATGAGGACAGACTGAGGGAGCTGGGCTTGTTCAGCATGGAGAAGAGAAGGCTGTGGGGGGATCTCATAGCAGCCTTCCAGTATTTAAAAGGAGATTATAAACAGGAGGGAAACCATCTTTTCACAAGGGTAAACAGTGACAGGACAAGGGGGAATGGTTTTAAGCTGAAGGAGGGAAGGTTTAGATTAGACACCAGGGGGAAGTTCTTTGCTGAGAGAGTGGTGAGGTGCTGGCACAGGCTGCCCAGAGAGTTTGTGGATGCCCCAGTCCTGGAGGTGTTCAAGACCAGGTTGGATGGGGTCGTGGGTAACGTGATCTAGTACCTAATGTGGAGGTTGGTGGTCCTGCCTGTGGCAGGGGGGATGAAACCTCATGATCCTTGGGGTCCCTTGCAATCCAGGCCATTCTACGATTCTATGAAATGATAAGCCATGATGTAGCAGTGGAGTAGCAGTAGTTCGCAGTGATTTCAACTCAGAGGAAAGCTTACACTGCCCCCGCAAAAAAAGTATTATGTTCATTGCTAGTCACCCCACATCCCCTAGACAACTTAATGCTGTGTTAATTAGATATGAGCAGCAATAGAAGCAGGCAAGAATGAAGAACAAAATCTAGGTTCATTTCCCTTTCTGAGGTTTTAGTTGAGACATGCTGGAGAAGGCTATGATATGCTACTGTCTTTTGCCTGCCACAGGAGAAGATCCAGTGGGTCAATTTGTAATGTGGTGAGAATACAATTACTTTTTATAGCTTTGTATCACATCTAAGATGAGAAAATTCAGTCTCTGAGGCAGAAATAATGCATCCAGAAGAAAAGCCCCAGACCACATAGAGTGTAGGTACAATGACAGCCACAGTTTATTCACTCCCCCTGTTAAACCACTAACAAGTAATCACTTGCTAATGCAGACCTAGCCAACGAAGCCTGGAGGTAGTGCTAATTTTTTCTCTTTGGAAATCCTCTCCATACCCCTACCCTCAAACCATCTCACTTCACATGGTTCTTTAAACGTGAAGAATGATCTCTCTCACACTAGAAAGAGTTAGCAGTGATGATGCAAAAAAGGCATGCCATCTCAGTTATAATCATGGAGAGGGCCACAATGAAGGACAAGTGAGAGTAACTAGGAGGGGAAAATGTAGCTAAAGAAATCTTCTTGTAGTTACCTTTGCTTTTCTCTCTTTCATCAGTGAAATAGGAAATATATAAGATTCACAGAATCACAGAATTACAGAGGTTGGAAGAGACCTCTAGATACCATTGAGTCCAACCCCCACGCCAAAGCAGGTTCCCTACAGCAGGCCAAACAGGTAGGCATCCAGATGGGTCCTGAATATCTCCAGAGAAAGAGACTCAACAACCTCTCTGGGCAGCCTGTTCCATTCTTAGCCATAGCACCAGAGTATTCCCTGATGTTGATAAAAATTATTTGCCTGCATCTAACCGTAGTGATGCTGTTCTGTCCATCATCATAGTGTCCAAACATTTTGGAATTTAAGCACAGCTTTGTATTGAGGCCCATAATAGAACTTTGGAGAAAAGCTATGTACTTCCTATTTTCTCTTGAAAGGTAATAATAAAATATGTCCCTAGACATCAAGGGACAAATTCTGTTCTCTGATAATATCATAGGTCTATCTCCCACTGAAGCTAAGAGTCACAGGTGCACACAGAAAGGTAAAGAGATGAGATTCTACCTATATATAACCTTTCTTGAATAAAACTGCTGTCAGGTATTCAAGATGTCCTTTTTCCCATGTTTATTCAGAGTGTGTTTTTGGTGCAGATGGAAATATTATACTAACAAATAAGCAAGCTTGAGTAATGAGAATGTAGCACAGCTGTTACTCTTAAAGGTAAATATATGAATTTGTATCAGTTGTAGTACAAATGCAGATATAGTTTGCAACGTTGATGTGTGATGAGTGACTAATGCCAGCTCAAGATTGAAAGACTAAAAAGTTAAAATAAGTTCTCTGATCATGAATCTTCCCAGGATATCATAGCATAACTTAAAAGCCTTAGAATTTCAGAATAAAAGAGGACTGGTGAAAGGTCAGTTATAGATTCCTTTATTGACAAATATTCTGATGATTTCAAAGCAAAGCTATAGCATGTGTACTTCTAATATTCTCATTTTATTTTCAATAAGTTATGACTTAATAACAGTTGTTTTATTAACAGAAGCATGTAACCTGATTATAACAGTGGGAGGAAGCCACGTCATAATCAAAGTTTGAAGTCAATCCATTCTATGAAACACTAATATTAAGGAGGAAGTAGTTAAGTAACACACTAAATATAAGATAAAATTCTTTTTCCATTTCTTTTGATTTAAATATGGAGCTATTCTACTTTCTCTATTTAGAAAATTCCAGACATTAACATGAAGGGAAAGAAAAAATGTAATAAAATTCGATCCCTGGTCCTAGTGGATCAACAACAGATCTGGTACAAGCTTGATGTTGGTACAGATCTGGGAATTAGTCCACCAATATTCAAGAGAAATAATTATGTCAGAGCATATGAACATATGTGAGATCTAACATTCTGATCTTTAATCTTCTTTTTTTTTTTTTTTACTTGGAGAGCGCAAATGTACTGGGCAGAAAGAGACAGCAAGATCCTTTTCTAAATATCCTAATAGGCTAAAGTTCTTGGTCAGAATATGCAAATTTAAACCAGAGTTATTCATCTTATTCTCCCTTGAACATATGAAGAAAGAGTGGAGGAATGAGGAATGAAGTTTTCTCCAGATCTTGTTATGCTGGAGTTAATAAGAAAATAGTAATAACCTTCAAGTAGTCTGCAGCAGAAATTATTTCCTTAGAGGAGGAAGAGAGAAGAAAATAAAATATATTCTCCATCATCACTTTGGGCAAGTCTGAAAGTAGACATTCTATACATCCAGAAAACTGAAAACTTCCAATACTATCACTGAGCTTCTTTCTCTGTATTTTTTCCTGGACTGTGATTTGATCCAAGTTTCCATTTTAATTAATATCAAATTTCCTATATGTTTTCAGTGTACGGTTACTTTATGACTCCATGATCTCTTCTGTCTTTGTTTGACTGTTTTAAAGAATTTCACTCTTCCTTGTGCATTGAAATTCTATAGCTAATTTGAACTACTTCATGGACATGTTATGAAACAGCAAGGAATTTGCTGACCAAGACATATTTGCAGAACTTTGGAATATTCCCAAATACACAAATAAATTTTGTGGCTCTGACAACAAAATTATTTGTACATAGCATTATGAGTATAACTGAATTTGTTAGCAATATGCAAGAAATCAATGAAGAAATACTTTTATGGTATGAGACCATCACATTTTGCTTAATAAATAATTCATTATACCATGAAACTGAAGTTTTATGATGTCGTTAATATACATATGAAGTAAAAAGAAATTAACATTCAACAGAAAAGAATATGATTTTAAAACAGTCTCATAATAAGGCAAGTAAACAAATAAGCTATCATTTTTATATCAGTACAGTTATAATAAAAGGCAATGTCTGAGGTAAATGCAGGAAAAAAAAAGAAAATAATAAGGCCCGATAGTCGTGGAAGAATTATAACAAGTCCAAATTTTTTTAAAAACTCACTTTAAAATCCACTGTTAGGGTTTTCATATATAAAAGGTTGTATAGCACATGTTGGTATTTGTTTTTTTATTCAGTGTTGCATTTAAATATCATTCTCTAAAAAATAAAGATAAAATCAATCTGTTAGTCTAGTGCCTGTCAGTGTTTGTGAATATCATCTATCTAAACATTTTGAATGGAGTATTGAGAATGCAACACAGAATTCTGCCAGCCTTCCTCATACGTGGAAAACAAACTTGAAGATGAAAAGTTCCAGTGCTTCCAGATGGGCTTGTCATGGAATAAAAGGCTGAAAATTAGGAAATTAGGGGGAAAAAAAAAGTGTAGATCAGAGGTCCCAGTTGCTCAC
This sequence comes from Penelope pileata, assembly GCA_013396635.1. Classification (NCBI taxonomy): domain Eukaryota; kingdom Metazoa; phylum Chordata; class Aves; order Galliformes; family Cracidae; genus Penelope; species Penelope pileata. The sequence continues at coordinate 26,675 of WBMW01000337.1, read as the reverse complement.
AGAGCAACAATGACAAAAAAAAAAAGTGTATGCTTTGTATAAACATTCAGAGAAATGCTATAAAGCTGAAGTTTGATATATATGTACATGTTTTCCTCTCCACAATAAGCCTGTATCAGAGTCTGATGTGGCATTTAACTAAGTGCATGGTAAAAATGCAACTAATTTTAAACTAGAAGGCTAATTACTCATTGATACAAAATATCAGGTTTTTTTTTCCTCAATGAAGTCTTTAAATAAAAATTGAGAGATTCATTTCCAGAGTTATGTAACAAAATGTAGGTGTCTGTATGTACACAGGTATCTGTATGAAAGTTAGACATTTAATGAGCTAAGCATTAGAGTCAGTGATGGCTAACTTTGTTTTTGTGTGAAGACTTAAAAAAAAGAGCTTTAAACTCCATTGACTATATTGACCAGATATGTGAAGTGGGATTCTGATTCCCAAAGTATTTTGTCTGCCACCTTAACTCAGTTCAACCCTTTACATTTTGTTGCATAAAAAGTGCTCTTTAAATTCAGAAAATAAAATTTTGAAAGAAGAGTATCAGTAACCCAAAATGTAATTTAATTTTTTTTCTTTGTTTCTCTTTTTTCCTTCTGAATCTGCCAAATCTTGTTAGTGAGACACCTGAACTAGGCACTGCCATTTGATGTTAATATCAGGATTAGTTTATGTGCTGCTCCCTATTACTCTTCTGAGAGGACTGTTTTATATCCAATGAAAAAGTTGCCAGTTACTGTATTTTATTATTATGAGTCATTAATCAAACATTTCTGAAAGTTAAAAGCATTGTTCTTCATATCTAAGTAAATATTTGTAAAGCTTGTTGAATTTCTTCCTGAAGATGTGAGTTAGAGTATTTTAGATTTCATATTGGGGTTAGTAAAGATAAATGTTGTACTGAAGAATGTGATGGAGAAACCTAAGCCATATATCAAGATGTATTACCCTCTAGATACTATAATTAAGGTTTTATTATACTGAGATAAGCATGAATTAAAGATAAGCTTTACATACTGAGTTGAGAGAAGGGTCAGGAATTTGAAGGAAAATATCAGGACTCTAAATGGAGAGGGAGGAGAACTGATGAGTAATCAAATTAATCTTTGAGAAGTGATATGATATGTGGTGAATGCTGTCTTATTTCCTTTTTTTTTTTCCTTCCGCTGCAGTAAGATATTAAGGTTCAGGTCCAGTGAAATTGCCTTCAATAGTAGTGCAAAAATTATACAAATGCTATGGAAATAACCTTAGAACATTACCATTCTGTGGTCATTTCAAGGTCAGAAAATGGGACAAGGAAGTGCTTAGTATTTTTTACTGCCGCTTTCTTCTCTCTGATGCACAGGCAGCCTTTTGTAGATTACTCTGAGTAGACTGTTTCAAACTCTGTGTTACAAATGATGAGGAAGTGGATTGTATCAAAACAGATCACTGCATCATGAAATTATACCCCAGTGTAATGACAGGAAGTTATGCATTAATTACAGTGATGTTGGGATGGTTAACTCACCCAATTAAGACATGACCTCAGTTTTAATGCGTATTTTATACTCAGAAAAAGGATAGAAAAATATCCTTAAAAAGTATGCTTCTTAGCTAAATAGTATGAAGTTTGAGGCAAGGCAAATAATTTGTTCTGCTACACAAAGGAAAGGGAAAGGTTTCCATACTAAGAATGATCTATTTATTTGTATGTCTCAAATATAATTTTTGGCTAATAAAACTTTCAGGAACAATCATACTACAAAACAAAGCAGTAGTAAATCTTTATCTTCAGGGACATCAGCCAGACACAGATGTGTGCTGTGCTTCCATTCAAGAAACTTTGTTTTTCTTTCTGATTGAATTTGCATGCTGAAAATTGTTGATCCAAATAGGTCATAAGTGTCAAGAATGTCGTTCTAAATGACATTTTTTTTTTACTTTCTCATACCTTTTGTGCAATTCTCTGTGCGCGTTTTATTGCTGTTCTATCTGATAAATTGTTGGTTAATTGTGAACACAAGAAGTTAACCCATGGAGAAGACACATAATTTGGAAGAAGTGCCTCTGAAAGTTTGCAGGAGAAAAGTGGGAGAAAAGTAATGAACAAAATTTTTTTGAGTCAAAGCTAGTAATCCTTAACTAGTGTGGAGGGAAAAAAGTACCTAGTAAAATGAAGACAAGACTTTTGAGCAGCAACCATTTCTTTTGTATGTGTGTTAACCAAATTTAGCATCATAGACTTGATCTTGTTTGTTAACCTTTATTGACATTAATTGGGCTACTCAGAGTTACAGTGAATCAGTCATAATAACATCTATGTTTTTAAAAAAATCACTTTTAAAAAAAAATTCAGAATGTGAGAATCAGAACATTGAAAGTCGTGAGTAACTTCTTATGTGACTTGGATATTTTAAACTAACCATTGCATTTTACACACATAATTGTTTTATATCCATAATGTATTGAGCTCATTCATTTAGTTGTACACTCTTTCTTTATTTCCAGTCAAATGTGTGTCCAGGGGGAACAGAATTAGTATTATTTATTTCATTGATACATTCTTTCTTATACTGTCAATCTTTGTCCCAATTATTTTTTTATCCTTTTTTTTGATCCACATGTACCACTTACCCTTGTCCAAGAACTATGAAAGACTATTTTCTGGAAAGGAACTCTTCAGATATCATTTTTGATTCAATTTATTTAATTCTGCTTTTGGGCAGAAATTTGTAGCAATTTAGCTTCTTGAATATATGCACATGACTCCAAATATTTGACTGGGAGCTGATATTTCATCATTCTAGAGCACTGTGACATTGTGGTGGGTTACAAAATACAATGACCTAACGATCTGGCATGATGAATTGTTCACTCTCAAAAAAAGTAAAGGTTTATAATTTGCATTGAATAGGAGCCAGCCATTTGCTCTTTTACATACATACTGTACTGCTGCTACTCAGAAAAGACACTGTTAAAGCAACTTCATGCTTTTGGCCAGTTGTGCTTCTGAGCATCGACAGTAACTTTATTATTCAAGCATTATGATCTCACATGAACTTCAAAGTAAGATTACCTTCTGTCGTAAGTCTGTAAGATCTTTTCTTCCAGCCACAGTTTCTGTTAGCTAGTTCTATAAAGACCACATAAATACCCAGTGTGTGTTATAAATCTGACTTCAGCATGCTAATTTTCCAAAAGAGTCTTTCAAAAATAAGTACACAAAAAATTTCTACTCAGGTGCCTATTTCTTAAAATTTCTTTTATCAGATTGTGGAAAAGTAAAAGGATTTTAATGCATGACCTTCATACAAACATCTTGCTCCAGAATTGAGCTGCAATTTCAACCTCAGGCTAGGAAAAAAAAAAGATGCTAAGTATAAAGTGCTTGATCCAAACTTGCTGATGACAACAGGTGTTTTCATATGGATTTAGCTCATGTTCACAGTTTTGCTCTTGAAGAATACTAAACTGATATTTTTACAGTATTGTTAATAGAACAAGCTTATTCATGGCATATAGGATTTTAGTAAAACCAATTAAACTACTAGTGTTTTCTCTGTGAGTCCTCACTTTATTCTCGATAGTAGTGACTGTATACAGTCACTGTGCATTTAAGTTTATCAGTCTTTGAATATTAATATTTTAATATGTATCTGTGGCTAAATATTACTGTTGTTCAAGGGACATAAGATAAAATAATTTGTCTAAATAAGGAATTAATTTAGATTTTTAACTTTCATTTCTTAACCCAAAGTCTTTACCATATTTTTGCATGCTTTCTAGCACACACTAGGCTTCTCTCTTTCAGAAGAATGATTAACATTGATTTCAAATATGTGCTTTGTAACAGAATTGTAAGACTTTGTGAGACAATTTTGAAAATATGCAAAAGTTAATGAAAACAGCCATAAGAAAAAAGGAAAAATTATACCGTTTATTTTTAGTAATATGAAGATAGAAAATTGTAGGAGAAATCCACCTATTCCATAATTAAAGCTGCTTTTTTCTGTTATAATCACAGAATCACAGAATCATAGAATGATTCAGGTTGGAAGGGACCTTAGAGATCATCTTGTTCCAACCCCCCTGCCATGGGCAAGGACACCTCCCACTAGACCAGGCTGCCCAAAGCCCCATCCAGCCTGGCCTTGTATACTTCCAGGGAGGGGGCATCCACAACTTCCCTGGGCAACCTGTTCCAGTGTCTCACCACCCTCACAGGGAAGAATTTCCTCCTTCTATCTAGTCTAAATCTATCCTCTTCCAGTTTATAACCATTACCTCTTGTCCTGTCATTACCTATCCTTGTAAAAAGCCCCTCCCCAGGTTTCCTGTAGGCCCCCTTCAGGTACTGGAAGGCTGCTATCAGGTCTCCCCGCAGCCTTCTCTTCTCCAGGCTGAAGAGTCCTAACTCTCTCAGCCTGGCCTCGTAGGGGAGGTGCTCCAGCCCTCTGATCATCTTTGTGGCCCTCCCCCGGACCCGCTCCAACAGCTCCACATCCTTCTTGTGTTGGGGGCCCCAGAACTGGACACAATACTCCAGGTGAGGTCTCACGAGAGCAGAGTAGAGGGTCAGAATCACCTCCCTCGACCTGCTGGCCACTCTTCTCTTGATGCAGCCCAGGATCCGGTTGGCTTTTTGGGCTGCAAGTGCACACTGCCAGTTCATGTTGAATTTCTCATCAACAGACACCCCCAAATAAAAAATTTTGGTTGTCATCAAAAATCCTTAAATCTTTACCTTTTCTTAATATAATTGACGTAATTGTGTTTTTTCTTTTCTTTTGTTTTTAAGCATTAAATAAAACTAGAAATATTTTATTTATTTATTTATTCCACACTATCTGGGAAAAAAAAAATCCAAAAGCCTGCTTGTTTTAGAAAACTCTATTATATATTTTTTTTTACTCCTTTTTACAGTTTTATTGCACAAAGAAGGGTTCTCTTAAAAACAAAAACAAACAAAACTGAAATCTAGATTTCTACATCTGAGTCAAGGAGTCACATACCATGGTGTTAATTGTATTAGCTACTATAATCTAACATGTTGATTGGTGTTTGGTTTTCATGACTTCAGAGAGACAACAGGTTTTCAGTCCTGATTTTTAACGTATCTCAGCTACTGTTTGTATTATAGGCCAAAACCAATATCCCGTCTAACTCTTCTTTTCTTTTGACTAGAACAGGCTGTAATGCTTTGTAGATTTTGGGGATCCTCCTTGCCAAAGGCTAGTATGTAGGCAAAGGCACAGAATCCTTCCTGTCCCTGTGGATAGTCCTGTCTGTCATGTGATGGTGTTTGGCTCTATGCTTTCTGCCTGTGCTTAACACTGGAGGGAAGAAAAGCTCACAAAGATTTTACTGAGGGTTATGAAATCCTGGTAGGAATGGATCTTATCACCCTCAAGATTAGATTTGCCCTTGCTTTAGAGTAGAAATTATAATTATTTTCCAACAGGGATAAAATCTGTCACTTTGACCATCAAACTAGTTCTGTGAGATAGTTGGAAAAGTAAGTTGGTATGCATCCTTGTGCCTCTTAAAAATGAGTGGAAACTTTCCTATACACTATTAAAACACAAAATCATGCATGCTAGGATTTCTTATAAAACTATACTAATTAATGTTTATGTTTAGCCAATATTAAATCCTTAAGGATTTTTCTTTCCTCCTAGCATTAATTTCAAGATTTATTTTTCTCCTCAAGGTATTAAGTATCAGGTTTTTTCATAGAAATCTCTAGGATTGTTGTATTTTCTCATTTAAAAACAAAACAATCAAATAATAATAAAAAACCTCTAGTGTCATATTAGATATTTTTCCAGCCCATTTTTTTTTTTTAATCCTCTGATATCATACCAATGTCCATGACTTTTCAGAACAATTATTGACTGTGGCTCAGTGAGTTATTAGCTAATTCCTTGTGGAATGTCTGAGTAAGGCCAAAAGTTTCAAATATTGGTTACCTAGAAACAAGAAAAAAAATAGATTAAAGGAAGTTTTACAATTCTGTATGAGTATTCTGAATATAAAATTTGTGTGTTTAAGAAAAAAGAAGGTAGATTTTCATTCTTTTCAATTATGATCAACTTTTTGCATATCTTTATACTAATTACAGAAATCATTTTGACAAGCATAAACATACATTTTCTTGATGAAAATAATTTTCTTTTCATAATTACACTTGCTGACTTCTCATTACTTAAACTGCTAGAAAGGGATGTCAAGGGAGTGGCTTGGTCTATTCCCTGAAGGTCAAGAGCTTCACAAGTGGATGCAAGTAATTGAGTTATAGGGCAAAGATGAGTAAAGCTTTTATGAAGTTAGGAAGAGAAATCCTCTTGATAAAGAAATGAATGTAATTTACAGAGTGGTATTTTAGTATATAAATTGCCTAATTATATTGTATCTCACAGGAAAATTTCCTATTAATTACTAAAAATGAGGGACTAATCCTGAGCCAGTTTCAGGAATACTTATACTACAGAATTGAGGAATTAGTAATTTGATAAATTAAAGATGCCTTGAAAATGAATTTGCACCCTGTACATTCTTACATAATAAAGCTTAGTCACATTACTATTAGCAATTACTTAGGATGGCAGAGTGCTATAGTTTTCTAGGGAGAGTACTTGTAGGATTCTTTGTGGCAATTTTTCTGAGCAAATGCAGAAATTGACTGTTTTAACATCTACAATTCAGCTAGTCAGGTGAAATCACTATTGGGAAATTAGCACTTTCAGGTCACCACTCATCCCACCATATAAAATATCTGCGTAAAATAAGTTAGATGAATCCTGATCTACAGTCTTTCCTGACTAGAAATGTAATTCAAAGCAGCTAGCCTGATGTGGTCGTACTGGGGATGTGAGTGTGTTTGTGTGCAGGCCTCCACAATGAGGATTTAATTTATTTACTGTAACTAAGGGTACGTAGTGTCATTCAGGTTGCCTAAAGGATTTTGAGACTACTGCTTGGAGCCAACAGTAATGAGCATAGCCTACAGTATGTTTCTCCTTCTCTGGATGACTAGTGTATGTCAGGTGCATATCTGAGGCATCTCTAATGTGATTGTGGGTGACAAAATTCTTCTGATAACATTAAGTGAAATGTAAACACACCCTCCTTTCAATGAACATTATAGCATTGCTTCCTGGTACATTCATACCATATCCTTAATTATCTTTGAGTCTTCTGAGGCAACATCACAGAATCATAGAATGGCCTGGGTTGGAAGGGACCCCAAGAATCATCAAGTTCCAACACCCCTGCTGCAGGCTGAAAGACTATATAGGAAAGAATTTTGATAGAAATGAATGAATGAAAATGACAGCTTCATTGAAAGTGTCAGTTTTTTGAGAAAACTGTTCTCTAAGCCTGATTATGCTATCCTTTTTATTGCCTGTCAGTCACTACAGAATCATAAAGCCTACTCAGTACTAGCTAAATTTTCTGGAAGATAACCCTGCTTGAATCACTGCTTTAACTTTTTTTTTTTTTTTTTCCAGTTTAAATGTGAAAAATATCTCTGACACCATAAAGATGTTATTACTGCAAATTGCATCTTGAATGAGTTTTCTACAGACAAAGGTAATAAAAAATAAACAATAGAAGATGAATCTTTATTGCTGAAAACACAGGTGTTTTTCTTGCTACTTACACTGCTCCTACCAAACATTTAAAACATATGAATACTTAGTGAGTGTTCACCAAGACAGGAACTTTATCCACTGAAGACCTATTTATGCGGTGAAAGAACTCACTGCTAGCAATAAAGAATCACAGAATCACAGAGTTGCAGGGGTTGGAAGGGATCATAGAGTCCAACCCCTCTGATAAAGCAGGTTTGCTACAGTAGGTCACACAGGTAGGCGTCCAGACATGTCTTGAATATCTCCAGAGGAGACTCCACAACATCTCTGGGCAACCTACTCCAGTGTTCTGTCACCCTCACCTCTCACCTTGAAGAAGTTCATATATATGATTGTGCAGAGTTTTCTATGTCTCAGTTTTTTGTCATTGCCCCTATCACTACACATACTACATTGTCCTATCACTACACATCACTGAAAAGAGACTGACCCTATTCAGTTGCCTCCTGCACTTGAGAAGTTTATACACATTGATAAGATTCCCTCTCAGTCTTCTCCAGGCTGAGCAGACCCAGTTCATTCAGCCTTTCCTCGTAAGGGAGATGCTCCAGGCCCTTGATCATCTTTGTGGCTCTCTGCTGGACTCTTTCTAGGAGATCCCTGACTTTTTTGATCTGAGGAGCCCAGAACTGGACGCAGTACTCCAGGTGAGGTCTGACCAGGGGAGAGTAGAGGGGGAGGAACACCCCCCCTTGACCTGCTTGCCACGCTCTTTTTTACACATCCCGTGATATCATTGGCCTTCTTGGCTGCCAGGACATACTGCTGGCTCATGGCCAACCTGTTGTCCACCAGGACCCCCAGGTCCCTCTCCACATAGCTCCTTTCCAGCAGGTCACCCTCCAACCTGTATTGATGCATGTGGTTATTCCTCCCCAGGTGCAAGACTCTACACTTGCTTTTGTTAAACCTCATCTGGTTCCTCCCTGTCCGACTCTCCAGCCTGTCCAGTTCTCACTGAGTAGCAGCACAGCCTTCCAACATGGCAGCTACCCTTCCCAGCTTTGTGTCATCAGCAAATTTACTGAGGGTGGACTCTATCCCTTCATCCAGGTCATTGATAAAGATGTTGAACAAGACCAGGTCCAGCGCTCACTCCTGGGGAACACCACTAGTTACAGGCCTCCAACTAGACTCTGTGCCACTGATCACAACTCTCTGAGCTCCTAAGTACCTTATATTCCTAAGTACCACATCTACACCTTTCTTGAACAACTCCATGGGTGGTGACTCCACCACTTCTCTGGGCAGGCTGTTCCAATGCATTATCATTTTTTCAGAGAAGAAATTTTTCCTAATATCCAATCTGAACATCCTCTGGCACAACTTGAGGCCTTTATCTTTCATCCTATCACTAGTTAGCTGGGAGAAGAGACTGATCCCCACCTCACAACAATCTCCTTTCAGGTAGTTATAGAGATCAGTAAGGTCTCCCCTGAGCCTCTTCTTATTCGGACTAAATGATCCCAATTCCCTCAGCCATTCCTCATAAGATTTGAGTTCCAGACCCTTTCATCAGCTTTGTTATCCTTCTTTGGACATGCCCTAGGACCTCAATGTCTTTCTTGTAGTGAAGGGCCCAAAAGTGAAAAAAGTGCTCAAGATATGGCCTCACTGATACCAAGTATAGGAGGACAATTGTTTCCCTAGTTCTACCGGCTACACTATTTCTGATACAAGCCAGGATGCCATTGGCCTTCTTGACCACCTGGACTCACCTGCTGGCTCATGTTCATCCGGCTAATACCCTCAGATCCTTTTCTTCTATGCAGCTTTCCAGCCAGTGTGCCCCAAGCCTGTAGCATTGCACAGAGTTGTTTTGAAAAAAGTACAGGATCCTGCACATGGTACTTGGCACTTTCAATATTTTACAGATTGCTAACCTAATTGGAAGAATATTCTAAAGAAAATTCTTGCAGTTGATAAAAGGATGTGATGCTGTCCAAAGGGATCTGAACAAGCTTGAAAAGTGGATCCGTGTAAACCTCATAAGGTTCAACTAGGTGCAAGGTATTACACTTTGGTTAGAGCAATCCCAGATATGTATACAGACTGGGAGAAAATCTCATTGAGAGCAGCCTTGTGCAGAAGGACTTTGGGGGTCCTGGTGGATGAAAAGATGGACATGAGCCTGGAGTGCGCGTTTGCAGCCCAGAGGGCCAGTGGTATCCTGGATTGCATCAAAAGAAGGGATGGCCAGCAGGGAAAAGGAGGCGATTGTTCTCCTCTGCTCTGCCCTTGTGAGGCCTCACCTGGAGTACTGTGTCCACATATGGAGCCCCCAGCACTGTACATGGAGTTATTGGAGCAGACCAGGGGAGGGCCATGAAGACCAGCTTCTGTAGCAACTCTCTTATGACAAAAGGCTGAGAAGCTTAGCTTGTTCAGCTTGGAGAAGAGATGGGTCTTGGAAGTTCTCATTGTAGCCATCCAGTGCTTAAAAGGAACTTCTGTTCTTTACAGAGTTCAGTTAACTTGCCTTGAGTATTTTAAAATTGTCCTTTATTCTTAGACTACAAAAGTGGTGATCAGACATGGGACTGAACAAACAAACAAAAATTTTTTTCAATCAAATTATTTCTTTGAGTGATCAAAAATTATTTTACATAGAAAGGTAATCATGATGGCTAATTTTTATTGTAAGGCATGTAATTTCAGATTTTCAGAGGAAAATGAAAAAGATAAAAAAATAAAACTCTTTTTTCAATTGTATTAAAAACAAAAACAAACAAAAAACCTTAATCCCTTTCTTTTAAGGATACCATACTAATGTTTTTTTCATTTTATTTTTAAGGTCTAAAAGATGCCATCAAGTACTAAAGAATAACATTTCTTATTAATCTTGACATACATAGGCCACTCTGAAAATAATGCCTCCTATTTATTGCCATGGAAACTACAACTGAGAGCAGTAACACTATTTGATAGAATAAATACTCAATTACAAAACACTGTTTTTCAACATAGCCACTACCATTAGCCAATGAGCAATCGGCTAGATGAGCAATTGGTGCAGTGGAGCTGACTGAGGGACTCTTCATTTCATGGTGTGACAGTTGTGCATGGCTGTCTGGAACATGGCTTCTCTTTCATGTCAATATTGCCACTGCTGATACATAATACGATTTCTTGTCTATTTGCTTAGGCCTTCAAACACGACTTATAAATAAGGAATAATATTTTACAAGAAAAGGAAGCTTAATTTTCCAAGAAAATCATAGAATCATAGAATGATAGAATGTTTTGGATTGAAGAAGACCTTAAAGATCGTTTCGTCCCCTGCTATGGGCAGAGATATCTTCCACTACATCAGGATACATAAACATACAACCTAGCCTTGAACGCTTCAAGGGATGGGACATCCACAACATCTCTAGGGCAACCTGTTTCAGTGTTTCATCTCCCTCTGGGTAAAGAATTTCTTCTTAACATCTAACCCAAATCTACCCTCTTTTAGTTTAAAATAATTCTCAAGCCTGTCAAGGTTCATCTGGTTGGCATCCTTTCCCTCCACCTTGTCTAACATCTTATTGTCATCTGCAAAGTTGCCAAGGGTGCACTCAATCCCACTGTTCACGTCACTGACAAAGATTTTCAAAGGTCATGTGAAATGAATTTTATGAAGACGACATGGTGTTTTGAATGAGTTCAAGTGAGTAACATGCAGCATGCCTTCAGATTAAACTTCCAGTGCTGAAGAAGAATGTGAATTTCTACTTCTAAGAGGTGGAAGACCATGTGTGATTCTTTTCACATAGCCTCAGAGACCTACCATATATCTATCTTCAACAGATACACTCTCCATAAACTCCCTTCTTAATCAGAAAGGAAGAGAAATAGCTACTTCTAGGGAAAGTTGGGTTCCATTTCAGACATAAGCATTAAGATAAGAAAAATTGTGCCTTTGAAACTGCCATTTTTCTCTACTGTTTATAACAGAGGCCTAGGGTGAAAGTTCAGATGTAGAAGCCTAAACAGTCATCTCAATTCCAAGGCCCAGGGACCTTGGAGGGTACCTGTAAGAAAGTTGTAATTAATTTGAGTGCATAACAAATTATTCCTTTGTCACAAATTTTCATTTAGAATTTTTCTCTAATTCTAATCTCACTGAGTTTGCTTTTTTCTATTCCATAGAAAATTCCCTGACAACCTATGACACAGCTCATTTTTTCTCAGAATCCTGAATGGAGTTTTAAAAATAAATAAATAAATAAATAAATAAATAAAAGATTCATTCTTAGAGACTTGAAGTAACACCTAGGACGTTGAAAAGGGCCGAAGTCTGTCTTGTGTATTGCATATATGATCAGTCTACGCACAACCCATTCTGTATCTGGAGGCTTGGTATTGATTCTAGCATTAATGCTTTAGGCAGCGTAAAGGACACCAGATTAGTACATAAGCATGAGGGAGAGACGGTACCAGGGGAGAAATTTTGTCTACCTAAGTTTAGACACCTGACAGGACAACATGTTTGTACAGCAACTATCTCTATTTATGGACATTATAGAGAACTTCTGGAAAAATGCTTCTGGCAAAAATTTTGGTGAAATTTATGAATGTATGCATCTGTATACTTACATAGAACTGTTGTCCATCTCATGATGACTAATAATCACCCATCACTTACAACTATGTTAATGTGCATATTTACGTCAAAGAAAAATATACATTGGAAATTTTATTTACAGGGAATTTCTAAACTATTTGTGCCTCTTCAAATTTTATGTCCACTCCATATTGCTGGCTATCACACATCCTATTTGTTACAGTTCTTCAAAATCTCAAAGCATTTAATGATATAGAAAAACAGCTAGAGGCTTTTTCAGAAGTACTAGAATTTCAATTTCTGTTTAAGTCATTGAGAATTAATCAGAATGGCTTGGGTTGGAAAGAAACTTGAAGATCATCTAGTTCCAACCCCTCTCCCATAGGCTGAGACACCTTCCACAAATTGGGTTGCCAGGGCCCCATTCAATCTGGCCCTGCACACCTCCAGGGACGGGGCATCTGCAACTTCTTTGAGCAACCTATTCCAGTGCCTCACCATCCTCTGAGTAAAAAGTTTCCTCCTAATATTTAAACTAAATCTTCCCTCTTTTAGTTTAAAACCTTTCCTACTTTGCTATCATAGTATTTGTAAGTCGGTCTCCCTCCTGTTTATAAGCTCCTTTTAAGTACCGAAAGACTGCAATGAGGTCTCTTCAGAGCCTTCTCTAAGCTGAGCTCCCTCAGCTGTTCTTCATAAGAGAGGTGCTCCAGCCCTCTGATCATCTCTGTGGCCCTTCTCTGGACCTCCTCCAACAGCTACATGTCTTTCATGTGCCGGAGGCCCTAGACACAGTACTCCAGGTGAGGCCTCATGAGGGCAGAGTATAGGGCGACAATCACCTCCCTCACCCTGCTGCTCGCTCCTCTTTTGATGCAGCCCAGGATACAATTGGCCTTCTGGGCTATAATTGCATGCTGCTGGCTCATGTCCAGCTTTTCATCTACTAGGTCCACCAAATCCACAGCAGGACTGATCTCAGAAAGTTTTTCTCCCAGTCTGTATACATATCTGGGACTGCTCTCACCCAGGTTCAGCACCTTGTACTTGGCCTTGTTGAATCTCATTAGTTTGAAATAGGCCCACTTCTTAAGCTTGTCCAGGATGACATCCCTTTCTTCTGTCATATGAACTGCACCACTCAGATTCGTGCACATTTGTTGTGCATGCAGTCAGTACCACTCTCTGTCACTCAAGGACATCAAATAGCACCAGCCCCAAAACTGATTCTTGAGGGACACCACTCATCACCAGCCTCCATCTGATCACAGAGAAGTCGACCACAATTCTATCAAACATCCTCCAAAAGCCTAAGGGAGCACTTTAGTTTAGGATAACAGATTCAGTTCATGATCAGCTGTGCAGGCCATTAGCTAGAAAACATTCTTTAGCAGTCATGTTCCTGTAGATTATTATCATCATCATTTATGGTAGTAATTCTGGTTTTCTTATGAAGCTATCTGAAGTAAAACCCCAGACTGAAGTCACTTTAAGCTTTAGTAAAGCTTATATCTAAATCCAGAATGAAATTTCAAACACTATGTTCTTTTTAACTGAAAATATTACATAAATCTACTTAAATTTTATCATTTCCTTTGAAATACTTAGTTTACACTTAGATATGATAATATAAAACATGCCAGAGCAGAAAACTTTCTGTAGTAGTCATCACGCGTATACAGAAACAATAGAATTTCAAGAATTTCAAGAAGAATCTTAAGTCTCTTTATCATTTTTTTCCTCCACTAGAAATACAAAAAACTGTTTTCTACGTTATATTTATACCTATCTCAATTCGTCATGGATATTTAAAGTAATAAACTACTTATAAATATTAAGCACTTCTGTTTGAACATATTAACACGCTTTCTCCTGCAAAAAGATGATTTCTAGTTCTTTCACTTCCAAACTCAGTTTTCCTCAAAGATTTCTGCAGTTTTTTATACTTTCTCTTTTACACTTTCAGAGTGTTTGAATCTATTATATTATATGAGGGAAAAGATAATAGGATTTTATTAACAGCAAAATGTCTCTCCCGATGCAAAGGGCATAATCTGTCCCTTAGTAAAAGGAGAATATATGGCAATGATTGTGTGTTTACAAAAACTCGTGTTTTACAATTCAATTCCTCAAGAACAGGCATAAAATCATTTGAGAGATTAGTTATAAAATATGTTCTGTTTCATACGAATTTTGTTCAGTTTTATAGGTATGAAAATAGACATCAGACATAAATAAAGCAAGGAGCGAACTGTTTTGCAAATGCTGAACATAAAATACTACCGTAATGTTATACTTCTGCCCAACTGCATCTTCTCAATTGAGCGTCAGGCTCTAGACTGCAACATAGAATAAAGCTACCTAAAAGAAATATTGACAGAGAAAAGAGAAAGCAGGTATTCTGTGGTTCTTCAAGAACCAATATTTGAATATGGGGTAAAAAAAATAAATAAAAAAAGGATTCTATATTAAGTGATGAATCAGCTCTTACAGGACACATCTTTCCCATGTCACTTCTTGGAGGTTGATTTAGTTATTTTTCTGTTCAGATTATTGCCTGTTGGAAATTAGCTCACAGGTGCCTAGTCAAAGAATAATGAATCAGATGTTTGTTTACGTTGCAGAATACCTCACAAATCTTCTTAGTCACATAGCTCTAAAAGTCATATTTAATTTATATGACAGAATGCTCATGTGCAGAGGTTAGCGTATTTGTTCAAAGCAGTAAAGGTTCATGAACACTACCTGGCATAGTTGAATATTCCACTGTATTCTTCATAACCAGGTATGGACTCCAGTTCTAGAATTTATCTGGGCAACAGTAGATTAGAACTATTTGCCCATATTGCAATTCATGATACAGGAAAGCACTGACATACACAATTTGAGAATATGGTTTCACTCTCAAAGCTCTGACATTTAACTTTCTTTTTGGGATCTGCCGTTTGTCTTCTATCTTTTAACACACAGACCATAACAAAAAATTATACAATATTGGGACAAGCCACTCAAGTCAGTAAGAAATTCATTAGACAATAAAGATAGCAGACTTAAATGTTAGTGCTAGATTGGACATCAAAGTGTATACACATGGCTCAGATGAGCACCAAAATTAGATGAGCAAATTGCATTTACTCTTCTCTCTACTGTGACGATTAAAGAAAAAATTGGTTATAAAAACCTACACTTTATTGTAGTTTAACCCAGCCAGTAGCTCAGCACCACACAGCTGATTGCTCACTCCTCTCCCCAGTGGGATGAGAATTAGAAACAAAATAGAACCTGAGGGATGAGGTAAAAACTAAGACAGAAAAAGAAAATAGAAACAAATATGCAAACATAACAACATACATCAACACAATGCAATTGGTCACCACCTGACACCCAGCTACAGTAAAACTACCTGACAACTGCTAACAAGGTTTCACAGCCCATTAACTCATACTCAATAACCTCCCAAGTTGCAGCTACCACCTAGTCAACTCCCCACAGCTTTATACTTTTCCACATTTTATAGAATACCCTTAACATGATAGGGAATATCCCTTTGCCTAATTTAGGCTAGCTGTCCTGGCTGCACCATACACCCTGCTGCCGCACTGTAAATGCTACAGCTCTTCTGTGCTGAGAGGTCTGGTCCTGGATGTGCTTTCTTCATTCAACAAGAATTAAAGAAAAAAAAAAGATTGTTGTGCTATTAACACTGTTTTTGGCTGAAACCAGGTTATACATCAAGCAGTCACTGAAGAAGCATTCAATCATGGGTATCCAAACCTTTGGCTTACCTGGGCTGCACTGAGTGAAGAGGTATGGTCTCAAGCTGCATATAAAATATATAAGATAGTTAATGTATATAACTAACAAAGCTTTTTTTTTCTATACTTTTATTAAAACACTAAAAAAAAGAGAGCAATGAGAACATAAAACTAGTGGAATATTCGACCTATTTTTGTGAAACTAATGCATCAATGTATGGTTCAATGAAAGTGATTGCAATTCTTAGTGAGTTCTCAAGGTGTTCATCAGAGGTTTTTGATGAAACATGACTCCTCCTGTGCTTCATCCTTGAAAACAGTTGTTCACAAATCTACATACTGCCAAAAAGCAATGACATGAATAAGGTGTGAAAGTGAAGCGAGGCATATTTTTCTCTGTTAAGATAGGTCTTACAGAAGTCTAGTAGACATGATCAAATTTTTCTTTTAGCTGAATGTCTGATTTCAACTCTATACATTTCATTTGAAAATTTGCAGGTAATGTATTTATGTTGACTGAAAATGGAATCAAAAATATACCAAAAAATTGATGATTTTTTGGAAATTTTGAAACCTATTCTCAAATTCCTTTATCACAATGGAAAGCAAGGCTGCATATTTTTCACTGTTCACAGGACTGTGTTTAGCCAAAGTATCAAAATGCATGAAATTATTTGCCATAACTTGAGCTTACCATAATTTAAGTTTCATTTGAATGCTGTTATGGTTTGAAACATAGCACAGATAAGTGGTTTTTCACCTTGAAGATGCATGTTTAACTCATTTAAATGAGCAGTCGAATCCACCAGAAACGTTAAATCTGGGAGCCATTTTTCATCTTCAAGTTCTAGCACAAATTTTCCTTTTGATTCCATAAATGTTTTGATTTCATTACACAAATCATAAAATCTTTTTAGCATTTTACCCCAAGTTAACCACCTTGCTTCAGAAAAGTAAATTATGTTCCCATAATCAGCACCTATATTTCTAAGGAACTCCTGGAATCAGTGATGAATCAATCCCTTAGACTTTATGAAATTCATAGCTTTTATGACAATTTTCATGAAATTAAACATTTTTAAAGCTTTTGCACATAATTTTTCTTGATGTATGATGCAATGATATTTCATCAAACCTGAGTTTCCAATGACAGTTGCATTGTCTTCTATTAATTTAATGTCCCTCTTTTTTACCAAGCACTTATGGGGAGCCATCAGTAGTTATACCATATATGTTGACAAAAGTTAAAGAAAATTGCTTCAATGTAATTATTACTGCTTTGTACAAATCAAGAGATTTAGTTGTATCTTTTAACGGCACCAAAGAAACCATTTCTTCCGTGACATTATATTTGTTATCAATACCTCAAACGAAAAAGGCAATTTGAACCATGTCTGTAGCATCTGTATTTTCATCTGTTGCCAAAGTATAAAATTTGAAATTAGCAGCTTTATTCCCCAAATATCTTTTGATAGATTTACCTCTTTCTTCAATTCACCTGGCTACAGTCTGGTGAGACAAGCTGATTTTAGAAAAATCATTCCATATGATTAGACTTCATACCATATGACATCATGTGATTTAAGGAGGGGAGTTAGCCAGGGAGAGGTGAGCCCTTGCTTTGTGTATATATTATATATATATATATATATATATAATTACTGCTATTTCTTTTACTTCTTTTGTTGTCTTAGTAAATAGCTTTTATCCCAATCCATGAGTTCTACTGTATTCTCTCAATTCTCGCCCCCATCTCACTTGCAGAGGGGGGAAGGTGTGGGGCAAACAACTGTGTGGGACTTAACTGTCTGCTGGGTCAAACCGCAACAACCACCAAGTCCTTTTTGGCAGGGCTGTGCTCAATCATTTCATCCCACAGCTTGTATTGATAGTGGGGGTTGCCACAGCCCGTGTGCAAGACTTTGGACTTTGATTTGTTGAACCTCATGAAGTTCTCCCAGGACCACTGCTCGAGCCTGTCTAGGTCTCTGGATGGCATCCTGTCCTTCGGGTGTTACAGACTCACTAGTCATCTGTTTAAATGTTTAAACAACAAATATAACAGTAAGAAAAAGCAAAACATCTCCATGTGAATGCTCTGAGGATTTTGTGAGAACTGAGACCATTACTGACCATATGTTAATCTGCTAATCTCTGTTTAAATACATTGAGGAAGATGAAGCTAGGGTTTCATGAAATAAATTGTTACCCATTAACAAAGAGATTAAGTCCTTCCAGATAATTTTTGAAAAGTGCACCATTATTTATGCTATGATTTTTTTTTGGTTTTGTTTTGAAATATGGCTGTGAGAAAATGATATCTCTTCCTTTAACATCTGCTCTTTTACTTGAGCGATCTCTCAAGTTATATTTTCTAGCTGTTGTGTATCATAATTTATAAAGATAATGTATTTTAGGGGATGAATTATGTAAATTTCTTTTTTGGAATAATATCAAAAGAGTATTTAATAGAATTCTAATGAATTATATATCCATAAGCAAACTAGAGTTAAGATTATTGAAGTTTCTTCAGAGGACAACCTGAAGACCTCTGCTGACAGTGAGGCATTTTTCTATGACAGAATGCATTGTTTAATGTTTATCCGTAATTCTGTTTGTATTTGGAAATTATCCTGTGTGATTTTAAAATTGCTTTTCAGATAAGAAGCTTAAATAATTTCATCCATTTGATTAAGGTCATTTAGGGAACTGTTGAAACTCATCTCCTTAATATTAATAACTTGGCAGCATACAAGTATTCAGGTTTTCTTTGGTATTTTTTTGTCCCACCTCTGTTACTCTCAAACTGCTTAAATGCCCTTCTGGAACTAGACTTCTGAAGGCAGTGCAACATCTTCTGCCTTTTGATCTAGGAAAGAAAACACACAAAATCTAGATTGTTTAAAATAAACAATAATTATTTGCTTCAAAAAGAAACAGAAGGTGAACTATTCCGGCAGGAACCTCTAACATTTTCCTTATGACAACCTGGCTTATATTTTACTTTAGATAAATTCTCTCTCATATATTAAGAGAACAGAAAATCAGCAAATATTCAAATACAAATGTAATAAATCTCCATCTTTGTTAAGAAAGAAGTTAATATGACAGCCTTTTCAAAGGAACAGATCACAGGCAAACACAGATTTGATTTTGGATGGATGTCACTCCCAGCTGAAAGGTTGGGATTAATGCCTCATATTAGAAATTTAAATATAATGCAGCTTATAAGAGGCTAGAATTAAAGCACATGAGACATTCTAACCGAATTTAGTTGGTACTAAAAAGGATGCTTTCAACATTCAGAAGATTCAGTTTCAATGTGATTTGCACAGATTCTAAATATCCTTCAAGCCAGCAACCATGGAAACTTATAGATTTTTTTTTTTCCACAGTGAGCCGATATTTTCTTCATCTGTTTGCTCCATAACAATTTAAATGAAGATAATCTTCTTACTTCTTACAATTATCCTATTTCTTCATGAATGGTGTAAGGTGTTTCTTAATGGTTGATTTTTACTGGTATATAAACAACCTCTGTATATAATAGAACTAAAATTATTAGGTAAAGGTGTGCACACACTTCAATAACTTTTTTCTTTATTTTGGTTTTTTATATTTTCCTGGGTTCGAAAACCCTTAATAAAGATTATAAGTTTTTACATTCCTTTTAAAATTAATTATTTTTTTACTTCTGCATTATTTTCTGAAGTGAAGGCTCACATAATATTTTAAATGTTTCCTTGTAAAAGTTATTTTAAAAAGCATTCTTAAACTGTCTTATAAGTTCTTTTCTTTTTCATTCTCTTCCACATCTCAATAAAGCAAAATGATATGCATTTCAGACTGAAATAAGCTATCAAGTCTTGCTTGGAACGACAAGAACTTCACATAAATCCACAAACTAAACTCCTGGGCTTTAAGAAACATGCAAAACTGAGTAGGTTCCCTAGCTATCCCTTGGAGATATGATTCTCTCTATGTTTCCTATCTAATAGTATCTGAAAAATTAAAAATTCTGGTGAAAATATTTGAAAGACCTGTAAAGAAAAAATTAGCCACGCTCTTTCCTGCATCACGACTCATCATCAGGTAAATAACATGCATTCCCATGCAACTGATTCCCTGAATGTGTCATTTAAAGATACAATCTTCTGGTTATACAGAATAAACATAATAGTTCCTATGTAACTAGTCCTGAAAAGACATCGCTGGTGCCATGCTAAACACAGTGCACAAGTTGCTGTACTGAGTTTTTGAAAATGCCAATGAGCAGGAAATGCATTCAATGCATTCTTCTTCTAGTGAAGAGAACAAGAGGGAATAGGACAGTTCTGCACTCCAATTTTTATTTTATTTGTTTTTTGGGGGGAAATGCGCTTGGAAGAATTTTTTAAAAAGATGAAACACGAAGAATAGAAAATTCTAACAGACAGAAAGACTATATCTTTAACATATTGCCTCGGTTAACTAAAGCACTATAGATATCAAGAGTATATCAAGAATTTTGAATTATTCACATCCCTGGGTACAGCCAACTGCTTCCAGAGTCCTGTGGTTAGTGAAATATTCACTATCATAAACTATCTGTGGATAATAGAAGTTATATTCAGATGATATAATCTGAATATGATAGACGTAATTCATATAGAATAATAGATATAATAACGTGCAGATACAAACCCTTGAAAATTGTGCTAGTGCTTTGTATTTCTCCAGTTCTGTCAGAGTTAACAGTCATCCAACATCGAAGAAAGAAAAACAAATCTCTCTGTAATTTGGATAATATATAGAACAATAGATCAAAAGTGAATAGATTATGGAGTATTCCAGTTTTTGTTTTGTTTTCAGACTATATTCCTCTACTCAAGTAAAAGGCAAGATAAGATTTTGAAATAAATACTGTGGATTCTACTACAGTGATTGAAATATTGATTTCTGTACTGTACTGTTTGTAAACTGATGAGTTAAGGTAACCTTGACTAAACTTTTGATAGGAATGTGAGATTTTTATTTTTCTTCATATATCATTGAATCTGTGGCGTAAGGACATGATGAAAATAAGATGGGGGGAAAGAAGTGATTTAGACCAAGTAAGAAAATGGAGATTGGGATGGTATTCAGATGGTGGAAAAGAGAGATCTCGTGATCAACAATGCAAGTACGAAAGTTGCCTATCCCAAGAGTGTACATGTAATTAAGAAAATATCTGCAAGGTAGTATTATGGGGAAAACTCTTGTATCTGAAAATCATCATGAGTGACTGTCTGTCACTAGTGCTCTGCCTAGGAACAGGAACATATGATGATTCATCTAAGCACTTATGGGTCAGTGGGCTGATGGTAGCAGAGTGCTGAAATAATGGTCTTAAACTGAAATACAGGAAATTTAATTTAAACTTAAGAATTTATTTACTGTGAGGGTGTCAAGTATAGGAACAGATTGCCCAGTGAGGCTTTGGGGTCTGCATTCTTATATTCAAAACTCAAAAAGAAAATGTCTTGAGAACAGCTTTGGTCTAGAAGATCTCCAAACATGCTTTCTAACCTCTGGTTCTTTGACTGTGGCTAGTGATCTTAGACTGAGCGTTGACTCAAAATGGAAATGTTGTCCTGCTATTAAAAAGCAGTAATTTCTTTCTTAGAACAAGTAGTGTCTTACTGCAATATTTTTTATCTAACATTTCCTGTTCCAAGGAAAACTTGTTTGTGCAGTCCGTCCCCTTATTTTTTTCTACTCGTTTGGCCCCCAATCATTTTCTAAAAGCTTCATGAGCAGAGCCACGTTACCAGGAGCAACCTTATTGACTTCTTTTAGTGCTTATAGCTATTGAAGTTCACCTGTTTCAAAATTTTATGCAACATTCCATCATTAGAATTACTTATAAGAAAGGTTATTAATTTCCTAATAGCAAAATTACTTAAAGAAATGGTGTTATAAAAGTCCACTTATTTCCACTTACTAAACTATTTTTCAAAGTACAGTGCAAAGTGGGTTGTTCATGGTAATACAAATTAGATTTAATATCAAGTCCAACAGTATTAATTTTAATTAATAACAGACTTCAATAAACATACAATATAAACAAAACACTTGTAGAAAAAAGCAAAGGGAATATAAAGGGACCGTATAAAATGATCCTCAAATTCACTGTAAAGCACATATCTGAACTGTAAACTACAACCAAATTCTTGTATTGTAACATCATTAGTGATTTCCCTATATGGTTATCAGTATAACAGCAGAATAACTAATCTTGGGCAGTCTTTTGGAAATATTTATGCGTTTTCATGTTAGCTTTGTCTTTGTGTTCACCTGCCTTTCTGTTTACTTCTACACAAAGATAACTCCTGGCTGATAAGAAGGTAGTGTCACCTTAATTATGTTCTTGCTTTGGCAGCATAAATTATTTATGCTTTAACATTATATTTAGCCTTCTCAAGCTCTCATTTCTGTCCTCCAGTGTGAACTCTGTGTAACTACTAAGAGGGAGCACAGTGTTAAGGTGTATGTTTAGACAATGTTTACAGTTCAACACCCTCCATCCCCCCCCTTCCCCTCCACCCTGCATTATATCTTTTCATAACATAGATCATTGACTTTGATCAGCTATATTAGCAATCTCAGAAGACATAAAGAGATAAATTATTCTCATCTACTTAAAGTAGATTAAGATTTTATACTTATCAAGGTCAGTTGCGTCTGTACCATAACTGTATAGCTCTGGAAATTGGCAACAGGCAATACATAACTTGTCATAGCTAGATCATTAAAAGAGAAATTGTCATAATGACATCCCTTCCCATTAGCTGTAGGAACTCAGAGCAACCAATACTTCAGTAAATCACAAGACTGGATTCCAAGCTGGTGACCCAATATCTAAAACCAAATTTCTTATACTGTGCCCCTTTCCCTGAGTCAATGTTAACAGAATCATCCTCTCAATTATCTGTGATACCCTGTATCAGGATTAAAAAAGTTACAAAATTAGGATGATTTCTGGAGACATGAAAAGGCTGCTAGTGGAAGATCCAGCCTCTCTCTAAACTGATACTGCTCATGTGCTGGAGTAATTAGTTACTGAAATGTGTTTCCGTTCACTCTACACTAGTTCCTGTGAAACTGTTGAAAGCTATGCCTCCATGTTGACTTTCTGTGCAGCAGCTTCAACACCAAAGCCTTAAAATTGGTCCTATTGTTTCATTCCAAGGGAACTGGTAGCACTTCAAAGGAGCAAACCACATATACTACACAAAGACCCACAGGCACACACAGTCTCGCTTCTGTTGGTGCCCAAAAGCAAATTTTTTGATTCTGAACAGAACTCTTGCTTTCCTTGCTTACCTTCTGAACTTGTTACGATGCCATCAATGGTGAGGAATAACCACTTTCAAAAGGCTATAAATATCTTTATAGGATGATGAAACATAGTCTCTCGGGATCATATTACCATTTTCATCTAGGTGACCAGCTCGAAAACCAAATTTATTGAAGCACTCACTTAGTCTCACTTACAGGAGAAGAATTCCACATGTATTTCTAATATTAATTTGATTGGCTCAGTAGCAAGAGTGGCTGCCACTTCATTTTTCAAAGAGCTTTGAAAGAAAATTTGTTAAGATTTCAGAAAGTAGTCCTTGATGTAAAACATAAAAACAGCCTGAAAGTAGGAACTCAGGATCATAGCCATAACCTTCCTTAATAATAGATATAGATACCATGCTGTATTACTCTTTCCTTTTACCCTAATTATTTTTCTTTTCAGAAATGACATGAATGTATGGACAGAAAGACTATTACAATGACTGAGATGAAAGGAAGCTATGCTTTGTGGTTACCTGAAGATTCCACTAAATTCACCCATGGTAAGATGCGCATAAACAATACAGTGATTTTGAATGATGTTTCATCTGTGTTCTTATTAAAAAAGAAAGAAAGGTAGAAAGAAAGAAAATATAGAAGAAAGAAAAAACAAGCAAAAAAAAACAAACCAAGGATCTTATTTTTCTTACCTTTGTTTTTGTTGACGGAGATATGGAACACAAGAGGAGACTGGACACCAGGGTAACACAATATTTTGAGTACAAAATGTCTTCTTAAATGTCTTAATAAACTTAAGTTCACTTCACAGAAAGAACTAAGACCTTGGTGGTTAGGACATACTGCAGACAGAAAAATTATATAGGCTGAAATGTACTTGGAAAAAACACAATAGTTTCTGGAAACAGGTCTCTTATTGTCTAGCCAAAATTTCTGACAGCTGTGTAAAACCTTAACATTTATAATATAATAAAATATTAGCAAGAAGAACTGAATTTCCTCTTTTGGATATATTTTTAAAGAAAAATCTCTTCATTTACCTTGAAAAGCACTTTCATATGAATGGAAGTGTTTTGTAGCGGCCTACTGCCAAGGAAACTTCAGTTTACTTCAGTAAACAGAAATCAAAACAAAACAAAGAAAACAAATTGTTTCTCCTCAGTTGTTGTCATGGTCTTTCTCTAATCAATCACAGCATAGAAAAGCTGATTTTAGGTTTTTCTCTTTCCTCTATATTTCTGTTCTTATTCCAAGTTATTGACCATTCACACACAGGAAGAAGTCAGCTATACAGGCTGTCTTTGCTTGACACTGGCTTGCATGTATTGAAATAATAATAGTAATGAGTACAACAGGGATGTATTCTTAGATACAGTGACAATCAAAAACTTATGATATTTAATAAGGTATTTAAAGCTGTAGGTAGAAATGAAAATTTGTTTATTTGTTTTTAACTGTAATTAAGTACTTAGTAGTTTCTCAGTACATTTTATTAACTGACTGTGGAACATTTCAATATTAAAATAGCATATAACTGAACCTCATAAAGGCACCAGGCTCCACTCAAAAATGGAATTCTATTGAAATTATTTAGACTTGTTTACCTACTTTTCAAGAAAAACAACATGAGAAGAATTTGATCAAAATGCTGTTTCAATCTTTCCTTAGTAAAAGCCTTTATCTAGTGAAAGTCACAGTTTCAGTTCAGGTTGCTGCAGATTTTGGACTTTCTGTTGAACTCTTGTTGAGTTTTAAACTCAACAAATAGAATTTACTGGGCAAGATACACCTCAGTAAATCAGGATAAGTGAGGCTACAACTTCTGTGTGGATATTCAGGGCATAGGACACAGTTCTTTAGTATTTAAAAGTAATAAAAAAACAAGGTGTAATTTAAAATATAAATATATATATCTATTAAGGAACAGTGCTAAATATATTGTCAGTATTTTCTAAACCATTTGATTCCTCTTTTGTCAATAAATAATTCTGTTCACCTTTAAATGTATGGTAAACTTGNTTTCAAGAATAGAAAACATGAATCATCGTTTTTTTTTTTTTTTTTTTTTTTTTTTTTTGACTTTTGTAGGCTTTAAATAATGCCTGAATGGATACTAATACCATGCTTGAGTTTCGATGTTCTCCAAAATACAATTGAGCAATTTGTTTAGAACACATGCAAAGTAATTTTGACTAACCTGGCAGAGCATGCATAACAAGATATTGAATTGAAGGTGTAGATTGCCTTGTATGTAATTATACATTATTTCTTCTGAAAATTATGAGAGGCAAAAATCTAAAATACTAATAGTAATTTTTTTTAAAAAAAAACCTGCATTCATGTTCTCTGTTTTTATCTTTGCAATCTATTTTGTGTCCAATAGTAGTAAAGATATAGACAGTGGCAATTATTTTTAACGCCATGCATAACAGAAGTTAGAATGTCAGTGACTCCAACTGTTCTTAGGCCAACTGAAGAAATTAGTGAGCTAAAAATAGTCTCAGTGTCTCAGATAATTTCAGCCTCATTTTAGGCAGAGTTCCTAAACAATGCATGTTTAAATTCAGGAAAACTATCCTAATCAATAAGTTCTGCAGGTTGTTTTTACTATAAAATCTAAACTTCCTGGAAGCAACTTCAGCTTCAAACATTCTTTATATTCCAACCAAAAATGATTATAAAATATAAAGGAATTTTATTGTAAAATCTATTTTTACTCTTTTAACAGAGACATCACTTGGATTAACCTATAAAAATCACAGAATCACAGAATCACAGAACTGTAGGGGTTGAAAGGGACCTCAAGAGATCATCGAGTCCAACCCCCCTGCCAGAGCAGGTTCCCTACAGCAGGTTGCACAGGTAGGCGTCCAGGCGGGTCTTGAATATCCCCAGGGAAGGAGACTCCACAACCTCCCTGGGCAGCCTGT
>WBMW01000336.1:83069-106675 GCA_013396635.1 Penelope pileata | reverse complement strand
GTAGAGCCTTCAGGAGGATCTGCTCCATGATCTTGCCAGGCACAGAGGTGAGACTGACCGGCCTGTAGTTTCCAGGATCTTCTTTTTTCCCCTTCTTGAAAATGGGGGTTATGTTCCCCCTTTTCCAGTCAGTGGGAACTTCACCAGACTGCCATGACCTTTCAAATATGATGGAGAGTGGCTTGGCAACTTCATCTGCCAGTTCCTTCAGGACCCATGGATGAATCTCATCAGGCCCCATGGACTTGTATACCTTCAGGTTCTTTTGGTGGTCTCAAAACTGATCTTCACTTACAGTGGGCAGTTCTTCCTTCTCCCACTTCTTACCTTCTCTTTCTGCAGTTTGGGTGGTGTGTCTAGAGCCTTTGCCAGTGAAGACTGAGGCAAAGAAGTCATTGAGCACCTGGAACAGGTGAAGCACTGGAACAGGTTGCCCAGAAATGTGCTGGATGCCCTGTTTCTGGAAACATTCAGGTCAGGCTGGACTAGGCTCTAAGCAACCTGATCCAGCTGTAGATGTTTCTGTTAATTGAAGGGGTGTTGGACTGGATGATCTTTAAAGGTTCCTTCCAAATCAAATGATTCTATGATTCTATATTAATGTTTGTGAATTACATTAGCTGTTCAACGGTATTTGGGTGCGTGAATACCTCAGGTGATCTTTGTTGTATATATATATACTATTTTTTTTTTTCAGAGAGGAGAGCATTCTGAAAATGCAACATATATATTCAAATTTATGTATAATGTTCCTACAAGAAGAAAGGATTAGAGATTTATTCACTGTTTTTTTCATCATCATGTTTTCAGATCAGGCCTACACAAAAATGGTAGAGGTAGGTGTAGAGTAAGAACAGGATATGTACAAAGCAATAATTTCCAGAATATTCTCCTAGACTGAATTGTTCATATCTGTTGGTTCATTTGTGTTGTGGACTGTTCTACAAAAATCCGTGCATTGCCTCCAGCTCTGCTGGTCTAGTCATGTCTGGGGACAACCACATAATATGTACTGAACAAGATCCCGGGATACTGGAAGGTCAGCAAGGAACATGAGATCTTTGTCAAAAATGAAGGAACTATCATTTTCCTCAGATGATGATGAGACCTAGTAAAATATTCATTATAGTTTGAATCCAAAATCTGTCTTCTGGGGAATGGCAAACCCAGAAAACCTGAAATTCACCAAGTATTCCATCTCAATCCCAACTACCACAAAGTTATTTTTTACAGCATATTCTCAAGATTGCTTTTGCTACTTGGCTCTTGAATATCCTTGTATTGTATATATGTTGGCTATTTCTGTAGGTAATCTACTCCATTGTCTTATTGCTTTGCCTTGTAAGACAACATTTACAGATATGTGAAGAAGTGGATAGAGCAAAAAAGGTTTTGGTCATACATATTTAAAAATGAAGTTGTATGAGGCATCAACTTAGAAGATAACACTGTATATTTATTTATCTTCTTAAAGCATTGTTGTAGTTGCTGGAGCTCTCCTTGACATCTTATCTATCACAGTGCTTCCACTGAATATTCTAACACTGTGCTGCTTTTAATCTTCAGATGTAAACAAAAGCTTATTTTTTCATGTCACCATCACAACCTGACAAAAGAAGAGGGTGAATATTGATTCATCTCCTGAAAGAAGCTGTCAAAAGATAATTCAAAATATCGCTCAATCATCTAAATATCCATTATGTGCTGTGTTCTTCTTTTCGTTTTCTTTCTTATTTGGGTTCTCAGAAAATATTTGTAGAGAGCATACTCCAAGAACTGAAAGCTGCAAGCTTACTTCATGGTTGTAACTTTTACATTTTCACTAGACATCATAAAGGGAAGAATGATAAATCAGTTGTATAGTGAATTCTTACCTTCAGTACTATGTACCACTTTGGTCAACTCAACATGGCAGGAATAGAAAAGTCTTGAGGAAAAGTAATGAAAATAATTAAGGTTTCCAGATGAAGAGAAATTAAAACTCTGGACATATTTAGGTCTCACTTCCCACAGTCCTCACTCCTATCTATAATTTGCTTGGAGTCATGAAAGATTAACCAGAGCTTGCTGAGATTTGGACTACTGACATTGTTTATCTGCAGAAACATTTCTAGGTCCCTTATCAGTGTGCATCTACATGTCTATTCTTCATTTGATGTAGTGAAATCAGCGGCACAAACATATCTTCAAGAGTAGCAAGACTTAATGACAGGAGAAAAGACTGAAATAAAATATTTCTTTAGCATTATAGATTACTTGGGAGACATATTTTTATCACAGTATAGGTATACGATGACTATCCCTGTGTGTTCTGATGCTTCTGAAATGCAAATGTGAAATATGAAGGACAGAGATGACGGTGATATCTAAATAATAAGTAATATGGAAAAAGCACATTGGGATTAATTTTAATTTAGTTCTGTCCTAATATTATTAGGATAAATGTCACCTGATTATGCATTTATAGAAAATCTTCCAAATTATTTTTTCTGGAATACCCGGAAATACCTTATCTAGAGAACATATTTTACTGCATTATTAACCCTGTATATCGAAAACTCCATAGACTTCAGGAGAGATTACTGTCTTTCTTATTTTTCCTTCATTCAACCTTTATGGTAGAATTGGCTCTGGAAACTGAATAATGGGTGTTTAAATACAAGAATTGTCAACATAATTTTTTGCCACCTCTTTTCCAAGACTTTTGTACTCATATCAATTAAATATTATATTTCAAATAACATTCCATATCACAGATTGACCAGCCCAAGATGCTAGGTTGTTGTCAACAGTGAGACACAGTGGAGTGATTAATGATCAAAATAGCACAAGAACTAATAATAAATCATTATAAAAATCAAATGACTTGATATTCATCGCTGACCCATTGTATCTAGGAGCCATAGAATTATGGAATTATTAAGGCTAGAAAAGACATCTAAGAACATCTAGTCCAACCATCCACCTACCACCAATATTGCCCATTAAACCATGTCCGGCAGTACCACTAGATGATGTTTCTAGATGTTTCTTGAACACCTTCAGGGACAATGACTTCACCACCTCCTGGGCAGCCTCTCCCAGGGCCTGACCACTCTTTTGGAGAAGACATTTTTCCTAATATCCAACCTGAATCTCCCCTGGCACAACTTCAGACCATTCCCTCTTGGCTTATCACCAGTTGCCCAGGAGAAGAGGCTGACACCCACCTCACAACAACCTCCTTTCAGGTAGTTGTAGAAAGCGATAAGTTCTCCCCTGAGCCTCCTCTTCTCCAGACTTAACTATCCCAGTTCCCTCAGCTGTTCCTCATAAGATGACTCAACGTCAGCTGGATTTAACTCCATTCACCACTACTCTTTGGGCCTGGTCCTCCAGCCAGTTTTTTACTCAGCAAAGAGTGTACCTGTCCAAGCCATGGGCTACGAACCTCCCCTGTAGAATACTGTGGGAGACAGTGTCAAAGGCTTTGATAAAATCTAGGTAGGCTACATCCGCAGTCTTTCCCTCATCCACCAGGGCTGTCCCCTGGTCATAGAAGGAGATTAGGTTGGTCCAGCAGGACCTCCCTTTCATGATCTCTTGCTGGCTTGGCCTGACCCCTAGATGTCCTGCACATGCTGTGTGATCTCACTGTCTTAGCTTCTAACTGAAACTTTCTCTCTTAGTGTTTGCTACAAAGCTGTGTTTTGATTTGTGAAGAAAAACAAGGCTGATAACACCCGGCAGCACTGAACAGAACCAAGGACATTTGCATGTCTCTGCCAAGAGAATGAAGAGTCTAGGGAGGGCCACAGGAAAGTAGGAGGAGACAAGAACGGGGCAGCTGACCCAAACTGACCAAAGGGATATTCTGTACCATATGACATCAAGTAATACAAGGAAGGGAAGTTAGCTGGGAGGGCCCATTTTCTTGGGCACTGGCTAAGAATCGGTCGTGGTTGGTGAGCGATTGCCTTGTACAAGCACTTGTTTTGTTTATAATTATCATTACTGTTATTTTACTCTATTTTCATTTTCTGTTAGTAAATAGTTTTATCTCAACCCATTAGTTCTACCTTATTTCCCGATTCTCTCCCCCTTCCCAGCTAGGAGGAAGAGGGGGGTGAGCGAAAGGCTGTGTGATGTTTTTCAGGCCTGCCAGCTCAAACCACAACACTCACTCAAGATGATCTGTTCCATAATCTTTTCTGGCACCAAGGTCAGTCTAAGAGGCCTGTAGTTCCCCAGATCCTCCTTCTGACCCTTCTCGTAGATGGGAATCACATTGGCAAGCTTCCAATCTTCTGAGATCTTTCCGGTTGACCACAAATGCTGGTAGATGGTGGAAAGCAGCTTGGCAGTCACATCTGCCCACTCTCAGCACCTTCATGTGGATCCCATCTGGCCTCATGGACTTGTGACAGTCCAGGTGGAATAGAAGGTTACCACCTGTCTCCATGTGAATTCTGAGGTGTTTATACTGCTCCCTATCTATAGTACCCACAGGATAAGTGGTCAGACTATTAAAGACATGTAAAGAAGACATTGACAACCTCAGACTTTTCTTTATCCTCAGTGGTCATGTTCACTGCCACATTAAGTAAAGGATGGAGATTCTCCTTAGCCCTCCTCTTACTATTAATATATTTCTAAAATCCCTTTTTTGTTCTCTTTTATTGCAGTGGCCTAGTTAAGTTTAAGCTTGGCTTTTACCTTTCTATTTTCCTCCTTGAATACCCTAGCAACTTCTTTGTAATCTTCCTGAGTTGCCCATCCCTTGTTCCACCAGAGGTAGACTCCCTTTTTCTCCTGGAGTCTCAGTGGAAGTTCTCTGGTCATCCACGCAGGCCTTCTTCCCCGCCGGCTCATCCCACAGCACATGGGGGCATCTTGCTCCTGCGCCTTTACGACTTCCTTCTTGAGGAGCATCCAGCCTTCCTGGTCGTTTTTGCCCTTCAGAACTGGTTCTCCAGGAGCCCTGTCAAATCTATAATTATTCTTTTCATAAAATGGATGGTTTACTCTACCACTAGAAATATGCAGATAAGTGAAGAACCTCAAAATTCAGAACTTCTCTGATTTTTTTTCAGAAATACTCATCACTTTTAGAGAAAGAAAGTGTTACCAGCTGGTGTCTGTGGGTAGAGATCAACCACAGTGCTGAAATTCTGCAGTTTGTTACCATTCATCACTAAGCGAATGTAAGTTGTAACAAACAAAGAACAGCAGCAACAACAACAACAAAACTCACATTTTTTCCATAGTGAACTAAGTTTACATTAAAATATTTTTTTCTCCTCTGTCTGCAAAGAGTTACAAACAATCATTCAGTCTGGAGCTCAGGTGAAAAATGTTTATATTGATTAAGCTTTTTATTTGATCCTGAAGCCAATCTTTTACATATCCAAATAGAAATTGAGATGTTTTGAAAAGAGGCAGAGGGCTATGAGTACTTCAAAACTCTTGTTCTGTGCTCTTGAGAGAAAAATCCCTCTTTGGTCTTTCTGATGTTTCACATCTATGGTGCGTAATGTCACGGGAGTGTCCTGTGTCATTCTCCATTAATGGTGCCTGTCAGATGTAGAGCACTAATACCTTATAGTCAGACTTGTGACGTGGCAGATCTATCTTATAAATGGCGCTTCTACTCATACTTGACTTTGGCTGCATACATTCTAAACTGAGTTTTAAAACCCATAATGAAAAGGTTTTTTGCAGGAGCTTGGCATGCAGCTCCTGTTGCTAATCCAATCCTTTGAATTCAAAAATTGTATTTTTTGCATGGTAAAAGAGGAAAAGAAAACCCACCAGCTTGCCTGGAAATCTAGGCAGCCACCCACTACATCATTCATCTTCCTTGACCTCTCTAAAATTCCAGATTTCAATATCTACTAATGGGCTGAGAAGATGCAAACCTTAATCTTTGTCATGTCCTGAGTAGTCAGTGTTTGATAAAGCACTGGAAAAAGCCCTTAGGTCCTATTGAGGCCAGTAGGATAAGAATATGTATTGAAATTTATTTCCACTCCGTGTAGCTGTGATCAAGACTTACTAATACCTTATACAGGTCTGTGCTGCAGAAAGACTGAAGAAAAAGTTCCCTGCCCAGGGCTTTTGGAGTCACATTCACAAAGGGAAGAACAAAAGCCTACATTAGTTCTTAAACCCTTTTTTTTTTTTTTGTGAAGCTTAAAGAGACAAAAATGCACTGTAATATACTGTCTATGAAGGCTGTGGGAACATCATCCTCAGCAGAGTTAAAGCTGTTAGATGAATGTAGACTGGTAGTAAAGTAGATAGCATGAACACGTAATCTGGTTGCAGATCTGATCCACGAAGAAGATGCCCAGCTGATAATATCACCAGTTCTAATTTCCATGAGTCAGTGAAAATTTACCATGTTTTATCAGTGTAAAATATTGTTTAGTATTTTTCCAGTGAATGCAGACATTGAAGTCATTATTAGCATCACCATTAGCATCAATGATTTATTCTTTGATCAAGTCTGAACTTAGTCTTGGAGACAATAAATGATGAAAGATATTAACAAAAAACTATTCTTATCTCCTAAAGACCACAGAAACTTTCTCATAATTGAAGGTAGAAAGTTGTTTTTGCAGAGATGATTCATGCACACTACCTAAAATTCTTGCTGGAAATTAGCTTCTAAGTGTTCTGGTTTCAACCAGCAAGCCAGGAAACCCCACAAAACCTTTCGCTCATGCCCCCCCCCCTCCCAGCTGGAGTGGGGGAGAGAGTTGAGAAATAAGGTAGAACTCGTGTGTTGAGATAAAAACTATTTACTAACAGAAAGAGGAAAATAGAGTAAAATAACAGTAGTGATAATTATATACAAAACAACTGATTGTACAAAACAATTGCTCACCGACCGCGACCGATGCTCAGCCAATCCCCAAGCAAACAGACCCTCCCAGCTCACTTCCCTTCCTTATATTACATGATTGATGTCATACGGTATGGAATATCCCTTTGGTCAATTTGGGTCAGCTGCCCTGGTCCTGTCCCCTCCCAGTTCCCGTCTCCTTATGCCTTCTAACTGCTTCACTGAGGAACAAAATATGTCCTTGGCTGTGTTCAACACTGCCAGGTGTTATCAGTTTTGTTTTTCTTCTGAAAACAAAACATAGCTTCATACCAGACACTGTGAGAGAAGTAACTTCTGTTAGAAACTAAGACACTAAGTTTTCAAAATAGTGTTGCCTGTAGCTAGAACATCTGATGAAGATGTGTGATGTCTGGAAGATGCTTTAGGGACTATAAAAGTTCAAATGCAAACACCTCAGATTTCACCAAAACATTTAATTATTTAAGACGAGGATGAAATCTTTTTAGTCTTGGATAAAACAGAGAGGTTCAGTCATACAGAAATAAGAAATATATCAAATAAATAAATAAATATCTAAGGGAGACAGGTCAGCCGTATTTTAACTGTTTAAAGTTTGAACGTCAGAGAGATTTTTATTCTATCCATATAGGTATATCAGCATTGAGAAAACTGTCACAATTTATCTTGTCTTCTGATGGCTGTGGCTGAAAACCAAACGGATTTACGTATAATAATAATAAGCATTCAGACTTCTTTTGATTTTGTTTATCTTTTAATATGTTCCTGAGTTCACAAAACTAACTTTACTCAGGAATAATTATTCACCAGCGTTGTTAGAAAGACAGAGAAAAAAAAATAAAATTAAGAAAAAAAACCTCCAAACCCTCTCAACTATGTTTTCTTGTTTTCATGTTAATATCCATAATTATGGAGGTTAAGAGATATCTCTAATAAGACACAGGAAGTGAATGGCAAAGTGGAAGCAGTGTCTTCACTGTGTTAGTGGAACTTCAATTGTATGAGCAACCAAGGTCTCTAGATACTTCAGAGTACTGGCGAAGCATTTTTTCAGGCTTTTGAGAATTTAAATTTATATGAATTTGAAAGAGTACGAGATGTCAATTTCCTCCTCTCATTCAAGAATGAGTCTTTTCCAATTATCCTTTTCAGAGAAACAGACATTTTAGTGCGGCAATTAGCTAGTTTACTTAACTGAGAAGCAAATATTCCTGTGATCACTCAGGCTAACAGTGAAAGCAAGCAAGAACTAATCTGTAGTCTAATGACTGCAGATGGCAATACAATTCTACATCTCATCTCTTCTGCATTGTAAATTCTCTTCTAATACCCTTATATGTCCATTTTAGACTTGGGGATTTTTTTTTCATGTTACTTTACATGAGTACAGTACATGGGTTTAATAATTAAAAGTCTCCAGAGCACACTAGAGTTAATGTAAGTTCTTGTTCATCCTCTGAGTTTCGTAATTATGACTTTCTACATAGAAATTTTTTGTTTGTTTGTTTGTTTTCATTTTTTTTTTTTTAATGCAAATCCCTCTGCTTTATGTACTGGCATAGCAGTGCTGCTCTTCTTCCTTTTCAGTTTTGCAAGGACAAATGTGTACCTCACTCATATATTGGGAGCTAACTGTAAGCCAGACTTGAAAGTAGCAACCTGGAGCATAGAAGCTACAGGTACAAAATGGGTTAAGTTTCTAGTCTTTCTAGCATGAAGTCAATTGCAGTAGCAATTTTATTGTAGCTTTAGCCAAATTCTTCATTTTGGCATTGAATCAAATCAGCTACTGTTGTCCACTATTGATAGCTTGATTTCAGCTCTAAAAAAAACCAGTGTAATTAGGGTAGCAATAGGATGCAAGCTCAAAACAGCATGAAGAATACTACACCTGAATTCTATGACAGGTTAATGCACTGTCTGCTCTGATCTGCTCTACAGGTCTTCTCATCATTTTTACTGCATGCCTTAGTGTGCTTGAAGTGCTTTATTCCCACTTTCAGAGAGGAAGCCAAATTCTCCAAAGAGGGAGAAGAACTTGTTAAAGGAAACATGTAATGAATAAAATACATCTAGCCAGATGGCACATGACTCTGAGTCCAAGGAAGAACACATCTGCAACTCTCCCAAGGTAACAGTTGGACTGAGCTTCACAAAGTGTAATCTTTCTGTCATCTCTCTGACCTATAGAACAAATGTATATTTTGTGTATCACAAAGGTATGTGTATCACAATAGCAGCTTTGAACTGAGACAGAAAAAATCACAGCAGATCCTGGGAAGAAAGGCTTGACATAAGACTACGCTCCACTCTGATACTGTTAAAAGTACTAAAAGCAATTAGAAGGATCAAACAACTCAATGAAAGCCTAATGAAAAGTCTACTGTGTGGCATGTACAATACAGTATCTTTAATATTTCTCTTTTCACATGAGGATTATCCAGGGATACCAATGCTTACAATGTAAGATTGATCGAGAGCAAGGTTTCAACAGAATACTAGCCCACTGAAGGAATATCTACTGCCTGCCATCATCTGCTCGTCTGAGCCTCAGGGCCATATGGTTGTATTTTTGTCCTTTTTCATGCACTAAAACTTGTGCACCAGGTTGATCTGAAGAGAAGAAAAGCTAAGCTTTGTTTTGTTTCCTTTTTCAATCTCACTAACTCAATGTAGAATCAGACCCTTGTAGTGCAGTCAGCCAAGCTGGCTGTACCCACCTAAGTATCTTGCAGCTACCAATAGGTATATGTCCCTTTCTCTGCCCTCTTCCCCCAGCCCTGGATGTGCAGCACAGGACATCTATCAGCTCTAGCACTGTGGTACAATTCAACTTACCAACTCAGCAGAAAAAAAGAAAGCAAAATAATAAAATAATCTAGGCAGTTTTCTGCTTGTTTAGTTAAGTGGAGTAACTCATAATGGTCAGGAGAGGTAAGATACATGTCGGACTTGGCGCAGCAGAAGAGGCAGCATCAAATCAGCAAGAGTAAGAAAATACAAGTGAATGTTCTCCCTTTAGTGACATAATCAGTCTCTGTGCCTTTTTACTGACATTATTCCTAGAATTCACTTTTTCTACAGTTTGATTTAACAGAACAGTAAGATTTTGGAAGAAAAAGAAGTAAAATCATCAGTTAGAAGAAAGACTAATAATCTTATAGAATGAAGTCCCATAGAGCATGGAACTAAACTCAGTGTAGAAGGATAGGTTTTGAGTTAAGGCTACACAAGACCACAGGAGAACAAGACCTTAATTGTAGGCCAAAACATGTCCTGTGCCTACCTTTGGAGCACAGAGGGTGATCAAATGTTTGTGTTATGTCTTAGAGAGCTACCACCATGCAAAGTTCCTCCAAAGAAGAATTTACAATTGACACCTACTGTAGTATTTTTGTCCTCCATGATCTGTCCAAGAGACATCTAAACCGTTTGAGAGATGTGAAATTGCCACTTAAACAGAAAAACAGAAACACACCACAACAACCCTTCCTTTTTTTTTTTTTTTTTCCTCCCAAATGACTGAAGGCCTAATGCCATTCTGACAGGGCTGCCCAAGAACTGAGCAGCTGTGACCACTCTCCCTGTCACTGTCCGGCCATACCTACATAATGCCTCTCAAACAAGCACTTTCTTTACAACAGTCAGAAACGGATCATCAAGCAAGATTAAAAGCCTGGTCCGGGAAAACTGACTTTCTTTTGTCTTAGCCAATGTTTCACCTTCTCTTAAACACAAAATTGCTGGGCCTTCAAACTGTGGTTCCTAGACTAAGGTATGATATGGACTTGTTATTTATTTATCTCACCCTTACAGTCTTTGGCAGAAAATACAGCAGTTCTTTTTTTACGTGAAGTAGGAACATTCGGCAGCACTGCAGGTGCATTTTGTCCAGTATCTCTGTTACAGCAGGCAGAAGCTAAATGAATGATTTAGCACAAATCTCAAGAGATTCAGAAGTTTATTTCTGATAAGCACCCAGGAGAGTACTTCTTTAATTTACTCTCTAAGTACACTAATCAAGCCTCCCCTGTATTCAGCTCTTGCACTGAAGGATTCTATTTTATGACAATAGGCCAAAGTTTTTTACGAAAAAGTTTTGCCTTATACTTACCTCAATGTCTTTAGGCTTCAGGAGCATTAAATCAGAATGAGTTTGCTTATATACATATTTCTCAGGGCACAGTATTTAAATTGAGACATCCCAGGTTCATTGTACTGTGGTGTGATACAGGTTAGATTACATTTGATTTTATACTTAGATCCAGTGATGTAAATAGTATCACAGGGCAATATATAAGCAAGGCAAGTAAGAAACAGAAGAGCTATCAGATACAGAAGCTTTATGTGCCCAAGAAGCCTATCTGTTCTTTCCAGCTAGAGCAATAAGTGTCAAAATGACATTCCAGCCCCTTGAC
This sequence comes from Penelope pileata, assembly GCA_013396635.1. NCBI lineage: Eukaryota > Metazoa > Chordata > Aves > Galliformes > Cracidae > Penelope > Penelope pileata. The sequence continues at coordinate 95,410 of WBMW01000336.1, read as the reverse complement.
ATCATCAGTTTCTCATTTTGAAGAATCAACATTATTTGCTTGTCAGAAGGAGAAGCGTGGCTGTGCTATCTTAGCTAAAACAGGGAAAATCATCTCTACTCCTTCTTTACATATCAGAAAATGAATTGTTCATTATTATAAGCTCTACAGAGAAGGACCTGGGTGTCTTTCTTTGTAGAGAAGGTTGGTCGTGAGCCAGCAGTGTGCCCTCGTGGCCAACGAGGCCAATGGGATCCTGGGGTATATTAAAAAGAGTATGGTCAGCAGGTCAAGGGAGATGATCCTCCCCCTTCGCTCTGCCCTGGTCAGGCCTCAGCTGGTGTGTTGTGTCCAGTTCTGGGCTCCCTAGTACAAAAAAGACAGGGATCTCCTGGAAAGAGTCCAGGGGAGGGCCACAAAGATGATAAAGGGTGTGGAGCATCTCCCTAATGAGGAGAGGCTGAGTGACCTGGGTCTGTTTAGCCTTGAGAAGAGAAGGCTGAGAGGGGGTCTTATCAATGTTTATAAATATCTAAAGTGCAAGAGGCAAAGGGACGAGGCCAGACTCTTTGCAGTGGTATTCAGTGATAGAACAAGGGGAAATGGCCACAAACTGGAGCATAGGAAGTTCCGCAGAAATATGCATAAGAACTTCTTCACTGTGAGGGTAATGGAGCACTGGAACAGGATGCCCAGCAGAGATTGTGGAGTCTCATTCTCTGGAAATATTTAAGTCCTGTCTGGACACCTAAATGTGTGATCTGCTGTAGGGAGCCTGCTTTGGCAGGGGGTTTGGACTCAATGATCTCAAGAGGTCCCTTCCACCCATTGCAATTCTGTGATTATTAGCCAGTGCTCTAGGAATGCAAGCACACCACAGTCGATACAGAATCACAGGTATAGCCACATGAGCATTGTGATTCACATTTGCATGACAAAGTGTCTAACTTAGCAAGGCCTGCTAAGAGGCATACAGACATGACTAATTTGCATCTGGAGCTGAGCTGATACATTAAAATGGTGGGGTAGCATGATTTAGCTGATTTCAACAGTTTCAGGTCATTTATATCTCAGGCTACAGTGAGGTGGAGATGTCCTATGTTGCTTACTTTCTCTCCTTTTATTCCTAGAGATTAGCTCTGAAAATGGGGTGTATTAGATTCTGGTTGGGGTCTTCATTTAACCTTTCTTGACTTTTGTGTGGCAGCAGCTTGTAAAACTGCTACTTCTACTTCTTTTATTTAAATCAATGTTAATGTAAAACAGCCATTCTGTTGTGTTTTAGGTCTCAGGTTAAATTAAAAAAATAAATAAAAATCCAGCAGATAAAAACAAGGGAAGATTTTAAAATTTACGTAAGCAGTATTTCAGAGATTATTAAAAAAAAAAAAGAAAAAGAAAAAGAAAAAAAAACAGAAAAACAACAACAAAACAGAAGTTCATTATGAACCTTGGGCAAAGATTTGAGTGGTTTCTTATTTGATCAGAACCTCTTTGTTTATCCCTAACTTTAACCATATGGGAACAGTTTTATGGAGCAATCTCATAAAATGAAAATGACAGAGTGCAGAGCTCAATCTGTATCTGCTTGGGCTGTAAATATCTTATCACCAGCTATGATGCTCTAAACCTTAACGCCTGGATTTGCATACTCAGTACTGTGTTCTTGCAGACTGTGAAGGTAGTTCAGTCTGAAGAAATGGAGAAAGTGAAAAACATACATGGATATAAAAAATGTCAATTTTCTAAGACAAAGGATTACACAAAGGGGAACAGCTCTCTGAATGTTTGAGGGGAAAAGATGGAGAGATAGAAAAGAAGAAAGAGGAAAGGACAAAAGGACAAGGATGAAAGAGAAGAGAAAGATGGAGAGACTGAGAATGAGAATAGGAATGAGAACAAGAACAAGAAGGTGAAGGGAGGCAAGGCAAGGAAAAAAAGACAGAGAAAGGCAAGGGAAAGAAAAGAAAGGAAGTGTTTCCTGTGAGAAACATGGAGTTTACAATATAGTCAGGTCAGACACAGGGTAAGTGAGGAAATTCAATCCGTATAAACATCGTGACTTGCCCAGACAGAAAAACAGATCAGTTATAGAGTGAAGCAAGTCTGGTTTCTAAAGTAAATTTGTAATGTGATTTTTTGTCTTTCTTTTACTGACCATTTCCACAGCACAAGGTTGCAGATCTGTTGTGGCATGGCAGTTTTTGTTCACTCTTTTATTGTTTTAGCTTTAAGAACAAAAGGATTTTAAGGAAAACAAACAAGCATACAAAACCAACAACTTTGCTCCTGACAGAGGGTAGAAAAAAAAGATTTAAAATCTTTGTCAATTTTTCCACCAGGATGGATGCAAATACTCCTCTCCTCTGTGAATTCCTACATATGTCTGTTGGCTCAGTTCAGTTCAATTAGCCATATCAGCTTTAGCCAGTCATTCTACAAACCCTCCAAGGTTTGTGATTCTAAAAACACTTGTGAATTTGATCCAGAAAGTTTCCAATGGCTCTGCACCACTGGGGTGCTAAGAAGAGTTATAATTTGGCCCTAACTGGTGTGATACCTGCTTTCATCAGTGCCTAGTTACACATCAGATTGATTGTAAAGCTTTATTGTTTTATAAGTCTCTACTTGGTCTGTTACCAAGACACATTAACAATCTGTTAATGGTTTTCATTATTCCCAGAGCATGCACAATAGGTGTCTACAACCTGGAAAGAGGCCTTAGAGGAGAGAAGAATGATGATGGTAATGTTGTTGATCTGTTCCTCAAGTGACATTTCTGATGTACTGGTACTGAGATTTCTAAACATGGTTTCTGCTCCCTGAGCAGTGACTGCCCCACAAATAAAAGGTTGTTAAGAAAATATAAAAGCACCCAGTGACAGTATGGGGCAGAGAGATTCAATTCATTCTTGTCAGTTCTTAACTTTGAAGAAGGAAAGGATAAAGTTAAGGAAAATGCAAGGCTATCAGGAACTTCGTCGTAAAATGAAACTCTTTCGTCTTTAACGGATATGTAGGAAGTAAAAAGGCCTGTTTCAGTGATTTAAATGTAAATGTAGCAAGTCACTGAAGAACCTGTGAGGAAAAGTCCTGTCATAATGAATTGATGAGACTTTGGAAGCACTGTCAAATGTTCTGCTTCATGGTAAGGAGTGGTGCGAAACGATGTTTAGAATATTATCTAGAAACTAGAAGGCATATCACTGACCTGTAATCTGACATTGATCAAATAACCTCAGTTATCCATTTATCGCCACTCACCTTTTTTTTTCGTTGAAAAATAACTTTTTGATATCACTGTTGCCTCTGATGTATTCAGGCAGCAGGAATATGCATTTGTGTACAATGCTTGTTGTACACAATGTCAGCTGACGCTTTCAAGCACACCTGTGCTTCTAACCTCATCTGTGGTCAAAAATAAAATGGCACGTCTGGTATTAGGAAGCTTCAAAGAATCCATTATCTGATCACTTGTTCCTGTGGAAGAGGAATAACTTTTTCTTAGCTTCCATGGTGTTATGTAAACAGATATAATTGCTGTAATCTTTCATAATTGGTTAAGGGGAGTAAATGTATCTAAAGAAAAAAATATTCAATATTACTAAAAGAAAATATTTATATATATAAAATATTTTTATACTATTTATAGTGCATTAAGGTATTGATGTAGAAACATCCAGTGCTAGTGAATGTGACTTGCTATGAAGAAATAACATAAAAAATCTAATTTTAAAGTAAAATGAACTGAATGATATGGATAATTTAGAAAATTAAAACTGAAAAGAAACCCTCCAATTTAGCAGTCTAGGATTCTGCGTCAGCATGAAAGTTCTCATTTATGTCCATATACAATTCATTGACTGTGCTGGGTAATATGTCTATTCTCCCCTCTCCCTGAGGGCCAGCTGTGGTGCCTACTGAAAACAAAAGAAGGGTAACAATAGAATTTAAATTGTCAAGTCAAACTTTTGCTCAGGTTTAAAAATATTTCTAAAATGTTTTTAACGTTTTTTGGCTCATGTAGTGTATTATTGACACAGCTGATATATGTCAATGAAAATGATTCAGCTTTCAGTGAGTCTGCAGCTGTCTTTCAACAGACTGGCTTTGATCTTTTGGTCAAGTCAGGTTTAAACTAATCTAAGAACTAGGGTCTAAAGTGAACCAACTACACAAATAAACGACAACAAAAACACCACTAAGAATTGTTTATTTGCTTTTGAAAATAGTCCAAATCTAAAGTAAACTGTAAATGGAATTTAGGATACTAAATCCCACTCTGTAATCCTGACACTATAATTTCTTATGAGAAGCTGTTTATTATTGTTCCCATACTGACTGAAATGAGTTGCTTAGATCTCATGTTTAAATACCATTAACATCCCCAAATTATTTGGCTATCTCTTGGGAAAATCTTTGTTCTGTAATTTTTCTGAATCTCATGCTAAAGGGCCAATTTGTTCTGCATAAGTCATCAGACACCCTACTTCCTAATTGGACATCATGGATCCAGTGATACAGAGTGAAAGTCTGAAAAATAATTGGCTATTGCGATGTTCATCTTTGAAGTTTCTAAATCCAATTTTGCATTCTCACTTAAGAACTGCACTGTTCTGGTTTACCCACAGCAGGAATTTTTCTTTTTAAAGACATATTTGTTCAATTTTTACTGATTTTAAGCAAGTTTGAAGAGGCTTAGCTTTTAGCTTTTGTTAGTAAATGCTCACTTGTCAGTCATTTGAACTCTTGTGATTGAACATACCAGACCTAAAACTGATGTATTCCCAAATGCAGACTACACATGGCTGTATACTTATGGCCCTGATTACTCATCTGCTTGCATCTAGTAACTTAAATTAGAATATAAGACCATGAAATGACTATTAAATAACAATGACAACAATGTAAAAGGCAAAACAAAATAGTGATGTACAGAGAATTAAGCACGTATTTGTTACAACTTTTGTCTGTTTTATACCTGATAATAATTTGTTCAATAGATATGTAACTGTTAACACATGGAAGAAAGATATTTTGAAGAAAGTTTCCCAAAATATTTACATACAATTCCTGAAACTGTACTGAAAGTATCATGTTATACTGTAGTTCACTATTGTTTTGGCTATCCCAGGGTACATTTCCCTAAATCTTTGGTTTTTAGGGGGATACATTGTAATAAGACAGAAATAAAACACCTGCTGAACAAGCAAGTAGTTTTTTTCTTTTGATGAGATAATAGTTCTGAATCTTCTTTTTCTTTTCATAAAACATTTAAATGATGCTGTATATATTTATTTCACTGCGGTTAAAAAAAAAAGATGAAAATGAGGAAATCTTGCTACATAAAAGAAAGAAACAAAATATAATCTTTTACTTTGAATTAGTTCAGCAGTACCTTATAAAATCTCGTGGTTATGTGGAGCTTTTAGTCCATCACCCGAAGCTGAACCATCTCATTGAAAACGCATTTTATTGAATTGCATTTAAATTATTTAGCCATTTTTATAAGCATGAGGTGATTAAATACATAATGTATTTTGATGGTCCCTAAAATGTGCCCCATGTATTCTGGGTTTTACTAATTAAATTCAGACCACTCCTAGAGGGGGAGGGAAAAAAAAAAAAAGAAGCCTATTTCTTTTTTTTTTTCTTTTTTCTTNTTCCCAAATGCAGACTACACATGGCTGTATACTTATGGCCCTGATTACTCATCTGCTTGCATCTAGTAACTTAAATTAGAATATAAGACCATGAAATGACTATTAAATAACAATGACAACAATGTAAAAGGCAAAACAAAATAGTGATGTACAGAGAATTAAGCACGTATTTGTTACAACTTTTGTCTGTTTTATACCTGATAATAATTTGTTCAATAGATATGTAACTGTTAACACATGGAAGAAAGATATTTTGAAGAAAGTTTCCCAAAATATTTACATGCAATTCCTGAAACTGTACTGAAAGTATCATGTTATACTGTAGTTCACTATTGTTTTGGCTATCCCAGGGTACATTTCCCTAAATCTTTGGTTTTTAGGGGGATACATTGTAATAAGACAGAAATAAAACACCTGCTGAACAAGCAAGTAGTTTTTTTCTTTTGATGAGATAATAGTTCTGAATCTTCTTTTTCTTTTCCTAAAACATTTAAATGATGCTGTATATATTTATTTCACTGCGGTTAAAAAAAAAAGATGAAAATGAGGAAATCTTGCTACATAAAAGAAAGAAACAAAATATAATCTTTTACTTTGAATTAGTTCAGCAGTACCTTATAAAATCTCGGGGTTATGTGGAGCTTTTAGTCCATCACCCGAAGCTGAACCATCTCATTGAAAACGCATTTTATTGAATTGCATTTAAATTATTTAGCCATTTTTATAAGCATGAGGTGATTAAATACATAATGTATTTTGATGGTCCCTAAAATGTGCCCCATGTATTCTGGGTTTTACTAATTAAATTCAGACCACTCCTAGAGGGGGAGGGAAAAAAAAAAAAAGAAGCNAAAAAAAAAAGAAGCCTATTTCTTTTATTTCTTCATCTTTTTTCTTTCATTTCCTCTTCTCTCTCTTTCCTTTTCCTTTCTTTTCCTTTTCCTTTTCCTTTCCCTTTTCCCTTTTCCCTTTTCCTTTTCTTTTTCCTTTTCCTTTTCCTTTTCCTTTTCCTTTTCCTTCTCTCTATCTCTCTTTGGAAAAATAAAGGGCAGCTGCTAATTAGTGCTTTTCTGAAAGTATCCATTAATATTACATAAATTACTGCCTCAAAATCCAATTAGAAACCTGGCTCATATTGAAACTAAATAGATCATTTAATTTTCAGGGCACAATATGAAATGAGGTCTGGGGAAGAAATCAATACTTTTTCTGTAAGGAAATATCAAGAGAGAACATGTGCATATGCATACTCTGCAGTAACATTCATTTTATGGGAACCTAGATACATCAGATGGATGTGTATTTAAATGTGCAGCAAATTTGACTTTAGAACAATAGAAAAACACCTTTATCTTCACCTGTCTGCATTTCATTACTCTATGACTTTTACTACTAACTCTTCTCTCTTTCCATGTTTTACTCTCCACCTCTCCCACCTACTTGTCTGTATTCTTTCAACTCTTTCAACATCTTATTCCACTTGCAGAGAGGTAAATATAAGCAACTTTTGACTAAAGGAGGACATGACCTCAAAATCAGAGTTTTGAAGGAGAAAACTATGGACAGATAGTGCAATTTTCTGAACATTTTGAGTATTTCCTTTTTTTTTTCTGTTGCTTTTTTATTCTAAGTAAAGGATATATAATTTGACCACAAACAACTAAATGAAACAACTTGCGCACATACACCTAGCTTCACCTTAAGCTAAAGTCTTTGATTTACTCATCTTTGAATAGTTCCAATCTTTTAAGTTTCTTGAGTATTTGTGAAAGGACAAATTTTGAGCTGGGTGGCTTAATAGCTCTTAAGCTTTGTAGATCTTTTGAAGAGCCTGTGTGAGGGCTTTCTTTTAACAAGAATCACCCTTCTGTGTACCATAACGAACAATATTTGATCAATGTGACATGAAAATGTGTTTTTTGTTATTTTTTATCTTCTTCCATGGGAGGATGAAAGGCATGCAAAGACTGTTAGGTAAATGGACTAGAAGTAGCAACTATTAGATCAATTGGGTAACTCCAGAACTTGAAGAAATCAAGTTTCAAAGTAATTAAATTTAATAGATGGTATAATTCCCACTTAAGGAGCAAAAAGGACCTAGAGAACAAATTGATTCAGAACCTAGTTGCATTAACAGACCAAGCAAGTAGCTTCAGATGAGCAGAGAGATGGAAAAGAGGAGAGCAGAAACAAGGGAAAAAGATGTTGAAGAAATATGCATATAGAAACATCAGTCATCCTGAGTGGCTAGGAGTAGAACCTGTGAAGGATGTCTCTGAAGACTCCTCTGGTAAAAAGGAAAATGAATTTAATAAGTGCATTTGGATGACTACTGATTCCAAACCCTAAACAAATTAGTCTAGAAGAACCATCGTAACGTTATGAAACATAATTGCTGATAGTAAACCAGCAGGAAGTATTAAAATTAATGGAAGTGAACCATTTAGAAGGGATTGATTTAGCAGAAGGGAAGACATGCTGGCAATACAAAAAATTTTACTAAAACATGTTACTATCTATTCCTTACTAAATCATGATTCAGGGAAAAAAAAAAAAAAAGAAAAAGAAAAAAGATCAGTGAAGAAGGAAAATAATGTAGGAAGATCTTAGAAATAAATTTCGGTTTTGCTGAGTTATGTAAGACAACGTTGATTGGGTTGCTATTTTTGCAGTTGTTTTGTTGACTTGCCATGTTGAGCAGGTATGAAAGGGAAGCAAAATCTCCGAAGCTCAGAAACCTCATTGTAGAATTTAGCAAATTGTCAGAGAGGCCAACTGAATTACTCTGGAATTAATGCACTAATGTAAAATGTTAATCAAAAATCAAAATAGAGTGAACACAAGTAGTGTTACTAATCCCATTGCTGTCTTCTGCTACCTCAGTCTGCAAAAGGATGTGAAAAGAAGCAAGGTTTCAATGAGCACAGCATATTTGAAATTCTGGATAGAAATCAGGAAAAAAGTACTGGAAAATGATCATATCTCAAACAGTTTGCCCAGAAAGGGGTGGACTCTTCATCACTGGAATTATTTGGAACTAATCTAGGCAAGGCTCTCAGCAATCTTGTTTAGTTGGACCTGCTTTGAGTGGAGAGGGAAGGTGGACCCAAAGACATCCAGGGATTCCTTCCAGCTTCTAAGATCCTTGATTCTCTAATCAGGATAGCAAAGGTTACAGTAGTGGTATAATCTTGGACAAGAAACACAAGGAACTGGGATATTTCATTCATTAAAAAAAAAGAAATTGTCTTAGCCCTACTTAATTAAAACTCCTGACAAGTTTTAAGCCAATATTTATAACCTGTTTAGGAAGAACGTAGTTGACAAAAAAAAGGAGCATGTTTTTTACAGAGTTATCAATATTTCAAGAGTAAATTGGTTTGATTCACAGACTATGATGTTAGAGTTATTTTGGAAGGGCTCTCTGAAGTTCATCTAGTCCAACCTCCTGTTCTAAAAGATAAGGCAAAAGAAGAAGCAGTAGTTGATATATCCTACTGACTAAAATAATAATAATAATTATAATAATAATAATAATCATCATCATCATCATGCAAGGAAAATAAATTGCTTAGTGCATGGGAATGGAAGAATTGTCAGTAATAGCACAAAAAAGCCTACATTTTTTGGAGTATACATTTTCCTCCTTCAGTTGGAAAAAGATGAAAAAAGTAATCATATCATAACATGATAATGTGCTTTCTGTTACAAGAAAACACTAACAAGCATGTTAAACCACTGGTGTGAAATTAAATGTATTTACATTAACTTATCTGATAGTTTACACCAAAGAATTTTAGAAGAGCTATTAAGGCCATCCCTGATCTTTCAATTCTTATGTCAATTTTTACAAAATCTGGGGACAAAGACAATTCGGAGAACTGGATGCAAAAATGATATTTTCAAAAAGGTAAACACAAAACCTGAATAACTCTCTGTATTTTGGAATTATTCACTTTTGCTTATTTTATGGAAAATCCATCCCATCTAACTAATGCAACATCTTCATTTGAGAGGAGCACATGTGAAGTCAATGAATACAGTAGTGCTGGTATAGTGCTCCGATGTCTATGAGGCATTTGGTTTGGGGCTACATAGTATTTGATTAAGTAATTAAAGCAGTTAGAATCAATACAGTAAATATGTTTAAAAGAATGAACGGATGCATTTTATTGTAAATAGTTTTGTTTGCAGTCAAATCCCATGTTGTTCATAACGTTTATTATCATTGACAGAGTTGAAGACTTGAGATTTCAGCTTGAGAAGAGTTGCACAGCCTCAAGTAGCACTGAGCAGCTCAGAGGGAATCTTATCCATATGTATAAACACCTGATGGAAGGGTATAAAGAAGAATAAAGAAGAATAAAGGGAATAGAATCTCTTCCCAGTAATACCTTGTTGACAAGAACCAGCTGGAACATAGGCTGTTTTTTTTTGTTGTTGTTTTGCTTTTTTTTTTTTTTTTTTAATAATTTTCATTTAAACATAAGAAAAAGACATGTTGATCAAGCATTGGAACAGGTTCCTCAGTTTCCAGGAGTGGTTATGGATTCTCCACTGCTGTAGATATTCAAAACCCAACTGGACAGCATCCTTAAAAACCTGTTCTCTTTAACTTGGCTTTGAATGGAGAGGTTGAACTAGTTTACTTACAGAGATATTTTCAAACCTCAGAGGTTTGTAATGTTAAATTGATTGTTAAGACCACAGCTAATGAGAACAAATGTAACACCTTGTCCAAATAAATGGGAAGATCTTGAGGAGAACAGAGGTTAGATGATCTTGCTATTTAGCAAAGCACAGAATAAGAACGTAAAGAAAGAGGGAGCCAAATCACATTAATGGTCTCCCCTTACAGATGGGGTCTTTTTTCTAGATTCTGTTGTGCCTCATTCCTTTGTTTTGAAGCCTTTCAGGGTAGCATATGGCCCTACATTTTTTTTTTATTCATACATAGTCTATTTAATCTTTTCAGTGACAATTAAGTTTCTATCTTAACTGGCTCACAGATTATTATATCAGAACTATTAAATTGGTAGGTTGTTTTTCTTCTTCCTCAGTTTAGCTATTTTTTTGTTGTTTAAAACAAACACTTGTCTCTATGGTGCAGCACATACCAATATGGAACAGAATTACAATGTACTTCCAGCCAAAATCAGTTTATTGTCTATTTCAGTAGTTTTCTTATGGTAGCAATTATTCTCTGTAAGCCTGCAAGCGAGCAGCAGAAATCTGAAATCATCAAAGAGTTTTTATCTGCAGCAATTTCAAAAATGGCAGGTAGCTGATAGTCTACATTTTAGTTCTCTGCAGTAGAGCAGTGTGAGAACTGGATAATGCCATCTGCCTTCATCAGCTAGTTTTAAATGTTCAGGAATCATGTTTGTGTTGCCGTTGTTCATAAGTGCTAATTAAATCAAGCTGACCTGGAACAGCAACAATTGAATTAGCTGTAGCAAATACTAATGGATGAACCCCAACACTTTGAGCACAGAGACTGGGTTGGAGAGGTACCAAGAGCTTTATTCTCAGTTCTACAAAGGGGACCTTTTATATTGTTCTCACACATCTGTATTAAACCAGAGGAGGACTCATTGGAATCATATTTAATAGTGCCCTTATTTAACATAATGTTTTCAATATATACTCGTAAGAATAACAGATATTGTGTATAATGATTTAAATGCAGTCCAAAACTGTATTTTCTCCTAAATTCACAGAACAGGAGTTTATGTGGCACCATAGTGACTGTGGAGTAGAAACATCCTATTTTCCTACTATTATATTTCTATCAGTGATGACTGAGTCACTTTCAGGAATGTGAGAAGAAAATTAAGTCCTCAGTCTAAAAAAATGAAATCTTAAGGAAAATCTTGGGCATTTCTGCCCCTTATAAGAGAGGAAATCAGTGACTTCTTTCTTGTTATCACTTTTTTGATCCATTTTTGAAGCATCAGACACAGTCTGATGAGTAAATTCTATGATAAAGAAGACAAGAACCTATGTTGTGCACTGTCAACAGGCTCCTTTATGAGCAGTGCTTACTCATATGCTGAGCTTTGTACCAGACTGTTTCCTCTCTCAGCACGGGACACATCAGCAGAAACAATGATGTTGTGGCTTTTGAAACAATGAGGCTTTTTTTTCGCTTTTCTCCTCGCTATGGATCTACTGAAAACATCTGGCCATATTCCATGACATTTCACAGCATTTACATTCCTGTAACACCTTGTTTTCTCTCAATTTTTGCTCACAGCACAGAATGAACTGAATGTAATGCTACTATCTAAGTTAGGACCTCAAGGCAAAGTTGGACCATATAAATGAAATTTATAAATTTAACAGCCTTTGCTGCCTATGAAAATTATAAGGCATTAGAGCTGTTTTTTTTGTTCTGCCTATTTTTTTTTTTAATTTCATAAAATCATTTTATTTGGAAAGGACCTTTAAAGATCATCTAGTCCAACTCCCATGCAATGAACAGGGACATCTACAGCTACATTAGGTTACTTGGAGCCTGGTCCAGCCTAAAAATTTGAACAATTCATTGTAAAAGACAGTGGAGCTTCTCTTTTCTGAATCTGGATACTTTCTGGAATGCTCATTGTTGTAAAAATTTTCAAATTAATTCTGAAGACTTGTTTTACTTTTAAATTTGCATTTTGTGAGGAATGTTTTTTATGTTTTTTTTTTTTTTTT
>WBMW01000336.1:70853-83035 GCA_013396635.1 Penelope pileata | reverse complement strand
TTTTTTTTTTTTAGTTTTACCTGAACTTAAATAATGTATTATATTTAAAAGCAGTTACTACCTTTTTGAATTGTTGATCCAAATACTAATGAAAAAAATCATCAACATTTTTCATTTTTCATTTCAAAACTTGCTGTGGCTTGTTACAACTTAAAAATATTTCTTGTGGAAATTTCTGATTTTGAGTAAACTTTTTCTTTTTTTTTTTTTTTTTTTTTTNTTTTTTTTTTTTTTTGTTAAAGAACAAAATTGTGTAGCTGTACAGCTCAGTAAGATAACACAAAGAATATCCAAAAAAATATAAGAAAATAAAGTGGAAGGTTGAATGGGATTTTTATTTTTAATCAAAGAAGGAAAGAAAGAAGGAAAGAGAGAGTGAGAAAGGAATAAAGAAGTAGAGTGAGAAAGAGAGAAAGAAAGAAAAGAGCAAAGTGAATTACTGATATATTCTAAGTGTTCATCTGGCTATTTAGGTGAATGGCTCAACAGAAACTTTCTCACTTCATAGTAATGTTCAGAAAGACATCACCTGTAGAAGACGTGGAAGAACAGAAAATAAGATCTTACCTAGAATTTTGTATTTTGATTTCCTGATGAGCCAAAAATTTTCTATAATGGAAACAAAGTTTTCAGAGTACGAGAATATAAAGAAACCTTCCCTCTCTAAAAATAGCTCTACTTCTGTATTTTGAAGTACGTGTATTTTTAAATGAATTATATATAGAAATGAGTGAAGTGCTCTTATTTTGATTTCTTGTAATGGAAACGTAAGGGAAAATTCAAAGACAACTCATTTAAAACTGACTAAAAATTACAGAACTGATTTTCACCCAATACAACTTGATGAAAATATTTTTGTAGGGATAATAAAAATATCTAAAAATATATTAAAAAGTATAACATAAGAGTTACCTGAGCTTGAGCAAAATCCAAACTCTAGCTGATTGAAATTAGTAAAATCTGTCCCCAAAGGGACAATGCTTTAGTATTTCCAAGAAAATAGAAAAACATACTTCTTTAAACCTAATTTTATTTGAAAAGCAAAACAACATCAAAGGTCTTGTTTTCCACTACTTTTACATTTAAATGGAGGAAAAAAGAAAATGACAGAGAGACCCAGCAGCACAATATCCACAAATTTGCTAGTAATTAGTAATATTTTCACACAAATTCTTTTGAACTTTCACTTCTTCATTTTCTAAGAATTAAAAAGAGAGACTGAGTTTTATCATGTGGCTTCTATTATTTTCAGTTTCAGGCATTAGAAATATAGTTAAAAATGTTACCTCCTGTCAAGATCTTTTTCAGGAGCATATGACAGCAAAAAGTCAGGAAAAGGCAACTAGCAAACAAAACGTGCACCACAAGCTTTCATAAGCTTTCTTAAATATCATTAAATCTTGTGTTCACTTCAGTGTTTTTAAAATGTCATTAAATCATGCTCTTTCCTGCTGTTATCCCCACAGTCTGAATAAAATGTGATTCCATGAACCTCTCCAAAAATATCTGAAACCTGTCTCACGTTATGACTCACCCTAAACTTCCATCATTACAATTCTGTTTCCTTTCTCTACACAGTATCTTTTATCATACACTGGAGGGTGATGACTTAAAAGTTGGTGCCTAAGGGTTGAATTACTTAGACTCCCTTGAGCCATGAGTTCAAATTCTAGCAAGGTTGACTCAATTCTGCCTCCTTTCAAGGGAAAGAAATTGAATTGTGTGCAGGTCACACCACAAATCTTTTAGGGAAAAGAAAAATTGCAACTAATATCCAGCTTGGTTTCTGGAAGCATGAAAGCTTGCTATCAGAAGGAAGTTTACACCAGTATCTTTCATTAGTATTTCCTCTTCTTTCACTTGAGTGCTGCAACTTCATCGGTGCTGTGCACTTCTCAATCAGACTCAATCACACATGTTTCGTAAATCTGGTGGTGTTCTACACAGCCAGGTGACACATTGCTCCAAATTCCAACCCTTCATTGTTTGTCAGATTTGACAATGTTTTACTATTTCAAAAAAATATAAAGCATTTTTTTCAAAGCCCCAGGTGAGGAAAAAAGTCAATCTTACCTGTATTTATAATAAAACAATGTATTTTTTTCCTTTTCTTTCTCTCTTTAAAAAAAGATCTTGAAACTGTGCAGCATGTGTACCTGAAAAGGTCAGCAGTAGCATGATAAATAAGAATAGCCACAAATATCGTTTTTAAATGGTGTGGTTTTCAGCAGTCTTTCATTATTTATGAATACTTTGGGCTGGCAGCTCTTTGCAGTGACGACATGGATGCAATTAGCAGCAGAATGTAACCCACGGGTTGTTAAATGTGTTAGCATCCCGTAGAAAAAATGGCACCATGGAAGTAGACAGCTTAGGGAGCAAAGTGAGTGCTTAAATTTGACTGGCATTTCCCATTTCTTGATTCTCTTTCCAATTGGTAACAACATTGCCAGTCCTCAAAAGTTCATACAGGTCTTTGCTATTCTAGTATCCTATATCAAGCAGAAATTGCATGGGAAATACCACAAGCAATAGCTGTACCATTTTTGAAAATAAGCTTAGAGGAAAAGGAAGAAACACCAAGATTTTATTCGTTTTGAAAGAATATTATCATAATCTATTTCTCAGGAAAGCAACATGACATTTCTTTGATATATTTGAAATTTTACAAATGAACTTCTCATTATTTGTGTGAAAATTTACCTAATTTTTCTTGATCCATCAAAACGCTATTTCAAAGTTCAGCAAAAACATTCTGAGACTCGCTAGTCCCACTGATTGGTAATTGACCTGAACAAAATGTACTTTATCCCAGTGCAGAATTTCTGTTTTCAGGCATGCAGCTACCTCATTTCCTGAAATCACTAAATACATTCTGTCATGGAGCAGAAGAGATTTACTCTGGAGTGATCAGTCACCAGAACTGAAATTGCGAGATCTACCTCCTGGACTTGTAGTTCCTGCTTCCTAGGTTGCTGACAAAGAATATAGCCTAAGGAAAATTCAGAAGGTTGAAGTTCAGGGATAAAAAAGTAAATGTAAACGGTAGCCATAACATATGTCTACAATATTTATCATTTGTGACAATGGTGTGGCAATGTGGCAATGTCTACCTCTCTATGCAGAAGGTGGCAGCTTCCTGTACTGTTTTCATGCATTCTACATCCTAACAGAGGATGCTTCCTAGAGCATGTATATGCTTCCTAGAGTTCAAGTAAATTATTTTTACAGGAATTGCCTTGTAACAACATTTTAGGTAAACACAGTGTCTTCAATCCATAGGCCAATGTTTTAAAAAATTGTTTCTGTTCTGTTGTGAAAGCAGTGCCCATGTATGACTATTTTTGGAACTTGTTCAAATGTTTTATAATCAACAGATGTTTTTTGTGAGCATAGGAAATGGAGAAAATAAATAGACTGTTTAATATGATCTGATTCTATTTTAAAATACAATTAAATCAAGGGAAAATATCCAGAATAAACATTTAATGCATTTGGTAATAGTATTTACAAACCCTTTTTCTTTTTTTCTCTTCATCATTAAGTGGTTGCTTCCCAGCCAAATCCAAGGGAAAGTTAAAAAAACTGATAGCATTTTCACGGTTTCCAACTCACAGGTGTGTGGCTATGGTCTAGTCACAAGGTGTGCAAATCTCCACACTGTGCTAGCTACTCAAAAGTACAGGCATTTTGCAGGGCATTAAGGAAAGGTCTTGCACTATAATTATTTCTGTGAGTAAAATTTTTCAGCTTCTATAGCTGCATTTCTCATCTACTTATAGTTTACCTTACCTTTCTGAGGCCATGAGAAGGAGAATTAAACTTAAGCAATAAGTTATCCTCCCTGACTCCCAGAAAATATGAGGATTGCACAGCCAGCTTCAAACTAATGTTCAAAACTGGTAATTGATATTTCAGTTAGTAGTCTCATTAACGATATCCAGCTTAAAATCAACCCATTATCATTTCTTGCCCTTAAAGTTTGAAATATGTAGAATTTAGAAAGTATACTGAAGCACAAGGGAAGGCATTCTGAGTATGAGGAAAGAGGAGAGTTTAAGACATAGAGATATATCAGCAAGCATAGAGCTACAAGTGAGTCGCTGTTGTTCTTAGCGTTTTCACTTTCTATTTGATTATCAATTGCAACTACAAATTGAAAATGACAACCATGCTACAAGTAGCCTTTTTTTTTATTTTATTTTCATGAATAGTAATGCACAGTACAGCAGCTGTGAGATGGAAAATAACGAAAGTATTGGGGAAAGTTGTAGATGTAAGCAACCTATGCTGATAAATCCTTTTCCAAAGACTTTATAGAGCTGTTTATGCCAATATAAATAGCACATTACATTCTGTTTATTTAATACCAAACCTCTTTTGTGCTTGTTAGTAATGTGGCCCCAAATGGCTACCATTAAAATGAAAAGGTCCAGTCTTGGGAAGGCCATAAATCTTTTTTATGTTGTTTTGTTGAAATTTACCACAGTACCATCCAGGTTTTAGAGAGAGGAACATGACAAAATCTTTTATTTATTTATTTGTTTTATTTTTGCAGTTAGCCTTTACAATGTCCCTCCAGCACTATAAGTAAAAAAACAGGGAAAATACCTTTTCCAGTATCCTAATGAGAACTGAGAATGCGTGCATTCCCTTGGCAAGCTGTTTTAACCAGCAGCTATTGTAATATATCTATAAGGGGAAATTCAAAAAGATAGAGCAGAGCCTCAAAGAAAGAAAAATACATAGAAAATATCATTTTCCAATTTCAAAGAAACAATTTAAAGATAACTAGCTTATAAGTGATTGAGGTTGTATAGCTTTTAACTGCAGCCACCTGTTTCCAAAAGAAGAATGAGTTCCTGGCTAAAGCTTGGCTAAAACAATACTTAGCTAAAGCTGGATATGTTGTTTCTCTTCCTGGAACAGCTACAGGCTTCCTTCATGACCTTGTAGCAGTCTTTACATTTCTTGAGATTTGCTTTAGGTAGCAGCAGAGATAAACCTCAAATTTGTCCCAGAGGGACATTTTGTCCCAGAGGGAGGGCTCCCCTGGGAAGAGGGGATAGGCCAGCTGAAGTGTCTCTATACCAATGCACTCAGCATGGGTAATTAACAGGATGAGATTGAAAGTAAAGCGTAATTAGAAAACTATGAACAAATTGTTATTAAAGAAATGTGATGGGATGAAGCACACAATTGGTATATTATGATTGAGGGCAACAAGGTTTTTAGAAGGGACAAGAAAGATAGAAGAGGTGAAGATACACTATATGTTAAGAAGTGGATAGTCTGTGAAGAACTGCCTCTGAGAAGCAGTTGTGACCAGACTAAGAGCCTGTGAGTTAAAATTAGGGACCAGGCCAAAAACAAGCAGCTGGTGGTTGGGGTCTACTACAGGCCGCCTGATCAGGAGAGCTTGTTTACGACTCCTTCTTGCTTCAACCACAAGAGATGTACTCTCAGGGTGTCATATTAATGGAGGATTTAAACCACTGTGATATCTTTAGGAAAATCACACAGTGAGTTGAGAGAGATCCAGGAAAATCCTGGAGTCCATTGACGATAACTTTCCGGTTCAAGCATTGGACAGACCAACTGAAGGTGAAGCACTGCTGGACCCAGTGCTTACCAGTCTGGAGGATTAAGGGATTACGACTGGAGGTAGCCTGTGCTGCAGCAACCATGTCCTGGTTGAGTTCATGATCTTGAGGAACACAGACATGGTAAGGAGTGGGGTCAGGATCCTGAACTTGGGGAGAGCAAACCTTAGGCTTTTTAAGAAATTGTTGGACGAGATCTCATGGGAAGCTGTCCTTAGAGACAAAGGAGTGAAGGAAACATGGCTGCTCTTTAAGGATGCATTTCTGAGAGCACAAGAGCTTTCTGTCCCTCTTAATAACAAAACAGGCAGAGGAGGCAGAAAATCAGGATGTTTTGGCAAGGACCTGCTGATCAAACTGAGGGAAAAGAAGAGCATTTACAGGCAATGGAAACAAGGGCATGCCAGCTGAGAAGAATACAGGGATGCTGTCTGGACTTGCAGAGATGAGATTAGGAAAGCCAAAGCACAGATGGAATTGAACTTGGCGAGGGATGTAAAAAACTACAAGAACAGATTCTATGGTTGCATTGGTCAGAAGAGACCTCCTCTGGTAGACGAGAAGGGAGAACTGGCTACAACAGATGTTGTTAAGGCCCAGATACTTAACGAGTTCCTTGCCTCAGTCTTCCCTGCCAGCCAGGATTCTCATATTTCTCACATCTCTGAACGTCACATCCCTGAACCTCTAGGTGGGAACTGGGGGAGAAAACCCTGACTCCCTCCCCCACACACTGTAAGGGCAGAGAAAGTCTGAAACTGCCTCATGAGACTGAACTTGTACAAGTCTATGAGTCAGGTGAAGTCCCTGGTGACTGGAAAAAGGGAAACATCACTCCCATTTATAAGAAAGAAGGACCCAGGCCACTACAGGCTGGCGAACGTTACCTCTGTGCCTGGGAAGATCATGGATCAGATTCTCCTGGAAGACATGTTAAGGCACATGAGGGATGAGCAGGTGATCTGAGAATGCCAGCACAGCTTCACCAAGGGAAGGTTATGCCTGAGCAATATGGTGGCCTTCTATGATGGAGTGATGGTGCGATGGACAAAGGGAAGATGACCAATGTCGTCTACCTGGACTTGTACAAGGCCTTCGACATGGTCCCCCACCACATCCTTATCTCTAAGTTGGAGAGGTGCAGGTTTGAGGAGTGGACTATTTGGTGGATAACAAATTGTTTGGAAGGCCGTATACACAAGGTTGCGATAAATGGCTTTATGTCTAGGTGGAGACTGGTGATGAGTGCTGTCCTGGGACCAGTGCTCTTTAACATCTTTATCAAGGACATCGATGATGGGATTGAGTGCACCCTCAGCAAGTTTGCTGATGACGCCAAGCTGAGTGGTGTGTTTGACACAAGAGAAGGAAGGGATGCCATCCAGAGGATCCTCAACAAACTTGCAAGTTGGGCCTGTGTGAACGTAATGGGACTCAACACAGCAAAGTGCAAGGCTTTGCACTTGGGTCAGGATAAACCTGGATATATATACAGACTGGGAGAAGTCCTTGAGAGTAGCTCTGCAGAGAAGGAGCTGGGGGTCCTGGTGGATGAAAAACTGAACATGAGGCAGCAATGTGCTCTTGCATCTCAGAAGGCCAATGGTATCCTGGGCTTCATCAGAAGAGGGGTGGCCGGTAGGGAGAGGGAGATGATTGTCCCTCTCTCCTCAGCCTTTGTGAGGCCCCATTTGGAGTACTGCGTCCAGGTCTGGGGCCCCCAACAGAGGAAAGAGGTGAAGCTGCTGGAGAGGGTCCAGAGGGAGGCCACAGAAATGATCAGAGGGCTGGAGCACCTCCCCTATGAAGACAGGCTGAGGAAGATGGGCTTGTGTTATTAGAGTCAGTACATTATGACGTCATGTGTTGTTCTCGGGCTGTCATTATTTCAAAAGATTATTTGAAAGTGCTTAGCAGTTTATAATTTATTTTCCTTTGACAGAAACCAAAATTCCAAATTCCAGGTAGCATTGTGTCACTAGATACTGCTGAAGAACATAATCTAATTAAGAGTAAGATCCTCCTCTTAGAGGTTTTTTGTTTGTTTGTTTGTTTAGTTTTAGTAATGTATTAACCATTATTTCAGATTTATTTTTGCACTTCTTTCTCCCCTTAGCAATTGCAGTTGACAGCTGACAGTTTGTTCTGTATCATGTTATATTATGGTATTTTTGAAAGGCATTAATTCCTACCTGGGCTGAAGTAGTAATGCAGAGATGACAATAGTTTCTGTCATTGTGTGCTCTGCTCTGCAGAAATTTTTATGCTGTCATTATGTTATGGGAATGTTTATTCTATAAGGATAATGTGAGGTGATAAACTCCTCTCTTCATCTCTGAGATTGCTGCTTTCTTCATTGTATGCTTTCAACAAAAATTCAAGTCATCTGAACAATTTACATTGTTCCATGCTTTCAAATATTTCCTGGTAGGACTACACCTTTCCCAAACTGGGCATTTGTAACAATATAAATAACATATTACAGAGATAGGGATATTGCAAGTTTCACCACACAGTACAAGATGACATGAGCTGGCTTCTAATCTTATTGGCTATGGTTTAAGACAGGAGTAAGTTTATTCAGTACAAAGAAATTTCCTGACTTACTTTCCATGTAATAGAAATCGACACTGGAAGTTTCGACTTGCGCTGGGACCTCAACTGCTGTTATGTAGAATACTCCAGTATGTGTACACAGTGCTCTCAAAGGAAAACAGCAGATGAAAACCTTTAAAAATATAAAAATAAATAAACATTGATCATATCAGATGTTTCCTACAAAGAAAACACTGATAGAGCATCAGATGATAAAAAAAAAAAATTCTCCTTTAGCTCCTTAAAATTGAATATATTATTCTGGCTGTCTTGAATCAAGGTTGGCAGGGATTATGCTCTCTAGACTGTGGCAGATGGCATCTGTTTTGTTTGCTTATTTAGGTTTCTTATGTGTTTCGGAGTGTTACATAGTGTTCTCTTCCATTCTGTTAAAAGGCTGAGTAGCAGAGGAAAAAGTGTTGTTTTTCGCTTTCTGGTGGCTTTGGTGAAATTCTCCAAATGTAGGAAATATTGGATCTTCTCTAACAACAATGGTTTATGATCCACTGCAACACTATTTGAAGTGCTAGTTGGAGAAAGGAGGGAGTGAACAATCTAATTATGAGGGACTTTGAAGAACAAATAGGAATAAAAAAGGTTCCTAGAAACAGAAGAAAACAGAAAAACTCAGAGTTAGGGAAAAGAAGTGTGAACATGAGACATCAGAGATTTGTGTGCAGTTTGTAGTTCCTACAATCTAGGACGTAATAGAAGTAGTCAGGTGGAGAGCAGAACTGAAGAAAAAGGACCTGCTACAAAAAGATACACATTTTCACATTTTTAAGCTGGATTCCTCAGATTGACTAAGTTTTTTTGGATTTTTGTTTTTCCTTTTTTTTTTTTTTAATAAATAAGAAAAGAATAAAAGCAAAATTATTTAGATTATATATATATAGATTATATACATATATATATAGACAACATTTAATCCCTAGAAGTTATTGACACCTGACATTATGGAGACCCAAAAATGTCCATTCAAAAAGGAAGATAAATTCAGAGAGGATGGCCTCTATTTTTTATGCATCAATGGCTTTTACTTTGAATTCAGTGTGAATGGTGTCTACTGAATATCATATTTTGCTTTTCTTATTCAAAAGTTAATTGCAGAAACTTAATCAAAAATTAATTACAGAGCAAGGAAAATAGATCCTTCTTCACTAGGGAGTCTTGCAAGAGTTTTTGGAGTACTTGTTGATTCAGTACCAGTTATCTTCTGGAGACAAAATAGTCTCCATTAATAAGGAATTCTAGATGACATAGTTTCTGTTCATTGTGATTTATTTTTAAAATGAATGCCTCTCCACAGGTACATGATTTGCATGACAATGAAGGAGATCAATGAATGAGAAAGTGAGAGGAAGAAAAGAAAAAAATATGTGGCTTTTGATTGTTTGTTTAGTTTGGTTTTATACAATAGGTCAACTTCTACGTTATCTTTGTCATTTTTGACTCACTTCCACTCTTCTGGTTAGATCTTAGGTGATACCTTCCATGGTGCATGACCAAAATGGGATGTATGCCTTGGGGGCAAGCAGGCTGGACAAAAGTTGTCCAGTGTGGTCAAGAGAAAGATGGCACAACGGTTAACTTATACTTAGTACAAAGATCTCTCACATTTCTTAAAATTTGAGTGCTTTTCTCTCCCGTACAAAAGAATAGTCACTTGCACAGCTCTCTGAGTGAGGAATGTATTGCTAGAGGAATGCCTGACTAAGAATGACCAATGGATGGGTAATTCTTCTGCTGTTTGAAGAGTTATCTGGTAGTGGAAGGAAAGTTTGTGTTAGAAGCAGCATGCTTAAAATCTAGCAAAAATGACTGAAGGGAGAACGAACTCCAAACACTGATGAGAGATCTAACAGAGAAAAAGGATACAGAGAGGACCTTTTATGCAGCTAGGTTTTCTAGGGCCTCCACAGGGAAGGTGACATTTTCTACTGAAATCTTCTTCATAACCACAATTGCTATTGCATGCTTTCAGATTCATTTTTGAAGCGGAAAGGAGTGGATCCTGATGTGTGGGTAAAAAACAAGTTGTTCATTCATCTGTCAACACTGTAAAACTCATAGCCAATCAGTTATTTGTCTTATTCTACATTTTGCCATCCATGTTTCTTTCAGAATGTACTTACACTGTATCTTTGGTGGTAAACGTGATACAAAAATTCTTCATGCCAGACATACATAGTTTTCAAATGACAGGTCAACATCTCCTCTCTTATGATGATTCCTCTGAGAGAGGAACTAAGTAAAAAAACTGAGAAAAGTACTTTGGGTGAAAAATCTCTTTTACAGTTTTGTTTGTTTTTCTTGCTAAGTACTGACAACCTAGATGGCTCGTGTCTAGAGATGCCAGACTGACAGAAACGGAGATGGTATTCTCTAAGTAGTTTGTGGAGCATTGTGGTAAATGTTTACACCTTGCTTCAATATCTTTGTACAATGCAGTCATCTTCTAATATTGAAAGCTTCTTACATAATTTCTATGTGCTTGTCTTTGATAAAGGGATAGATGGTCTTGTGTTTAATTCATTGTCCCAGAAATTTATGGAAGATCTAAACTGGCTGATTATCTCTTTGGAGGACTGTTGATATTTTATGAGACAATCAACAGCATTTGTATGATGCTCATGTGTAATACTCCAGGTGAAATAGAGTTAAAGCTTCGTGTTTAGCTCTCAGAGACAATTCTTAAACAGATATATGCAAAATTTGTCTATCATAATGGAAGGGTTGGATCCAACTGATGACAAAGAGATAGGAGTTTTCATACCCTGAGAGACACATGGTTTTCTAGTGTGTTTGTATTTCAAAAAATACTTTAAAAGTATTATTGCCAGGTTCCTTTGAACAGTTTACTAGTTTTGCTGTAGCAACGGTTGGTCCTTTTATTTAATAATTCATTTTTTCCCCCCCTTCCTTCCTTCCTTACTAAATGCTTCTTCTTTTGTTCTTCAGGCAAAAGCTTAGTTTTCTTCCCCCATTAAGGTCTTTTAATTACTGAAAGCTTGATTGACAGAAAAACAGGACAGAAGGATTTTTTATTATTTTAAATAAATGAAGCTTCTTCTAGTTCATCCTTAGTGATAGAATGTAGCCATCCATTTGTGTGTGTGTGTGTGTGTGTGTGTGTGTTGTGGGGGTTGGTAGGAAGGTGTCTAAGCACAAAAGAAAGGGAGCAAGAGAGATACAGGGAGCCAAAGAAGGAGAGCTTCAACATTTGATGATAAAATGTAGCGCTTGAGAGAATAATCATAAAAAAAAAAGAAGAAAACAGGAATTATAAGAAAAGGAAAATTAATTGGTCTAGAAAACTAAAATCAATATTCGTTGTGGACTAGCTTAATGGTTTAATAACTGCCAATTTTTTTCACAGGCTCTGTGCAATTGTAATAAGAATTTCATCCCCAGCTTTTATAGGGAAAAGTTAAGCAAGCAAATATACTGTGGCCACTGAATGCCCTAGTACTATGTTTTATTATGTTTACTTTATAATCCCATCATCCCCATGCCACCAGCATGCTTGAGGGGTAGTGGAGGCAGCAGACAGCACTCCCTGCTGGCTCCCTGTCTTTCACTGCTACCCTAAGGTACTTAAGAATGACAGAATAAAGAATTTCTGTGCAGATGAGCCTGTAGATTTGGGGAATTGGCTGCTTATAGACAAGGATTCTGTTGGTAGACTTAATTCCTTTAGCAAGGGTGAAGAACCATCTGTGGGGATTCTTGTCATGTATAAGGAAGTTAGTCATGCTCTCTGTGGAGCTTAGTTTCTTGAATTTTAATGAAACCCATGTCAATCTGTCTCTTCTATACCCCTGCGCTGAAATCAGTGGTCAACTAGTCAACAATAACAACAGTAAATCACAGCAGATAAGCTATTCAGGACAGCAATGAAAAATTAACAGTCTATTCCTCTTTTTCTTTTTCTTTTTCTTTTTCTTTTTCTTTTTCTTTTTCTTTTTCTTTTTCTTTTTCTTT
>WBMW01000336.1:39703-70772 GCA_013396635.1 Penelope pileata | reverse complement strand
CTCCCCCTCCTCCTCCCCCATGCCTTCTTTCTTTCTAGAAAAAACTCAAAAATTATAATGAGCCATTACTATATATTGTATATATTGACCTTAGAGGATAGATATTTTGGAGAGGAAATGTAAAATGTAAAATCTTTGAGTGATTTTATCTTTCTTACTCCATCCTTTTATTGTTTTTCTTTTTTCCATGACTTTCTATGACTTTAATTTCTCTCTACTAGCTGGAATTCAGAGACTTGTTTTTAGTGTTCTAATTTTAAGAATTTATATATCTATATTATAGATAGATTAATATATCTATAAACAAAGTGTATTTTAAGAAAAGAGATCATTGTAAACCACAGCATGATCAAAAATCTACTCTCAAGTTCTAATGGCTGTTTACATGAAGTAGTAACAAGAAGAATATAATTTAATAAGCTGTTTTATTAAAATTTGTTTTTCCACTCTAACAAGAGAGAAAATTTTCAGATTCCAACAGTAAATGCAACACGTACAACACAATGATGTCTTCCTTTTAGGGTTGTTTTCAGAGCCTCTGATAATATTCTATGAGATCTTTGGAACTGAAAATATAGCTGAGCATTTGGCTACCTAAACAGAAGAAGCAGGCTGAAACACTGCCATAAATTATTGTAAATAATCTTTTCTGGATTGCAAAAACTAGTCTTTCCTGCTATTGGCATCATGACACGTAACATCATGCGTATTGAGTTTCATTTAAGAAGCAAAATAAAGGCCTTTTCAGGACCAAAAATCTTAAAATATTGAGATCTCTGTTCTAATTTTGACCTCAAAATTGTTTGTTTATTTGTTTGGTGGTTTATTTATTTGTTATTTGTTAATGTTATTGCACTTTATTTTGTGCAAAAGTTTGACTTCTAAGAGAGCTTTTTCTTTNTTTTTTCTTTTTTCTTTTCCTTTTCCTTTTTTCTTTTCCTTTTTGCTTTTCCATTTTTCTTTTTTCTCTTTCAACTCTCAGAAGTCTATTCCTTATATATATTTATTGACATTGTATCTAGTAGAAACTATTGCACTGAAGAAGTATATAGAAACTGTTGGTAATGCTTGACAAATTGGGATTTAGAAAAGATGGGCTGAAGTCTCATATACGAAGATGTTACCACATTTAAACTTTCTGGCAAATGATGAGACAATTACCAAAGACCCAGAATATTTGTCTAGTATGTTTTTACACGCTTTTATATGTTTACTGTTGAAATACATTGCCCAGACATGAATAACACCTGCTCCTGTTCTCATTCATATACATATATATATATATATTCTTTTCAATATCAGCTCTACAGCATTTTAACCTGAGTATTCAGATATGTTAAGAACTTTGTAGCCATGAATCTGTCTGCATCAAGTAGCTTTTGTTGATTGCTTCCAGCCTTCATGTGCCTATTTACTGTGCTTAATATGACATTCTCTAATCAATAGTTAACCACTGTGAAAACTGATCAAGAATTTGTCCCTTTCCTAGAGATAATTATGAGGGAAACAACTTTCTCTCTTTATTTTGGAAATGTTTGTAAAAATTAATGAAGGATGTTTTGCTAATTTGAAGTTGTTGAACTTTTACAACAAAAATATTTGCTGTGTTTGTGAGAAAGACTTAAGCATGGAGGAAAAAAATTAATGTGTAAATGTTTCTTACTGAAATTAATTGCAATTATGGCATATAATCATTTTATTTTTAAATTGCATAGTTTGCAAATCTTAAGGAAACATATGCTTTTCTACTGATCAATTAAGACTACTGAATTCATTCTTGTTTGTAAAACACACTATACTTCTAACCAGAGTGTCTCCAGTTTCTACAGTCTATGTCAGCATACTGGGCTAGGAAAAACAATGAACAAGCATAACTTGAACCATCTATTTATAATGAGAGCCACAGTCAAATGTCTTTGATTAGATTATGGTACATCAACAAAAAAGCTAGACCAAATTTAAGTCTATGAACAAAAAAGAACACAGTGAAAATGAGGAATTTTCATCTGAAGCTGTAAGAAAGGGAAATTTTTAACTCATATATATTGTAAGTCTTTGCTGCCCAGCTTTTTGTCCCTATTGTCATGATCTCTTTTTGGCAGTAGTTGCTGTACTGAATTCATCACTTTGTTCTAAGACTTGTTTGTAAGACTAAACTCAGTGTTTTCTCTCTCTTCTTCCCGCTTATCATTTCAAATAGATTTGCAATCTGGTTTGACTACAGTCTAATTCCAATGAATGAAATATATTTTAAAGAAAAGATGTTATTCAAATTGATATTTAAACATAGTAATGCTGAAGGATTTTGCACATAAATTTTAGACTACTAAATCCAGGAGTGGTATTCTCACTTAGATATCAAAGCATTCAATCTAGTGCATATGAAAATGTAAGGATTTCAGTAAAAAAT
Organism: Penelope pileata; assembly: GCA_013396635.1. Taxonomy (NCBI): domain Eukaryota; kingdom Metazoa; phylum Chordata; class Aves; order Galliformes; family Cracidae; genus Penelope; species Penelope pileata. The sequence goes on along the minus strand of WBMW01000336.1, from coordinate 68,362 downwards.
TTTCAGTTATGTGGATTTCAACAGGGCATAGCCAAGGAGAAGAACATATTTGAAATTTCCTTTCTCTCTTGCAATGAGAGTCCTAAATCTGGAGTGAACAAGATTGTTCACCAAGGCTGGGATTCCAAACCTCAAATCAGATCCAGACTTCACTTCATTTTTGTCTAGGGGCATAAAGGTTGGATATTTGACTTCTACAATAGTGTCTTAGTTTCTAACGGAAGTTATGGTTCTCACAGTGTCTAGTATGAAGCTATGTTTTAGCCTCAGAAGAGAAACAAAACTGATAACATCCTGGCAGTGTTGAACGGAGCCGAGGACATAACTCACTTCTGCATTCCTCTGCCAGTGAAATAGTTAAGGGGGCACAAGGAGCTGGGAAGTGGGAGGGGACAGGATCAGGGCAGCTGACCCAAATTGACCAAAGAGCTATTCTATACCATATAACATCATGTGATTGGTTTGTGGGGTTTCCTGTTGCTTTTGTTACAGAAGGGGTTAGCCAGGAGGAAGGGTCGCTGCTGGTTGTGAGCCCTTGCTCTGCGTAGACTCCTCATATATATATATATATATATATATATATATGTATATATATGTACTGTTATTTCTTTTGCTTTCTTCACTATCTTAGTAAATAGTGTTTATCTCAACCCACGAGTTTTACTGCATATTTCTCTACTTCTCTCCCCCATCTCATTTAGGGAGGGGGGAGAGTGAGTGAATAACTGTGTGGAACTTAACTATCTGCTGAGTCAAACCACGACAAATAGTTAACTAATATCAAAAGATGTACACTCCGACTTCTAAACTCTTTTATATGTAAGAGTTTAAAACTTCCAGTTCACTCTCACAAAGGACTCTGAGCAAGTTCCTTAAGGTCTTCCTTATAATCAGTGATTTTATCTCAGAAGTGTGGTATGACCACCAGAATATAATTAAAGCTGAGAGATAGTTTCTGTTCTCCATCTTGAGCCACTGTGCTGTAAGAATGCTAATATTCACTGGCAAAGAGTGTGAACAAAGATCAGCATGATTACCCATCATAATAACCTTCCCAGAGATAAGAGGTGAACTCGATATTCTGGCCCAGAGGTGGAACAGAAGGCTGCAGAGCATGGAAGTTTTGTCTGGATACACTTGTGAAGAACTTAAAAATAGATGGTAAGAATCAAGAACATTGTTTTTTTGTATTTACTTTAAAAAATAACAGACTTTCCAGATGATGGGAAATTCCACATGTGTTTTTCTTTATTTAATATAGTCCTTTTCTAAAATGAATTTTTTAATGGAACATGCTGCTTATAACTGGAATTTTGCCCAGATATCGCAAAAAAGTGTGTTCCAGGAAGAAAAATTTCTTGTCTTGGTATGTTTGGTATGCCATGTGCCCATGGCTGCTTCTGTTCTTACATTTCCCAATCTACATGATTGGAAGCTCTTTCTGTATTCCAAATATTTCCCATAGTTTATTTTTCTTCTGATCTTCAGTCATCGCAAACAAATTGAAACCTATGAAATTCCATCTGAACATAGGAAAACATTTTTTTTTTTTTGCTGTGAGGATGGTCAAACATAGCAACAGGCTTCTCAAAGAGGTTGTGGAGTATTTATACTTGAAAATAAAGAAGATGTGATTGAACATCCTTGGCAATCCGCTCTGGCCAGCCCCACTTGAGTGGGGCTTGAATTAGAAAGTATCAAGCGGGCTCCTCAAACCTCAACCGTTCTGTGATTCCTTGATTCTGCTTGTCAGGATAGAGCCAAACGAGTAGTGGTAGGTGACAGTGATTTCAGCTTTCAACATGTTGTACAGTTAAGATTGGTAACAACAGAGCTGACTGGTGATTTTGTCATTTTCATGCACTTTGCTGAGCAACCCCCATTATTTGTAACTGAGTTTATAGGGCGCTACATTTTTTAGAGTGAGGATAGTCTCATTGAACCTCATGAAGCCCAAGAGCGTCTGATCCAACCTTAATTACCATGTACTAGAATAAGACCAATTTACTATGGTTGTATGAGCGGCTCTATTATGTCCTTCAGAGAGAAAATGTTTATTCTTTGTCACATGCTCTGCTCTCAATCCCAACTGGAAATGCTATTTGATATGACGATGATGATGACAATAATGACATCAGGAACAACAATTTGTTTATTAAAAATTTCTTTCTGTGGTGGTCTGTTTCAACAGCATTCAGTCAGTGCTGCTGAAGTGAAAGAAAAGATTAGATTCACTTGTCTCTGATATTAGATAATGTTTCAAAAATTCCACTGTACTCTTGAACTCCTTTGCTCCACAAGTGAATAATGAGTTGTCTTCTAGCATGGCTCAAAGTATGTTGCAGAATACAAATAAAGAAAAATATAAGTTTTATTCCATTGCATTGGGTTATAAAATTGTTTTGTTGGGTGAACTCTTTCTTTCTTCTATAATTTGACTTAGCTTTGGTTACATGACAGAGCAAGAATGGTAAGCCAGATGGAATTATACCTGATTAAGATCACTCTCATGTGTATAGTTTAAAAATAAATATTCATACAGAAGGTAGTAGTCAACATGAATGCATGTAGGAAGTATTACTTTACATGCACATAAAAGTAAAAAAATACATTTGCAAATTAAAACTAGAAGCACGGTTTAACTTAATGTGTCTAAGAAAGACAGTGGCCTGAGAAAAAAAACTGAACTATGGATGTTCCAATGACAGTTCTCTGTATGTAGGTATGTGTACATGTGTGTTCATTCTGCTGCCATGAACAACAACCTATTTATTTCTTGATGTCTAAATATAAATTTGAACAGATCAGTGTTCTAACATAACTATAAGAGTTTGATTAAAATGATAAAAACACAGGATGAAGTTTGCTGTTTATAGTAAGATTTGACAGTGGACAGCTTGAAGCAATCAATATTCTACTTAAATTTTTAATAAGGGTTTGAAAAGTATATTTCAAAATACATTCATTTTATTTTGGAGTAATTGTCATTGCGTTACCCTTGCACAAGAGTCATGAGGAATTGATGGATTGTATCAGTTTGATTGGGACAGGAGAAGTAACTTTATACTTCAAAATGAACAAACAAACAAACAAAAATGGCAAAACAACCAAACCACCATAAAGCACCAAAAAGCAAAGCGTTTTCAAATACGAGCTGAGAAGCACCAGTAAAGTTTAGATTCAGCTCAAGTGCACCATCAACATCGGACAGCTTCCTTTATTTTTTTTTTTGTGTGTGTTTTTTTTATTATCCATTTCTCTAGTTCCACTGAAAGATCTATAGAGGAAATTACTAGGGCAGAATGTAGATCCAATTGTACATTGTGCAAAAGGAGCAAATGATTCCTGTTCTCATCATTTGGATCGATAATTTGCTAAAGCACTATTAACAGGAACAACAACTTTACCAGGTTAAGGGGTTTTTGTACTGAGTAATGACTGCCTGGAGAAGGGAAGTACAGAGGGAGTAAATCCTAGAAGCCTTTTACTAGTGAGGTAGCACATGCAAGTGAATCAATAGTGGCTGTGGTAAGATGGTGTTGTAAAGATGTTTTATTTGTTTGACAAAGCAGGTTGGCAAGAAAGCTGCTGAAAGTGGCCATACAAACAGTCAAATCCAGACCAAACACACAAATGAAAACTGTCAGCCTTCACTTTCTTGGAAGCACAAAGTAGTGTTTTGGAGATAACAGCCTATGTCATCCAACTTCGCCTTACCTCGAGGTTGTGAGCTGTCTAGGCACTTCAAACATTTTTGTTTTGTCACAAAAGACAACTTAGCTCAGCCATTTGCAAAGGAAATTTTCAGAGGAGGCCAGTAACCAGCTTTATGCGAGTCCTTTGCAAAGAAAAAGCATAAGGGAACACTGAAGAACTTAGTTTTGATTCACAGCAGCCTAGATATCTTCTTCCCCAGCTTTGCACACCCACCTGGGGCAGCTAAAGAAAGTCTGTGTGCTTGGCTCCATTTGTAGTCAGAAATACTCCTTTAAGGGGTGCCTTTTTCTTGCTTAGATCTGCCTGGCTCTCTAAAGCAGCCTGTCTCTCTCCATTTAGTGCACAGGGAGCCGATGGAGACTAGGCTACCAAGTTAAATCTGTCACTTAGCTTACCAAATTTAGAAAGGCTGAAGCTAAGGCTGAATCTAAGCCCACAAGTACACAGCTAGTGAGTCAGTAGTTTTTTCAGCAGATAATCCATAACTTATTAAAGGACGCTGCACTGATTCTTTCGGCTGATTTTGAACATAAGTCAGTTACAGGTTCACTCAACAGAAATTTGGTGGCAAATATGAGTTTTAACCTTGTTTTCAGTAAATTACAGTCTGCTAACCTCCTTTCAGCAGCATTACCTTAGCCCATACCAAGGACTCTGAAGAAGTCTTAAAAATTCTTTAATTAATAATTTATGCAATATATTTTGTTAGTAGCAGCATTCACAGCAGTAATAATAAATAATAATCCTATGCATGTACAACAGAAGTGCTAACTAAATAGTTTTAAGATTGTTCCTTGGCGTGGCCAAAGATAATGTTATTTATTATTATTATTATTATTTACATTTGCACTTGCATTTGTATTGCAGCTGTGTTTTAAGAAAGACTTGCAGCAGGTCAATTTAAATATATGATGCACATAGAACCTACTTTAAAAAAATTATATGCTAAGTATAAACCAAAGCTAAAGAATGCACACAAGTATTTATGTTCATTAATTTCTTTGTTTTGGCATGAGTGAATGGGTGCAAATATATTTACTGTATGTGAGACTACAAAAGAGTAAGGCTGATGAGCATAGTGCATTGTCTACCTAAACAGAATAAACAAGCCTATAATGATAGAAATGTTTAAATCTAAAACACAGAAGGATGTGAGATTGAGAAAATTCCCTGAAATTTATGTGAACTGAACCAAATGAGATTTACTTAAGTTTCCTCCAAACTACATAAGCTTTATTGTCACTCAAAATCAAAAGCAGAAAGAATCTGGGCTGGTTTAGAGCCAAATGTGGGATGAAATCCCATTGCAAAAGCTTTCATAGGAAAATAGGATCAGAGACTACTCATCACCGACTCTTCTGCTGAGCAACTTTATTGATTCTAATACATACATTTAATATTTAGGGATTTCACTGCTCAGTGTTTCATTTTTTTCCACTGACAATCAAATGACCTCTAGTGCCAAGATGCTGGGCTGATATTTGTACACAAAACTAACCGTAATTTCCAGTTTTGGTAATGTGAAGTTATAGTTCTGGATAGATTTTAAATCAGTGACTATTTTAGGAAGCAGAGAGTGCACGTACAAGAATGATTTTATCTAATTCTGGTCTTCTTCCAGTATTTCTGAAAAAGAAAGGAAAGGGACAGCAAGAAAAAAAGCTCTGCATTTTCTTCCGGCACTCTGCTGGGACAAACTTAAACCCATAAGTAAAAATGGCATTTGTAGAGCCTGGATGCATCATTACAAATGAAATAAATAAGTTATGAGCAAAACTATCCTTGGTCTCTTCTAACACCATAGCCAATGGGAACAGAGTCATTTCCAGAGACCTTACTCCTTTTCAGTGGCTGTAGCAAATATATGGACACCTGTTGCAGAATCTTTTGTAATGTGTCAAAAAGAGAAGCCCTTCTTTCTCTGTGATCATTGTTCTTGTGCAGGCTTTTTGAGTCTGAAGATAATCTAGCAGCAGACTCTTAGTTATATACATAAAATACAACACTGACTATGGATTAGAGAGGGGCTGCCAAGAGCAGCATTCAAACACCTGGCAATATTGATTTTACACTTTTCTTGTGATTCTACATCATGTTCCTTTAGTTTCTGGCAATCTCTATAACTTTTATACTGACATAAATTGTGATAAAAAAGGAATCAAATAATCTTCTTTTCCCCTCCAGAAATAGTTAAGAAAGTTCTATAGTGCCATTAATATTTTTGTTAATGGAGGTGATCTGAAGGAGGGCAAAAGTACAGGGAAAGGTAAAGCTAAACTCTCAGTGTGTTTCTATTGTTCTTTTTGTTTCTGTGTTGGCTTTAGACTTGTTCTCTGTAGAGACAAACTCAAATAGTATATTTTCTTTAAATGCATCCAGCAAGAGGTAATTTGAGCATCTTGGAGGAAACTTTTGGTTCATTTACTGGCCAGAGGTAGAGACCAGACATATCAAGGTCATCCTCAAAAAAGTAAATGAGATATATCTTTTAATAATGATGTCCCTCTATTTTGATGAACTTCTGAGAACCTATATATTGAATAATGTTAAGAAATGAATACTTTCCTCTGAAATCCTCTATGTTTCACACTGTGGGAAGTGGAAGAACAAGTGCCCTCAAGAGTCCTTTAAAGTTCAAATTTCAAGAAGTCAGACTTGCTTTCATATTCCCTGCAGAAGGACTATGAAGGGATATTCTTGGTTTTGAATCTTGAAAAGGGATGTGTATTCTTGCAGTTTTTAATTGATTAATCTGGCTAATATTGTTGCCTTAGATTCAAAACTCTAGTATGATATCATAGGTACAGCTGAACATTTAGCCTTATGAGAAACATTTTTGGATTCTGAACATGGTTTATTGAATAACTAGCTTAGAAAATTGAAAGAATTTTGCTGTTTTTCTATCATCAATGGAGATTGTGGAGCACTGACTAGAATGCAGTCGTAATAATACCATCATTCATATATCTGTGAATCCACAGTACTATTTTAATAAATGTATCAACTTGTTTTTTAACAGTTTCAGTAAATGCTTTGTACAAGAACTGCAAAGATCAGAGGCCAGTAACTAAGTTGGTATTAAAGAAACTTAGAAGGAAGGAATAATAGATAAAGATTAAAAAAAAAAAAGAGTGACAAAGAAATAGAAAAACTTTCATAGGATTGGAAAAGGACTCAATATTCAATAGTTCAAATTCAATAGTAATGTTGCTACTTTTTTAACTGAACTTCAATTAAACTACTTTACATTCCTTACACTTTGTGTTTGCATCCTTGATAAAGTTAGAGAACAATTTAGCGATTGCTGTGTTTGCTCTTCACTCTTGGCTGACCTCGTCATTTGTTACTAACCTACATGGCTTTAATAGTTGAAATGAAAATAAATGAAAAGGATACCAGCAGTCTGCAAAGCAGAATTCCAAGCCACCAAAAAGAACTTAAGCACTAAGACTACTGCATTATTGGGACTCAGAAGGTCGTATCTGTGTTGCTGAAATGAGATAACATGAGAAATCTGCAGCAAGGCCATAGTGACACAATCTCATTTCTGGAAGTGACTTTTTCATAAGAACTGTTGTTGCTAGGTTTGAAAGAGTGAACTACATTAGAATAATCTTGTGAGTTCAAAGAGAACACAGTGCTGTTTCTTTTTGACTTCAGCTAATTTATTCTTTTCTCTTTTCTTTTTTCTTAGTTTGTACTCTTGGAGAAATGTATCCACAGCTTAGCCACAGGGTTAATAGAGATTTAGAGAAAAAAAAGTTCTTTTTTTTTTTTTTTTCAGGATGCAGTATGAAAGGAGACATGCATCTTCCAGATGACTCATTTGTGAAGTGAAAGAGTTTTATATGTTTTTAATTTGTTTTGTTGTGCTTTGGTTTCCTCAAAGATTTATTTTCTCATTATGCAATAAGAATGAAAGAGGGAAAGGAACTAGCTTTAGGAATTTCCAAAATGCAGCACAAGTGTCTCAAAGGAACCATTTAATTGCAGCCATCTAATTAAATTTTAAAATATTAGATACACCTGTGTTGTTCCACTCAGTGGGTTGCAAGGAAGGTGAATCTTTGGAATCTCACTGAGTAGGGCACTGCCTGCTCAACAGGGTTCACTTCTGTGGCAGAGTCAGATGATGACTCAGAGGAACAATATGAGACAGTTTATTGAGCTTTCTAACCATAATTAACTACTTCAAGGCAAAATTAGGCAACTTTCTAATGATTAGTAAGCGTTACGGATAAGGGTACTTGGCATAGGTGTTATTTCCTTATCAGCTATTCTAAGGCAAATTTAGGCAATAACTAATTAAAGAAAAAAGAGTAAAAATAAGATTGAAAGAAAGGAGGAGACGAGAGAGAGAGACAGAAACAGAGACAAATATTTCATCAGTTCCTCGGATCCAGCATGGTCTTGAGTATGGGGGTCTTGATCCGTGAGTGATAAGTCGACAACGGTAAACACGCATATTCACCATTGTATATTTAGTTGATCTGAGACTGCACTTGTGTCTTGAAGATTTGGAAATTTTCAGTGAGGGTCTGTGGTGGTTGTGCACTTCCTCCACAGTTAATATTGATATTTTTACGTCAGCTGGTGTTTTTCAGCCATAAAAGGAAACAGATGCTGTCGATAAGAGGAAGTAGAGATAAGCAGCCATGACTCCGCCTCTGCAGGGTGAGGGTTGTCTCTCTTGGAGCCTCCAGTGAGGGTCCATTAATCTTATAGCTTCTGCCTTGAGTTGCTTAGGCCCCATTCTGTATTATTCTCAAGTTGTTTGAGTGAACAGATTTCTTGTTGGTCTCAGGCAATCCCTTAGATAAAGTTTATGTAGCCTGTTGTCCCCTAGTTCTGTGGCACTTCATGAACAAAGCTTTGGCAGTCTAATTAGTGATTTCTTCAAACTATTACACTTTCATCTGAAGAAAACATGTTTCTATGTCCTCTATTTTCTGACTGAGTAAAAGATTTTTAAAAAAATTTCCGGAATGATTTCATAAATGAATGAGAATCAGATTTTGGACAATTTAAAAGATGGAAAGCCTTAAGGTTTATTGGTCATATATTTTTGAATAATTACAATGAAACATTTGTTATAAGGATAAATATAGAACTCCTGAAACCTCACTGAAAATCTATCATTAATTGTTTCACTGTGAAAATTACTTCATTCTATTTTTTTATCATCATGTTCTTTCTTCATGTTTTTTGTTTGTTGATATAATATAAATCTCAAATAGAGATTTATAGCTGACAAGGATTGGTCTTATCCTATTAATTACACTTCAGCTTTCGAATAACTAATAACTTACAAAACATGAAAAAAATTCAAAGATGAGTGGAACGTTTACTGAGAGCTTCAAACTTCAAAACTGTCTTCACAAGATATTCCTTCTGGTAGCACTAGTAGACCTAGTGTAATGGTTTTGCAATGACGAAAAAACAGCCATTTGTAAGAGCAACATTCATCCTTGTTTCCACCTGCTGGTTATTTTCAGTTACATTTTAACAGAACAATGACAGAGACGCCTCATAATTGTATGTAGTCTCCTTTAATTTCTTTCTTTACATAGCAAGCAATTCAATGCTTATTAGACAAGCCTTGTGTCCTGTTAGGTTTTCTAGACCTTTATATTCCCTTGTAACAGTCTTGCAACCTGTAAAACTAAATGAGATAGGAAGGCATAAAAAGATGAAGGTCTGTGTTGGAGGAGTGGCTCTACTAGTCTCTTAGAAACTGGAGGACAGATCCTGGTCATGGGTGAATTTTTTTAGGAGTAACTCCAGAGATTCCACTCAAACTGCAGCAATGTAAATCCAGATGATGATTTGCTCACCTGTGACAGCAGCTCTAAAGTTAATAGAATTGTGAAGACTGAGGGGTTAAAGTAATGAGTTCCTCAACAGTTCACCTCTTATTGCCAAGTATTCATTAAGCTTGTACTGGACATCTTAGACAGTCACCTCTAAAAGTCTCTGACATTCTGGTGAGGATACAGTCAATCTTATCTGTAATGTCCTCAAAACTTTTATCTCTGAAATGTGCTTTCATTAGATTGCTCTACAAATCACCCCTTTAAGACCAATTCTAAATATGCTTTCTGAACTGTAGAGTGATTAGTGCTGAATGCAGTACTTTGGGTGAGGTCCTAACAAAATACACTGTATTTCCTTAACAATAATTGAGTTGAAGTCTTTAATATAAGGGTTTTTTTATTATTAAAATAACTCTCATATCTCTCTCCAGGTCAATATGCTGTAGTACCTTCCCATTAAGCAGATATTATGTTCTTTTATTACATTCTCTGAGACTCATTATTCTGCATTTATCTGCATTGAATTTGCTATCTATTAGCTCAAGCACTTAAATGATCTAAATCCTTCCCTACCTGACTGTATTGTTTCTCACGGATGACCTTTCCTCCCAATTTAGTATCATCTGCACACCAGAAATTTTTAGCTTAAATAATATGCTCTGAGTCACTTAAGGTACTGAAAAGCAGTGGTTCCAACACTGATCCCTGCAGTGCCCCTGACATGAGTAACTTTCGTGTAGCTTGAAGGCATAACTCACAATGTGCAATCTGATCAGCTGCAGTTTTACATTCTCACTTTGAAGGAAAGCTAAATCCTTCCTTAATATGTATCCAATTCTTACAAAAAATGTTCAGAATTTCTTGAAAACAGATGGTTAACATTTCTACAGGGTCTCGGTGCATGTCTACAGGTCAGCTGTGAAAAGCCCCATGCTCACCAAGCACCAAGCAACAGCTGGAGTTGTGCTCCGCTGACTCAGGGCTGGTGAGCTCAAGCCACTTCAGACTTTGTACAACACCATGCTTAAACCAAAAAGCCCTATCAAAAATTTTGTCACAACACGTGGTCATGCTGCAATTGAAGATGAATTTGTACCCCCAACTAGTCTCCTACTGCACATAGTCATTGCTGGTTTGATGGGACCAATACCTCACCCCTTTTCTCAGGTTCTCTACAGAGGGAAGTTAATGCTAAAATGAAAGCTAGGATGCTAATTTGTTCAATAATCTCTACTGATGAGGAAGACTGAAGCTAAGGGTTTCACACTGCTTTACTTTTTATACCTGATTGAGATACATATGTAAGATAAGCATCCTTGGGCTTCCCTGATGGTCAATGGGGAAAATAAGTCTGCTGAATTGTGGTCTCAACACCCCTCGTCCTGGCTGCATATGATCCCAAAACTCCCAAATTAGGTAAACAAGATAAAATAATTGAAGCGTGTCAGATGGGCCCCTTTCTCTTATGTGGGGGTCTTTTCTCTTCTGCAGTAACCTGCTTTCTCAGGCCAGTGAGCCTCACCTCTATGCCTGAGAAGATCATAGAACAGATCAATGGCTTNTTTTCTCTGAAAGAGTGGTCAGACACTGGAATGGCCTGCCTAGGGAGGTGGTGGAGTCACTGTCCCTAGTGCTGTTCAAGAAGCATCTAGACGAAGTGCTAAGGGATATGACTTAGTAGCTTAGTGGGTAGGGATGGTGATAGGAGGACGGTTGGACTAGATGATCTTGTAGGTCCTTTCCAACCTAGTGTTTCTATGATTCTGTGATTCTATGATTCTATGATCCTCCTGGAAGACATCTTAAGGCACGTGAAGAATGCACAGGGGATCTGAGAAAGCCAGCACAGCTTCACCAAAGGCAGATCTGGTCAAGGCCATGACTGATCAATCTGGTGGCCTTCTATGATGGAGTGACGGCAGTGGTGGACAAAGGGAAGGCGACCAATGTCATCTATCTGGACTTGAACAAGGCCTTTGACATGGTCCACCACATTCTTATCTCTAAATTGGAAAAATATGTATTCAAAGGGTGGACTATTTGGTAGATAAGAAGTTGGTTGGAAGGTCATAGCCAGAGGGCTGTGGTCAACAACTCTATGATCAAGTGGAGGCTGGTGGCAAGTGATCTCCCCTAGGATTCTGTCTTGAGACTGGTACACTTTAATATCTTATCAATGACGTAGATGATGGATAGGAGTGGACCCCCAACTAGTTCACAAATGACACCAAGCTGAGTGGCACACTTTACACTAGAGAAGGAAGGGATGCTATCCAGATGGACTTTGGCAAGATTGAAAGGTGGGCCCATTTGAACCTGATGAGGTTCAACATGGTCAAGTGCAAGATGTTGCACTTCGTTCAGGGCATTTCCAGTTATGTATACAGACTGGGAGATGAACTCCTTGAGAGAAGCCTTGATGAGAAAGACTTGGGGGTCCTGGTGGATGAAAAACTGAACATGAACCAGCAGTGTATGCTTGCAGACTGGAAGGCCAAATGTATCCTCAGCTACATCAAAAGAGGGGTGGAAGCAGGACAAGGGAGGTGACTGTCTTTCTCTGTTTGGCCTTTGTGAGACCCCATCTGGAGTCCTGCATCCAAGTCTGGGGCTCCCAGCACAAGAAAGATGTGGAGCTGTTGGATCAGGTTCAGGGCAGGATGATGAAAATCATCAGAGGTCTCGAGACAGGCTGAGGGAGATGGGCTTGTTCAGCTTTAGAAGAGAAGGCTCTGGGGAAACTTTGCTGCAGCCTTCCCATACTTAAAAGGAACTTTTAAATGAGGGAAATCAACTTTTCACGCGGATAGTGCTAGGACAAGAGGGAATGGTTTTAAACTGAAAGAGGGGAAATTTAGATTAGATGTCAGGGGGAATTTTTTTATTGAAAGAGTGAAGAGGTGCTGGAACAGACTGCTCAGAGAAGTTGCGGATGCTGCGTCCCTGGAGTTGTTTGTGGCCAGGTTGGATGTGGACCTGGGTAACATGATCTAGTGTCTAATCTAGTGAATGGTAACCCTGTGGCAACAGGTTGGAAGTACATCTCTGAGGTCCCTTTCAACCTAAGCCATCCTAAGATTCTATAATTCTATGCTTCTATGATTCTATCAATGCTCATTTATCTTGATTAGCCTTTCTCAGCTCTACTGTATTTAAGGTTGATTATTGTATTCAAAAGAGGCATAATTCTGCCTCAGACATTTCTTATTCGTGGGTCTGGGTCACTGCTGCAGCAACGTGTGTTTCCCTTAGCTGAGAGGTGAACTTGCTGAAGACACACAGTGACACATAGAATAAATCTTTGCATTTCCTTGAAAAGGAGGGGCAAAGAGGTGCTGGTGATAAAGTCAACAATACTTCAAGAGGTGTATTTTACTTTAGTAATTGAAATATGTCTCAGATCCCAAACTTGTGCTGATATTTTCCTCTTACTCTATTTTTTTCATCCTGCAGAAAAATATGCTGCTATGAATAAGTAGATTTTCTTTTTCCTAACAGAGGAAAAAGAAGAAATTTTGTATGCATAATTTTAAGTTACTTAAATTCCATCACCCCAAAAAGTGATTACTTTCTTTCCTTGTGAGGAATTCCAACAAATTTCATGCAATCAAGACAAGCTTTAGCTACTTCTTTCTTTGGCTTTTTCACTTCTCTCTTTTCCCTCAGAATGTTCTACAATGATTATTTCTTTCTGTCTTTGTTTTCTCTCTCTTTTTTCCTTTTTTTTTTTTTTTTCCAATTCATTCTCCTGAGAGAGTCTGCAGCAATAGTGCTGAAGCACTGCTAAATACAGCAAGGAAAAACCATGAGTATTTGATGGCGTCACAGTACTAGCATGCTAGAGAATTTGTCTTCTCACTTATATGGTATGAATCAGCAGGAAAACTACTTTTTAGGTACCTGTATTTTTGTATATGACTTTATTAAATGAAGAGCTGGTCCAATCCCTTTACTACAAATACTATCAGACTGGTTTAGATGAAAATAAAGACAGGAACTGATAGGTCTCATGGGACAGAGAATTAGAGACTTTTGACATCTCAATGTTTCAGATATGTAACATTTTGAAAACATTTTATCCTGAATTTATAAAGCTCTAGAGAATGAAGTCTTCCATTCAATTCATAACATAGGTCATAGATATCAGCTTCTTCATAATATCAAACCAAAATATTTTCATCTGATGAAGATGGCCAACTCATACAAATGAAGGAGTATTTCATATTTCATGTCGATTTGAACTGTCACTCTCGTTTTGAAAACTTATGAAAGAAGACATATTTCATTCACAGTTTTCTGACAGTTTCTGACCATTACAAAGTTCTTAAAATTACTATGAAATATGCCTACTTGATTTAAAGTACTTTGAAGGTATCACATGGCAGCACTTTTCAGGAGGTTAATTGCACTGATACTTAAAGCAACAGCTAGGATTCTTCACTACTATAATAACTCTTTGTCACTCATAGCTGTGTAGCTCATAATTTTTCTCTCTTCCTTCTTTCATACAGAAGAGTACAGATGGACTTCAGTATGTTTGATTTAAAATAAATAAATAAATAGGAGATCTAGGGGTGAAAAACGGTAATTCAAAAATGCATTTTTCTGAACTTTGGTTGTGTTAGACTAGGCAAGGAAGCAGCAGATAGAAATTAGATGGATAGAAAACCTTTTTTTTCCACATTTCCTCATTTTCCCCACATTTCTTTCACATTTCTTTCATTTCCAGACACTATTAGAAAAGCAACTTCTGTCCCAGCTAGAAACTAAGACAAACTTGAAAGCACAAATATCAGAAATATTTTAGGAAAAATCAATTCAAAAGATTAAGAAAATTATTTTTTCATCATTAAATATGTTGATTTTCTTTTTCATCTCATTTGTTTTTAAAAATAAATAATTTTTTAAAAAAAGATAAATAGATTTTGTTTAAAAAATGATTGTCTTTTTAAGGAAAAATAGGTTTCTGGTATTGAAAGCCTAAAGTAAGACTAGCTGAAGTTAGTGAATATTAAGCTACTCATATAATAGAATCTGTCCTTTGAATAGAAGGCTTTCTTTGACTTTTGATAATTGTAATGTTACAATATTAGAAGATGAGATGATAAGATTAGAAGATAAGGGACATATGTTCGAAGCCTTTCTTAGCATAAGGACAATTGTTCTTCCAGCAATTTCACATTAGAAGGCCAAACTGAACTTGAAGGTAGCATTTTCCCCTGCTCTAGATGACTTTCTGTGTATTTTCACATGCATGGCATAAAGGTCCAAATAAAAGTCTAAGGTTGTAGTCAACCAGCTTAGCTGAGATTGTGAAATCACTTGCTGGATGACTTGTGACAATTGTTTACTTAATAACTGAATAATCAGTAGTTGAAAAAAAGGATGAGTTCAGATGTGAACAACAGTGAAACAATGGGTCTAGACTCATTTCCTCCTTTGGCAAACTTTTCTAATTACACAGTTGGAACCAACACCCCCAAAGGATCTGTAGGAGTTTCCTGGAGCCTACCTCAGTGCAGAAGGAAAGGTCACAGAATCATTGAATTATTTGTGTTGGAAGGGGCCTTTAAAGATCATCTATCCCAGCTCCTCTGCAATGAACAGGGACATCTCCAGCTAGATCAGGTTGCTCAGAGCCCAGTCCAGCCTGACCTTGATGAGGGACAAGACACCCATAACTTCTTGGGGCAATCCATTCCGGTACTTCACTACCCTTACTGTAAAATACTTTTTCTCACAACCAATCTAAATCTCCTCTCTTTCAAGTTTAAACCATGTCCCCTTGTTCTATCACCACAGACCCTGCTGAAGAGTCTGTTCCTTTCTTTCTTATAGATCTCGCTTAAATACTGAAAGGAAGCTATCAGATCTCCCCGGAGCCTTGTCTTTTCCAGACTGAACAGTCCTAGCTTTTGCTTGCTCAGCCTGTCCTCACAGGGTAGGTGTTCCATCCCTTGGATAATTTTTGTGGACCTCATATGGATGCTCTCCAGCAGGTCCATGTCTCTCCTGTACTGAAGAGTCCACATCTGGATCCAGTAACACAGTACTTCAAGTGAGGTCTCACGAGAGCAGAATAGAGGGGCAATATCATTTCCCTTGACCTGCTGGCCACAGTCCTTCTAGTGCAGCCCAGGATACAGTTGGCTGTATCTGGGCTGTGAGAGCACATTGCTGTCTCATGTCCAGCTTGCCATCTACCTGTAACCCTATATCCTTGTTGGGAGAGCTGTGCTTAATCCTTTCATCCCTCAGCTTGTATTGATAGTGGGAGTTGCTGCAATCCGGGTGTAAGACCTTGCATTTGGATTTTTTGAACCTCATAATGTTCTACGTCCACTGCTTGAGCCTGGAATGGTTGGCATTCCATGAGGTTCTTCTTACAGATTCTTCAGCATACTTCAAGGACTGCTGCTATGCCTGTACTTTTTTGTGAAGTAGCTGCCATTTCAACCATCAATAGTACCTATTTCACCCATCAACCCTAGCCCACCTCTGGTGCACAGCTCAGATGATAATTTTCTATATGTTTAATAATTTATACAGTTATGCACTACATAATAGTATCATCATTGTAGCTGAAAAAGGTTAGGAAAAGCCTGGCCATACTTAGCATGTCAAGATCCTCTGACAATTTAGCAGTTTCAATCAGAAATTTCCATACATAGGAAATAAGTACCTAAGCATCCAATTCAGTAAAGGCAGACATGCTGCTCAGAATCTTCCTAAAATAATCCTAATTATCAGAGAATCTTCTTCCTAAAACCTTCAGTAGATTGAGTGTCTCAGGTATCTAACCAATTTAAGCGTTTTCTTTCGAACTTGGTTTCCTGAAATTCCACAAAAAAATCACTTTAAATGCCAGAGTAATTAGCTGAATGCCTGCCTAAGTATCTCAAAAAGATATATAGATGTCTGGGCACATACTTAGCTGTCTTTAGATACTAAAATTTGGGGGATTGTATGTTGCAGATAACAGAAACTGAAGGGATATATAAAAAGACTAAATATCATGCTACATCAGACTTTGATATTGAGTACCTTTAAATTATACTTTTTTGTTTGATTTTTCCTTTTCTATAAATAAATGTCTGGCAATCTATGAAGATGTGTGATGAATATTATTTACTCATTAACTTTGTTTGCTAGTGTAGAAGGACCTGATTCAAATCTTGGCTAATGATTCACTGTAATCGACCTAGCGTTATTTTAATTGTATGAGGTGTTGGTTTTACTCCTCTTCCAAAGCATCTTGCTGCAGTGAATGGGAATTTCAAATGTGATCTGTGTTAATATTGAACAACATATCTTTTTGTTTTATTTTCTAATTGATCTGTACCTAATGGATACAAATAAAAGCTTTGTTTCAGAAGATACTAATTCAGGAAACTTCTGTGGTTTTACTTAAGAAAAAAATAGCACTGCTTACAACTTTGTGGATCATTTGTGTCATTATGAACAAGAATTATAATGTAAGAAGAAAGAGGAAAAAAATAAAAGAGAACAAACAAAATTTTCTCTAAACAGAACTTTTCAGTGATAAAACTCTAAATTTAGGAGGATGACTTTAGAGTGTATTTTGTTTTGATAAGCGTACCAAATGTCACTATGGAAAAAAAGAAGTTGTCGGTTGGGAAATGGGATCCGGTAGAGATTTGGAATTGATGGAGCTGAAGAACTCAAAGTCATAATCATTCTTTCCAGCACAGCAATCTACGCTTTTTTTTTTTTTTACCCTTTTGTTTAATAGCATACAGTGGCTGCTGTCCTTCCTTGATTGATTTAATTTTATGTTCTTTATGAGTACAGGATTTGAAGGATGAATGTTGAGAAAGGAACTATCTTTTGTGGTATTGGGAACCAAGCCACCTTCTACAGCAACTCCACGTTTTACCATGTACTGGTCTCATTAGCAAAGCATGGATATTTTGTGACTTTGTTTTGAAGCAGACCAGTAAGAAACAAACAAACAAAAAAACATAACAACCAGTGGGAATAAAAAGACAATAACAACATTAAATAAAAGGAAGGAGATAATTATCTTACATATAACTGTGGAGGGAGTTAATCTCTGCAAAACCCAAGAACGTTCATCTTGACAGTTATACGCGGCTGATATCTATCATTTATTTGTCTGAATTTGTGTAAAAATGTATTTCTTTCCTGAAAAAAGAACATGTATGTAGATGAAGAGAGGAAGGTTTTAAGGTATTCTGAAGCTTTTCTAGCTACTGGCATTGGCAGTATGTTTACATAGGTAGGTAGAGCCTTCTCTTATTATGATGATGAAAATATAGAATCCAAAGATTCGATGAAAAGATGTTTTCTTCTAAGTGGAAGCCACTTCAAACTGTTTCCTATTTTGTGAAAGGTTTAATTACTTTTGTGCCACTTGACAACAATTTTGTCAAATTAATCAGATGGCTATCAAAATTTTTCTCTAATTTATCTTTTTTAATTTGCTGCTTTACTTCTGTTTAAGACATGCACTTCTGTTAATAAAAACACCATTTTCTAGATTATCATTATAAAATATCTAGCAATCTTTGATAGGTTTTGATCAGACAAAGATTTTCTGACAAAGGAAATTTTGTTCTCATACTCACACTCTTGAGTACTGGAAGAATTCTGGCACTGGAGCAGTTAAGTCAATCCAACACAGGCTGGGTTAGCCACCAAGGTAAAACTTAAACAAAACACATGGAAACACATCAGCACTCGGTATTATTTATGGAGAATGCCTGGGCATTCCAGCGGGTAATACTTCTGTTATTAGCTTAAGTTAAATAACCAATTTGTCTCTTTAATAAGAAGATTATAGATATCCTGTGAATTTTGTATGTCCACAGCACTTCGGAAAGGTGGTGTGTGCACAGTCTGACTGACTGAGAATGAACTACTGAGAGCTTTACTCAGTAACTAGAAAGATGAACCTAAGGGTAAAATATTTCAGAACTATTCTGACAACAATGCAAGCTTATGAAATGTTTGTGTTGGGAGAAAAAAAAGATTATAATAATACTCTGCACATGAGTTGGACTCTTCACCTGGGAAACCTGAAGTATTTTTCAGACATCAGCACTCCCAAGTGGAAGGTCTTGTGTTATTCTACAGATGGATGAACTTATGTACAGGGGAATCTATCACCTTTCCAGCTTCCTCTGGAGTAAAGAAGACCTTCCTCTGGGCAGTAAATGATGCCCTACAATCTACAATAATTAAAAATAAAGAGGAGGAAAAAAAGAAAGAAAATATTTATTAAAATTTCAACAAACTATCTGAGCTGGATTGTACATAATTTATCAATATTAATTTTAAGATAAATTATTGAAAATGTTTCCTTTTTTAAACTTATTTGTATCATCTCATATTGATCTTTTTTCTAAGCACTTAACATGAGTCTTTTTTCTCTCTATCATTCTTGTGAGAGGATCATCTCTTCTTAGAAGAGATTTCAAAGCACTGTATGCACATAACTGTTAGGAAAATGAAGAATAAAGGGCAGAATATCTGACAACTTTCTCCTCTCTAATGTTATAAATCCTCTGTCTTGAAGAAGAGAAGGCTTCGGGGGAGACCTCACTGAAGACTTCCGTACTTGAAGGGAGCTGACAAGCAGGAGGTGGACTGACTTTTTACACAGTCTGATAGTGACATGACAAGGGGAATGGCTTTAAACTTAAAAAGGGGAGATTTAGCTTGGATGTTAGGAAGAAATTCTTCACTCAGAGGGTGTTGAGGCAATGGAACAGATTGCCCAGAGAAGTCGTCGATACTTCATTCCTGGAGGCATTTATGGTCAGGTTGAATGGTTTCCTTGATAGTCTGATCCAGTGACTGGCAACCCTGTCCACGGTATGGGGGTTGGAACTAGACAATCATTAAGGTCCCCTCTAATCTAAGCAATTCTGTGATTCCATGATTTGTTTCCTTTCACATAGATTAAATATGTAAAAGAATAAAAGAGTGTTAAGAATTATTACCAAATATTTTATTCTAGCATTTCTTTGCACAAATGCTTTACAAGGAAGCTGCCTTAACATGAAGGATAAGGCAATTAAGATCACATCTGCCATAATGATTCAAGGATTTAACAAGATGATACATTTACATGAAATGAACTTCCCTGTTTTGTAGTAGTACTATCAGACTGCATAAACAAGAGTGAAACTTTTCTCTAAAGGTATAAACTTTAGGTTGAGTTATTGACGATGTTATCTACTATATTTAGATTTTTGATGAAAAATTAAACTCCAGTATAGCTATTTTGTGTTCTGAATAGCAAACAGAAGCTCAGCTGGATCATGTGAACAACAGTACCATGTGGGCTGAAGGCTTCCTGGGGCACATGGGCCATGGGGGAACACCTTGAATATCTGACAGCCAAGGCCAGTCCCCAGCCAGTGTGTAGGACACCTCCCTGGGGATAGGAATGGATCAAGGCCAGGCCGTACTGTTGGTCCACCATTGGCCCTAGCTTCATGTGGGTCACATGTCTGAGAAGGTCCGTGGTAGATCAGGAGACCAACATCATGAGGCATTGCTGGGACAGGGACTTCTGGCCCATGAAATGGCATCCAGGGTCACAGGCAGGCTAAAGAGAGCCTGGGGACAGACTGGGCAGAGACAGTAAGGCTCGTAGATGCCTCTGGGCCCTGGAAGTGTGAAAGATCTTTCTGTGAGTCATTTTTTTTTAGATCTGGATGAAATCTCTAGATTGAGAGATATGATGAACGCCTAACCCCAATGCACCTTAGTTTCACAGCCAAAATGTGATAGTACTTACCATCTCTTACGGCTTTGCCTTAAGTTGCAAGAGGAGAGTTACAGAAAAAAAGTGAAAATGTTTCAGGAGTGGTATGCACCGATATATAACCATGGTTAAGCTGCTTCATTTTTGTGAGGTTTTACTTTGATTCATTTATCCATTTTTTATGCCAGTGAGGGAAAACAAGAGTGGCTCCTTACTCTTCTCTCTGTGAAATTAAAAGGCAGTAAATTTTAAACCAATAAAAGTAAAATCTGTTTTGTTCTCTTTGCTTTTTTCTTTTTTTCTTTTTTTCTTTTTTTAAATGCAGCTGATAGTCAACTTGAATAATTCTCTGCCAGATAGGGTCAGCAAAGGCAACTGCAATATCAGGATTTTAGAAAAGGTCTGAGTAATTTTATGATCAGTAAGAATAGTTTTGCTATTACAAAAGGTAAAAAAAAATGTTGGGAAGGTCACCAGATGTCATGCTTCACAGGCTGGATGATCACTTGTGGGATCAGAATAAAACTTAGTATTGTGATACGCACACCCACGCATACATATACATTCATGTAGTTCTTTCAGAACTACTTACTAGTAGTTTTTAATAGGTGATCATAGAATAGCAGAGAAATAGTGTCTTAATTTTAAGCTGATTAAAATTTCCACTCATCTAATCAGAGAAAGGTTTCCCATCGTTCTAGTTTTTATAGGAAGATGCAACTGGATACCACAAAAGCAAATATTTTATTGTGCATATTTTACAACAGTGATTCAGATCCCTTTTTGTATCTGAGTCCACCTGAGACAATTGACAATGGATTTGCTTTTGCTGGATTCAGTCCCTCTTGTTCTCCATTCCAGGGCAGCTATGCTCTGCATAAAAGAGGTCCTGCAGCTATGGAAGAGACTAGAAAAGAATGTGTAGATATGTCTCAGCATTGTTGGTGGAAAGGATGCAGGGGGATTTTGCCATCTTGGCAGCTGGACCAGGTTTCACCAGTCAGCCACCTTAGCAACTGGACTTAGTTCCACTGAACAGAAGCCTGTTACCTTGGAACCACATTGGACAAACTGCATAGCCTTGGTCATCTGCACATGCACTTGGGCCTGGGGTCAAGAAAAGGACAACACCTTCTGGGGCTTAGACCCCTCTGGAACCCCCTAGTGACAGTACTGGGCATGCAATCCACTGACGAGTGGGGGGCAGGGCTATGCAAAACAGTTCAAAGGAATCATTGACCGTTCAGTAACACAATGCTATAACAGGCATGACAAGCATGGGGAACATGCAAGTGGGTCCCTGAGAGCAAGTCCTCAAGAGTGGGTCCCCAAGAGGGTGTCGCTAAGAATATGCGCTGTGCCACAAGAGGAACAATGTGCTCCCCGCCCCCGCATCGGACTACACCACCACCATTGGTAGCTATAGCAAACAACTTTCCCTTTTCCTTCCCTTTTCCTGTTCTCTCGCTCATTACAAACTCATTGTCGGGCAAATAAAATGATTGGGCACTTGACTCCATTTTGAGTCTCAATTCTGTTCCCAAGAATGAGAGAACCAAGTCACAATAAAGTGACATTAGATTGTGACAAGCTTCTGACTCCTTGTTAACTTGTCTGCATAAAAGATGTCCTGACTCCCTCCTCACTATAGAGGATCATGGTTTAGCGGCCTCTACTCTGACCCTGCAGAGACCAGCAGAAGGCTACAAGAGCTTTCACATTAGACTATATGCCTTTCTAATGAGTCCCACTATACCAGCTAGGAACCAGTTTATTACTTTACTCTTAGGAAACTGTGTTGCTAAGTGAGCATTTATTGCCTTTGTGACTGCATGAACTCTCAAGGTTGACCTGAGAGCAGAAAAGTCAAAGCTTAATATGACAGAATGGCAAAGAAGATCTGTTCAAGTGAGTCTGAGGTTTCACTGGAATCTCTTATAGCTAAAGAAGTTCATCTCCATCAAGTGATCAAGTCTACTTCTAGTTTAAGAGCGAAAATCTAGAATACTTCTTTGTAAAATCAAATTCACAAAAAGTGCTAACAACACATTTAAGGTTGATTAGATGACACAACTAATATTTGGTGGAAGATATCTTAGACTTATTCCTCATACTTAATTTCATTACTTCCTACAGCAATATGAGATTGAAACTGTCAGACATCAGGAAGCCACAGTTATGACTTCTTAGCATTGTGAGAATTGGAATAGCTCAGTTGGAAGAGGCATACCAAGATCATTAATCTAACTGCCTGAACAGCTCAGGACTAAACAAAAATTGAAGAATAACGTTAAGGGCACTGACAGTCAGGGAGCGTTAACTACCTCTCTAGGAAGCATGCTCCAGTGCTTGACTACCCTCACAGTAAAGAAATTTTTTCCTAATATGCAGTCTGAGTCTCCTCTGGCACAGCTTTGTGATGTTCCCACACATAAAATCATTATTTATTAAGGAGAAGACATTGGTACTTCCCTCTCCACTACCTCTCCTCAGGGAGCTACAGAGAGCAATGAGGTCTCTTCTCAGCCTTCCACGCTAGAAAAAAAACAATCAACCAACCAACCAATCAATCAATCAATCAAACAAACAAAAAAAAACGGCACTATGCATCCTCAGTCTCTCTTCGCAGGAAATGCATTCCAGCCCTGTTACCAATCGTGGTGACCCTTAACATCCTTTTATATTTCAGAGCCCTGAACTGCCCACAATATTCAAAGTAGGACTTCAGCAACACTAAATATAGCAGGAGAATCACCACTTTTGATCAGCTATCTATGTTGTGTTCAGTGCATCCCAAAATGCAGTTTGCCCTCTTGGATGCCAGGAAACACTGTTAGCGCATGTGGAGCCTGCTGTCAACCGACATCCTCAGGTCCTTTTCTGCAGAGTTGCTCTCCAGCTGCTGGTCTCCTAACCTGTAGCTCTGTATAACATTGCTCCATCCCAGGTGCAGAAGCTATCATATACCTTTGTTGAATTTCATTTTCTTACTGATTGTCCAATGCTCTAATCTATCCAGATCCCTCTGCAAGGCTTTCACATCTCTCAAGAGAGTTAACAGCACCTCAAAGTTTAGTATTGTCAACAGAATTTCTAAGTGTGTATTTGACTCTTGCATCCAAATCATTGATAAAAATGTTGAATAGGACTTGCCCTAGAATTGAGTCCTAGGGAATATTAATAGTGACTGACTGCCATCCAGATGTAGTCCCTTTCACTGTGAGCTCTATCATTCAATAAGTTCATCATCCAGCCTGGACTGGAACTGTTTATTCCACAGCTGGGCCATTTGTACAGAGGATATTGCAAAGGACAGTATCTTTTATACAGTTGGGTAATTTCATCCATATTTGACAGAAAAACAAAGGTTTCAAAGACATTCTATCATATGCTGCTACAGTGCTGCTTATTCTGAGAAAACATACAGATTGGAAAGATGTTGTTGTCACACTCCCCTTAATGAAACCTTCAGATACTCATACTTTATTAAACATCAGAGAATTCATGATAAAAGTAAAGTAGACAGGAAAACAAAAAGCTGGAAGCACATGTTTATTAGGTCTGGTAATCTCTGAACTAATTGTTTAAACATTATGATTGTCCTTCACCAGAGTTTAATGGAAGAGTAGCTATCCCCTTTTAAAATAAGCTGCCAAATTTATTACTAATACAAAGATTTTCTAAAAGGGATGAACCATCTTTTAATTTTGGAACTGATGTCTTCTCATCAGTATTGAAGCATTGATAGCAAGAATTATTTTTCATTACATATCATTTCTGTATATAGAAAACTTAATTCTCCAGCAAAATCTATCTGGTCTGATTTCACTGTGAAGTGTGTTTTTTGAGTATAGGAACATGGAAAAGATCTTTTCATGTGTGAAAGAAAAGAAGAAAAAGTCTAATATATAACATACAATGTTTCCTAGGCTCTCTTGGATGATCATATTAAAAGGAAATGCAATATGAAATAAAGCCCTTTGTTGTTTTCCTGTGTGGAAGACAAATACATCTGTCATATGACATCAGGTGAACTACCCTGTTGCTCAACTTGTACCTGAGAATTTAAAGAATATAACGTAAATGTCATATATTTGATAACATCAAAATGAATATCCAGCTCAAAAATATAACATTTTTTAATCTTGTCCAAGGAAAATGCTGTGGTCTAAGTTGCAATCAAATTTCTCAGAGGGATTAGGCAGACAACATTTTAATTTATCCATTCCAGAATTCAGTGCCAAGAGCTCTACAAAGATGAAAATAAAGAAACCGCCAACTGTGCATTTTTGTTGTTGGAGCTGCTGCAGCAGCAGTCTCTCAGAAAAAGGAGGGAGAACTGCTGTGCTACCTCACTCCCACACATAATGAAAGCCCATAAGAAGCTGGATTCTCACATCCTTTTTCGAAATAACTGGATAGCAGCTGAAATCTACCAAGTGCAGCTTTGTATAAAGAAACAAAGAGAAAGAATAAGACAAAAAATAGCAGATGTTGGGAACAGTGACTGTACTGCAGATTAGTCCAATGTGGGGGGTCTGAAGAATGGAACTGGCTATTTTTGGACTGCTGTACAAGAAGCAAGCAATGACGTAGTTGTTGACAAAGCACTGAGTAGGGTACTATATTTGTAAACGCTTCTTCCTTCTTTGTAGACATTGATGCAGTGTTAAAGACCAAAGGCAAAACACATTTAGAATCTACCGTTAGTTATTTTTGCTGAATCAGGCAGAAGAAGGTGTCATTGTTAGATCTTTGAAACTTAAAAAAAAATATTAAGACTCACCTTAATAAAAATATCAAGCCCTAACCCAACCCAGGACTTGGTAGTATTTGTTATTCTCATGTCTGCAAAATGGATGCAGTCTGCTGCCATTTCGCTCTGATGGTATATTACGCTGACATGACATTCACTTTGCACTTGCACTGTTGATGTAAATCTACTGTAAAAAGCTAGGCCAATGGTCATTAGAGTGGCAAAGAGCATTATAAAATTTATTTTGGGTGATGGTAAAGTATTTGGAAGCTACTGAGACAGCTGGCTTGTTATCTCTCTGTGGACCAGCCTTACTATGTTTAATTGAATGGTAAGCCTGTTGTTAAAGCGACACAAAATTGGTTATGCTGCTTATTCAATGCACCACGGTAACATTTTTCCACATGGGGAAACATACAATTACAACAAAAATGACCATGATTAGCAGCTTAAAGCAGGAAGCACAATTTGCATGCAAATATATTTGCCTATGTCTGTCTAGATTTGAAGGCCTCATTTAACAAATTACTTGCACGTATCTATAACTTAAAGTATGGAGGTAATCCCCTCAATTGTGTCTGCTCATATTCTTGTAGCTGTTCATTTATTGAATGGTCGTCTGGAGACGAGAATTTCTGTGTGATCCCACTGAAATCAGGAATCCAGTCATCTGTAAGTCATTTCTCTTCTAAACAAATCTGCTGAACTTTTGCCAAGGAAACCATAAGTTTTATGGTCAGAATTATATGATCCTATGAATCTTGCAGTAATTAGGCAGGAATTAAATAACTATGGTATGTAAATATTTGTGTGTTATCTATCATTTATTTCTTATTATATTAGATACTGTTCTAGAATATTAAATGCTGGTATTTTGAAATACATAGTTTACAGGTTGATTTTCTTTAAAAAATATTCAGTCACTACTAGATGTTTAGTTCCTGCATCGCATATGAAAAATGTATATGCATGAAATACATCTGTATATGTACCTACTTGCATGCATACATACATATATTTATTTATGTTTATGGTTACAAACATAAAAATGCTCCAAAATAAAGCAAAACTAAAAAGCTTAACTCAATAACTTAAAAAGTGCTGAGATGAAAATGATTTAAATAAAATGAAACTTGCAGAAGTGCAAGCAGCTGCCATGAGTGTTCTGCTATAATTCATATATTTTATTGTTCTATTTTGTTTTTTTTAGATAATTAGTTGGTGGCAAAGGAATAATCGTGTTTCATGAAATATTGTGAAATTTAATTTCACATTGAAAGCTGTACACTGTATCTACTGTGAGTTAGAAGGACAAACAAAATATGTTAAAGGGCCAGTCTCAAAATGAATTTCATGCTCAAAATACACTGTTTTTTTTTTTTCCTATCTAAATGTTGATCTAAATTTTTGTGTTCTAAAATGCAGCAATAAAAAAATATTTTATCTGTTTATTTAAACATTAATTTTAAAGCTCTGTCTGACATTCCTTTAATGGTTGTCATAATCAGGGAATGAACTAACATTTTGAAGGAACTGTATTTCAATGGATCTCACAATCAAGTAATAAATGCTCTTATTGCCTTCAGTGGGACTAATTGCCTAAATATTAAAATTAGGTTCTTGCACACATTTCCATGTTCAGACCCTTCATTGTTCTGAAGGAAAGAATAGCATCCTGCTGATGAAAAAATAATTAGAAACAAAAGAAAAAAATCTGTTATTTACAGGCAATAATGCAAAGACAAACAAAAAGTACATTCACACAAAAGAGAATTGTGAATCCTTGATGACAATAATTAAGGTGGATTTTTACATTCCTTTCTTTTCCTGTTGGTTGCTTTAACAGCAGCTATAGTCTTTCTTTCTTGATGTCATCATCATTTTAAATAACATGTATCAGCTAGCACGGTGAACTCCACAAAGAAAGTTGCACTAAAACCCACCAGCTTCCGAAGCAAATTTGTTTTGTTAAGTAGTGATGTATGCTCCAGTGATATGAATCTCACACCCTGGGAGGCAGCTTCAACAAACAGTTGTCATGGTGTTATTTTCTATGGACAGCTTGCTTGTTCAAGTTAAAATGTCACGTCTCTGTAGTTTTAAGGGAGGGCAGGGGGCACATGTCTGACCAATGTGCTGCAGCAGGGTGTAAGTCTCATTTGCCTGAAGCCTGAGATACATGCTGTTAACTCTTCAAATGTCATTGCAGCCTCCATAAGGCAGATAATTCCCGGATGCTTACTCTGCATGCTCCAGAGAAGAGCCATCTCTCAGTCGTCTCTCTGTTCGCAGGTGGGTGGTGTCCTTAGGCTTTTCTCATCTTGACAGTTGAACCCTGGCTTAGAAACTGGTCAGTCCTTTCATCAAACAGATGCCTATATGTTTATTTAATTTTTGAATATGAATAGAGCTTAGAAGATCTTTATGAAACTATTTCTTTTTATGCCTCGTTGCGGTTCTACTCATAAAAGCAGTTAAGAATAGCTTAATGTTGTGCATAAATGTAAGCTCTCCTGAAGCAGAACTATGAAAATTTGCAGGTCCAAAAATTGTAACATTGTATACCCAAACCAGTACCTCTCTTCAGAGATATTTTATTCAAATTGATTGGCACATCCAATGTAAAGTCAAGATGTCTTCCCACTAGGTGACAGGTAGTCAGTGCAGTGAAATGATCTACTAACAGAAGCTTAGAAATAAATGATCACCAGCTTGTATTCTTTGTTATGTAGGCTTTCCTGCACAATACAATTAGATTTTCATCAAGAGGAAAGAGAGCATGGTTATGAAGTTGGCTAAGTAGAAAAGAATGTGAGCCAATCTTTTTTTTATTTTTTATAAACTGTCCTATGTGACTTGAAATAAAGCAAAAATATCTAGATGTCTAGCAGCAGAAAGAGGTATCTCCTTGGGTTTTCCAAAGCGCAGGAGCACAAATAGATTCAATTCAATGGTTAAACAGCCAGGGTCCTTGGAAAGTCTCACTCAGACCTACTTGTTTTATATGCTTAGACATTTGCCATATCTTCCCTGAGATTTCAGAAGCGAAATAACTGGTGGAGATATACTAAAGTCCACAGAATCAGAATGATAATTTCTTATCCACTCCAGGGTTACCTCTTTCTCTTAAAGATTACTGCTTTAATCACAGTTCCCGTTACAGTAAATCTCTGCATAAAAATGTTTGGCTAATATCCCTTCTTTGAATACTATACAGCTTTTTCTATTAAAACAAATAATTTGTATATCTAAACAGTTTAAGCTGGGAAGAAAGGAGTAGATGGTCTCATTAAGAACCGTTCTTTCACAAGAAAGGCATTTCTCATTGTCTTCACTTGGTGATAAAAATGACCTTTGCCATAGAATTGATGAATGTATAAATCTATCATAATATATTTTAACATTCTGCTGGGGGTAACCTTTATTATAAAGCAAAACAAAACAAAAATATTTGTACACAAGACATATATTATTAAAAGAACATTTTCCCTGCACTTTAGTGAATGAGAATTTGAAACAAAGTTTTTTTGTTTTCCTGTATCTCACACAGTGGTAGAAATTCGTGTTTTCTTTCTCCTCTCCTCTCCTCTCCTCTCCTCTCCTCTCCTCTCCTCTCC
>WBMW01000336.1:1968-39654 GCA_013396635.1 Penelope pileata | reverse complement strand
CTCTCCTCTCCTCTCCTCTCCTCTCCTCATTATTCAAACGACAGGCTATCTCCTTGTCCCACATGCCATTTTATCTCTAATCTATCTATCTTTGTTCCTCGCTCACCCTTCAGCAGTCTCATATGACCAGCGCGAAAGTCCACTGGAGAGTGGAAGCTAATGATGGACTATTGTGGCTTGAATGAAGTCACACCACTGCTGACAGCTGCCATGTCAGACATGCTAGAACTCCAATATGAACTGGATTCAAAGGCAGCCAAGTGGTACACCATGACTGATATCACCAATGCATTTTTCTCTTGGTGTCAGAGTGCAGGATACAGTTTGCTTTCACTTGAAGGGGCATCCAGTACACTTGGAATTGACTGCCCCAGGGGTGGAAACAGAGCTCCACCATTTGCCATGGACTGATTTAGACTACATTGGAACTGGGGAAAGCTCCTGAACACCTGCAATACATCAATGCAATACTTTGTGTGGAGTAGCATGCAGAGGAAGCTTTTGAGAAAGGGAAGGAAATAATTCAAATCCTTCTGAAAGTCAATTTTGCCATAAACCAAAGTAAGATCCAGAGATCTGCACAGGAAATCCAGATCCTAGGAATAAAATGACAAGATAGAAGTCATCAGATCCCTATAGATGTGGTCAATAAAGTGACTGCTATATACCCACAAACTAGCAAAAAAGAAACACAAGCTTTCTTTGGTGTTGTGGGTTTCTGGAGAGCATGTATTCCAGATTATAGTCTGATTGTAAACCCCCTCTACCAAGTGACCCAGAAGAAGAAGGATTTTGCATGTGGTCCTGAGCAACAACAAGCCTTTGAACAAATCAAACAGGAGATAGTTCATGCAGTGGCCCTTGGGCCGGTCCAGAAAGGGAAGGATGTAAAAGCTGGGCTCCGCACTGCAGCTGGGGAGAATGGCCCCACCTGGAGTCTCTGTCAGAAAGCACTAGGAGAGACTTGAGGCTGACCCCTAGGGTTTTGGAGTTGGGGATACAGAGGATCTGAGGCTCACTACACTCCAACTGAAAAAGAAATATTAGCAGCATATGAAGGGGTTCAAGCTGCTTCGGAAGTGTTTGGTGCTGCAGCACAGCTCCTCCTGGCACCCCGACTGCCTGTGCTGGGCTGGATGTTCAAGGGGAGGGTCCCCTCCACACATCATGCCACTGATGCCACCTGGAGTAAATGGGTTGCACTGATCACACAGCGGGCCCGAACAGGAAACCCCAGTCACCCAGGAATCTTGGAGGTGATTATGGATTGGCCCAAAAGCAAAGATTTTGGAATGGCATCAGAGGAGGAGGTAACATGTGCTGAAGAGGCCCCACTGTATAATGAACTGCCAGAGAATGAGAAGAAATATGCCTCTTTTACTGATGGTTTTTGTCGTGTTGTGGGAAAATATCGGAGGTAGAAGGCTAGTGTTTGGATTTCTAGACGACAAGTAGCAGAAGCTACAGAAGAAAAGGTGAATCGAGCCAATCTGCAGAAGTGAAGGCCATCCAGCTGGCTTTAGATGTTGCTGAACGAGAGAAGTGGCCAGTGTTCTACTNCCTGCTGATGCTTGAGACATGAGGTCCTGCTGCCTGATGCCTGCTTGTTGCTCCTGCTTCCTGCCTGATGCCTGACGATGCCTGACGTCTGCTGCCTGAAGCCTGCTCCTGCTTGCTGCCTGAGACCTGACGGCCTGATGCCTGCTTGCTGCTGCTCCTCCTGCGCTCTCGCTCCCTCGCTCCCACACGGACCTGAAGATACTCCTGGTCTGATAGAACGGCGTGGGATCCATGGTGGTGACTGTCCCCGCTTTCTATCTGTAACCCTTGCTCTTACTTCCTATCTTTTACTATCGCCTGCTTCCCCATCCCCGTCTCCCTCACTGACCAGAATTTCCCATTAAACTGGTCGGACAACATTTGACCTCGTTTGCGTCTTAATCTCACTCCGGGTATGTTACAGAATCTCCCCTCACTCCGATAATCGGAGCGGGACACAATGGAAGCAGAACAATTGGCAGTGCAGAGGCAAACCCATCTGGGCCATTGCATTGTGGAAAGATATTGCTGCCCATGTAGAGAGCATGGCTGTAAAACTATGTCATGTAGATGCCCACGTACTCAAGAGGCGTGCCACCGAGGAGCACCAAAACAATGAGCAGGTGGATTGTGCTGCTAAGATTGAAGTGGCTGAGGTAGATCTGGACTGGCAACATAAGGGCGAGTTATTTTTAGCTCAGTGGGCCCATGATTCCTCAGGCCATCAAGGAGGAGATGTAACATGCAGATGGAATCAGGACTGAGGGAAGGACTTGAGCATGGACGCAATTGTGTAAGTTATTCATGAATGTGATACATGCACTGCAATTAAGCAAGCCGAATGGATAAAGCCTCTTTGGTATGGAGGGCAGTGGCTGGAATATAAATATGGGGAGGCCCAGCAGATTGACTATATTACACTCCCACAAACTCATCATGGCAAACGCCATGTGTTTACAATGGTGGAAGCAACCATCAGTTGGCTAGAGACATACCCTGTGCCCCACGCCACTGCCTGAAACACCATCCTGGGCCTTGAGAAGCAAGTTGTGTAGCAACGTGGCATGCCAGAAAGAATTGAGTCAGAGAACGGGACTCATTTCCAAAACAACCTCATCAACACCTGGGCCAAAGAGCATGGCATAGAGTGGGTGTATCACATCACCTACCATGCACCAGCCTCTGGGAAAATCGAACGATACAATGGACTATTAAAGACTACACTGAGAGCAATGGGTGCTGGGACGCTTAAACATTGGGACACACATTTAGCAAAAGCCACTAGGTTAGTCAACACTCTGGGATCTGCCAATTGAGCTGGCCCTGCCCAATCAAACTTTTTATGCACTATAGAAGAGGATAGAGTCCCTGCAGTGCACATGAAAATCGTGCTGAGCAAGACAGTTTGGGTAACTCCTCAGTAAAGGCAAGCTCATTTATGGGATTGGTTTTGCTCAAGGACCTGGGTGTACTTGGTGGGTAATGTGGAAAAATGGGGATATCCAATGCGTATCTCAAGGGGAATTGATGCTGGGTGAGAACAACCAATAGTTTCAATTGTATTATGTTAAGTGTTACATAATACTGCATATTATCAGAATTATGGTGGTTGTTCCTTATCAACAATATTGCAGTAAGAATCACCTGGATTCAAGAAGAATGAATTCTGATGGAAGAAGAATTGACTTCTGCATGCAGTAATCTAACAGGGGACAACATTCCTCCTGCCGCGAAGGACTATTGTGACACATGGAGCTAAAAAGTAAGAGGAGGGCTTAGGAGAATCTCCGAATCTCCATCCTTTACTGGATGCTGCAGAGAACGTGATTGCTGATAAGGAAAAGGCTGAAGTTCTCAATGCCTTCTTTATCTCCATCTTTAACAGTCAGATTGCTTATCCTCAGGGTACTCTATCCCCTGATCTGGAAGTATAGGACTGGGAGCAGAACAAACCCTCCATGATTCAGGTGGAGACAGAGACCCGCTACTTCATCTAGACTGTCAGAGGTCCATGGGAGCAGATGAGATACACTTGAGGGTGCTGCAGTACCTGGTGGATGTGATTGCTGAGCCACTTTGCATCACCTATTAGCATTCCTGGTCAACCAGAGAGGTCTCAGAGGACTGGAGGCTTGCCAATGTGGCTCCCATCTACAAGAAAGGTCGGAAGGAGGATTTGGGGAACTACAGGCCTCTCAGACTGACTTCAGTGCCAGGGAATGTCATGAGTGAGATCAGACGTCATGTGTGGGACAACCAGAGGTTCAGGCCCAGCCAGTATGGGTTCACAAAAGGCTGGTCCTGTTTCACCAGCCTCATCTCCTTCTATGACTGGGTGACACGCCTGGTGGATGAGGGAAAGGCTGTTGTACCCATGGGAATGTTGTGCAAGATGGTGTGCATGCTGAAGGATAACTCTGTGCAGCAGCTGCTTGTGCTTGGAGAATGCTTTGGTAATCATCTTGATCTTCTTTATCCTCTTGGCTTGGTAATAGCTGTCAGCCTAGGGACACAATGGGTCACAGTGGAGACCTGTGATGGCCTGAGTCACAGAGCAAACACAACCTGGAAACCTTCCCCATCTGGATGAGGTGCACCAACAGCTCACTTCCTAACAAATGGGGGCAGCGAGAGAGCAGAAGTGAAACTAGAAGACTGGAACAAGCCTAATAAAAAAAATCCACCAAAATACCAAATACCAGAAAGAAAACTAAGTTTATTGAATGAACAAGACATGACATGTCCAGGTAACCTCATATTTAGGGTATTTGAGTAGAAAATATTGGATTCTGATTATTACATAAAGGTCTATTTGTGCAAATACTTGTAGATTACCATTTTCTTGCCTTTCCTCATCAGATTTGAAAGTGAGAAACCTAAATCTAGTTTCTTGAGTATACAGAACTAGCCAAAAGAGAAAGACTGAAGATAATGAGAATTCTTCAGTCTCTCTTCTCAGTTTCCCTTAG
This sequence comes from Penelope pileata, assembly GCA_013396635.1. Classification (NCBI taxonomy): domain Eukaryota; kingdom Metazoa; phylum Chordata; class Aves; order Galliformes; family Cracidae; genus Penelope; species Penelope pileata. The sequence continues at coordinate 35,146 of WBMW01000336.1, read as the reverse complement.
GATAAGAAACACTTTGCCTGTTACAGCCAGAACCCCTGCCCTGCAAAAAAAAAATCTTAAGGGCACAGGAAGGATAAGTCATTACCTTCACTTTTTATACAGTATCTTCATAAGCAGAATCCATGGACTAAGATTCAAACACAGTGACCTTATTTAGAAACTGAGCATGATATAGTACCTGTTGATTATGCCAGGAAGAGCAGAAAGAAGTAGCAAACTCTTATCTCCCCTAATTTAGGCAATGTGATCTCCATCTTCCCTGTCTCAATAGTATCACTGTTCAAACTCCTTTGTGTCAAAAGAAGTATAAAACTTACTGTCTCTAAGAGAGCATCCAAATTCTCAGGGTACATATGAGCCAGTTCAGATGGAAAATGGGGAAGATATGTGGTATTTTCTCATGCCTTTGAAGTTTTGCCACGGAGCAGCAGATAATTGAAACATTATAAAATGAGGGAACTAATATTACTTAATAATCTTAGTCTATAGTTAGAACATTTAATCTGGTAGATGGTAATTTACAATTCAGAAATCTTATTTATTTATTTTTAATAACGTATTATTGTTTTTCCTTGTGTATCTTTAGTTTCTGTACTTTAATTTTCATCAATTGTCCTGACTGTTAACAATCCTTCATTGCAAAATATGTAGAAATGGATATATACTACCTTATTTTTACCTAAAATTGCTGTACATGATAGTGTTCCTACTTTTTGCTGTTCTCTTTTTTATTTATGTGACTTAAGAGCTTTTTTGTTATTTGTTTTAATATACTTTGAAAGGACTAACTCAGCTTGGCTTTTGGCAATTCTTACATTATTTCTACACTTCATGACCTCTAAGGTGTTCCTTTATCTGCTGATCAGTCCTTTTTTCTCTCAATTTCTTGTAGGTTTTATGCCTACTCTTAATGTCCTTTTCAAGGTGGCTATACATCCAAATACATTTGGTAATTTTTCCTGAAAGTTTTGTTCTCACTTGCTTGATATGCAAGTTTGAGGTAACTTTTCACTTCTGACTTAAAGAGTTTGGAGGAATCTGTCATGCTGAAAAGCCCCTGAACTTTTTGCTTCCGTTGGTTTTGCTTGATTGTTCATGTAATTTGTCAAAGTTTTTCCTTTTTAAATTGAGTAACCCAGCTGAAGACTTGTTTTTGCTTATTTTCCGTTTAATTTATATTCAATCAATTCAGGTCTGAAGACTTCAAGGATATCTCAATATTATTTTCAGTGAGTACATGGAATTAGAGAAGTGTCTGGCAGACTAGTTGAAGCAGGAGGAGTAATTCAAGCAGGGCATCTGGAAATCATTGTTATGTCCCATGTGCCTGTGGAGATCAGCACTACTTCATATATTTGTCGAATGTTTGTTGTTGTGGAGATGAAATTTTGAAGATGCCACACGGCCTTGGTACAAACATGGTACCTATGTATTTATGATGCTGCTGCTTGATTATAAACAGATACAGAAAATGATGATTTTAGGCTTGTCTGGATCTTCCATTAATGATTTGCAGTAACTCTGTAATTGTATGTATTCAATACAGGCAGAATAATTTGAATTTAGGGTAAATGTGCAGCAGATTTTGGAGGAGTTTACTACCTGATCCTGCAGTACATTATATATATGATTAAATCTGCCTTGTTTTTTTTTTATTCACAGTTACATTTACATCACCTGGTATAACATAACTGATACAGTGTGAAGAAGAAAGCACTGCAAATTGATGTACTGTTATCATAGAATCATGGAATCATGGAATGGCTTAGGCTGGAAGGGACCTTAAGGATCGTCTAACTCTAATCCCCTCTGCTGTGGGCAGGATTGTCAACACAAGATCAGGTTGGCCAGGGCCCCATCCAATCTGGCCTTGAACACCTTCAAGGATGAGGCATCCACAACACGTGATCCTGTTATTCTGTGATTTTCTCCCTTTACTCTGCCCTTAGGAGGCCCCATCTGGAGTACTACATCCAGGCTCACAGACCCAGCACAAGAAAAATGTGGAGCTGTTGGAGCGTGTCCACAAGAGGGCCATGAAGATGATCAGAGGGCTGGAGCACCTCTCTCATGAAGAAAAGTTGAGGGAGCTGGGCTTGTTCAGCCTGAAGAAGAGAAGGCTTCCAGCGTGTGAATTTATAGCCAGGAGAAAGGCTGACTTTTTACATGGGGACATGTACAAAGACAAAGGGAAATGATTTTAAACTAAAAGTGGAGACTTTTGGATTAGAAGGAAATTCCTTACTCAGAGGTTGGTGAGGTTCTGGAACAGAACAACAGAATCACAGAAACATAGGGGCCAGAAGAGACCTCTGGAGATCATCCAGACCACCCTCCCTGCTGAAGCAGGTTCCCTAGAGTAGGTTATAGAGGAAAGCGTCCACGTGAGTTTTGAGTATCTCCAGAGAAGAAGAAGCCACAACCTCTCTGGGCAGCTTGTTTCAGTGCTCTGTCACCCTCAAAGTAAAGAAGTTCTTCCTTATGTTCTGATGGAACTTTCTATGTTCCAGTTTGTGCCCGTTGCACCTGGTTTTGTCACTGACACCAGTGAAAAGAGCCTGGCCCCCTTCATTTAACTTCTGCTCTTTAGATATTAATAAGCATTAATAACAAGTCGCCACAATCTTGTCTTCTCCAAGCTGAACAGACCCAGGTCTCAGCCTTTCCTCACAAGGGAAATGCTTCGGGCATTCCTCATCATCTTTGTAGCCTTCTCCTGGACTCTCTCTAGGAGTTCTCTATCTTGAACTGGAGAGCTCAGAACTGGACAGTACTCAAGATACAAACTCAGTAGGGCAGAGGGATGAGATCACATTCCTCAACCTACTGGCTACGCTCTGTAGCATACACTAAGATACCATTGGCTGACTTGGTCACAAGGTCACACTGGTGGCTCATGGCCAACCTATTGTCCACCAGGACCCCTAGGTCCTTCTCTGCAGAGTTTCTCTCCAGCAGGTCATCCTCTAACCTGCACTAATGCATTAAGTTATTTCTTCCCAGGTGTAGGACTCTTCACTTGCTCTTGTTGAACTTCATCAGATTCCTCTCCTCCCAGCTTGCCCTCGTTTATATCTACAAGGATTTGTCAGGTGTCGTCACTGGTGAGATAGAGATATTCTGGGACAGAAGAGTGCCTCTCCTGACCACCATCATGGTGATGTGCTGGGTCCACATGTAAGACATGTTGGCCAATGGCCCATTTATTTCAAAAGCCAAACTGGCTGCCAAAACAATGGGAGAGATCCGTCAAAACTACAGGTAAGAAATCCATCAAAAAGATGAGGACAACAGGGAGAGGTGGCCCCATCTTGCCCTGCTGTTGCATGCACCCATGGGGTTGTTGTGCAAGGTGGTGTGTGTGCTGAAGGGTAGGTTTGTGCAGCAGCTCCTTGCACTTGGAGAAGACTTTGGTGATCATCTTGATCTTCTTTATCCCCTTGGCTTGGCTGTTGATCTGCCCTGTCTGCCTGGGCACAGAATGTGTCACAGCAGGGACATGGGATGGCCAGTGGCACTGGGCACACAGAACTGCACACTTGGGAATATTTCCCTTCTGGATGGGGTGCACCAAGAGCTCACTTCCCAACAAATTCAATGCCATAGTACAGATATTTACCACTGAATCAATACAAAATGACACTTTTTTTTTTTTTTTTTATTTTTAGGTTTTTTTTCTGATTTTCCCATCCATTTTTCTCCTCTTTGTTTTTATGTGCTTTTCTTTACAAGCTTGCCTCTGAGATCTACTGTACCACACAATTCTGCATGATGAGAGGGGACAGGCTGTCTAGCTCTGCTCGGCCTTAAAAGCACTGGTAAAGAAAAAAGCCTGACTAGATAAGCCAGATGACATCCCAGACCTGGGAAGTAAGCCAGGGTCCAGAGCTACATCTGCTGTAGCTAAGCTGCCAGTCCGAAGCATCCATCCGTGACTGACCAGTCATCTTGGTTCCTGAGAACATCAACAGTGCTTTATTTCCCCTTCCTTTACCATCTATTCTTTTTTTTTTTTTCCCTCTGCTGTCTAGTGTTTTGACAAAGGCAAGGGAAATGGCCACAATTCACATCTCAAGATTAAATGAGAAGACTAAGCATTTTCTCCTCACCAGAAAAGAGTATTTGACAAAATAAGACACTGTAATTCCATGCTTTAGTCTAAGGAAAGGTATCTGACATGTTTTGAGTCCGTACATTTTTCATATCCTCTCAGTTTTGGTGTAAGATTAGTTTTCATTCTTTGTGTGTTTGTGGCTAATTCATCCTATTCAGTGACAGATGCAGGATGGATTGAAATAAGGATCTTATCTCACTGTGAGTTTGAAAACATTGCATGATAGGGGTACCATCTGCTATACTAAGCAGAACCAGTATAGGAGATCTAAAGCCCCATTCTCCAACTGGTAAATAAACACTTCCTCCTCACACTGTATCCAAAAATGGTAATGATTTTTTTAACATATTTTCCATCAGCTGAAATCTATACGTCATGCTTCACTGTTTCTGTGACAGGAGCATCTTAAGATATTTTTCTGTCTCAAGCCAATTTATTCTATTTAAATTAGATAAATATAAGAACCCACTGCAAACTTTCTCTGTCATTTTTTCTCATGACAAAAAATTCCTTCAGGGAATGTGAACAGAGAAGATGTGGAGAAAAAAGGAAGAAGGGATGTGAGTAGAGGTGGAATTACTTAATTATAAACTTAATCCACTGAGTATTTGCCTTATGTAACTGAGCAGAGTTGGTATACTGTTCTTCACACATGGATTTTGTTTAAGCTTGAACCCATGACGCTAAGACATCTGGTTGCGAACTATCTCCTTGGCCATTTTTGTTTAAGGAGAAGGACAAGTCACAGATATAGCCACTAAGCTTTTCAGTGAATAGGGGGAATAGGACTGTAAGACATCGACTATAAAGGGTACCATCATGGATCTTTAGCCTTACTGTCCTGCCTAGATGAGAAGAAACATCAGGGAGGGAAGACTGTCACCAAATCATCCTCAAGGTACACTTTGCAGAGAGCGCAGGTAGGATGAAGGGCTATTTTTGATAGTACTTGAAGGTTTGATCTAAGGTGTCCTGAGGCCAATATAGAATATAGAAATTGTTCTTGAGGGATTCTTGAAGCAGTATGAACTTACCATGCCACAGAAATAAATGGAATTAAATAAGTTACAAGAACATGAGAGGAAGGAATTTTAAGGGCTTCTAAAATATTAAGAATAATAAAAAGGGAGGAGACAGAAAGGCAGGAACTGGGTGGGAGATGCTTGCTTTCTTTGAAGAATAAAAGAAACAATCCCAAAAATCAATAATGAGCCTTATTAAAGGTGAGAGAGGTCCTTTCACTATGAGATTTTGTTTGGTTGTAGCAGGCTTAGATACCTCACAGGTCAGGTATTTCAAACTTATCATCTCTAAAGATCAGCCTCTTGTATTAAAAAAGTGTTCCCTCCAGAAATCTCCCACTGTTTCAAATGTACTTTCTAGTTCTGGATTGAGGATGAGAAAGAGAGGAAAGGAAAAGAAAAGGGCAAGAAATGCAGAAGAGGAAGAGATCAAAGAAGGAAAGGAGGAGGAGAGGGTGGGCAGAAGGGTAGAGAAGGAGATGCGGAGGAAAGGGAAAGAGAAAAGTGAGAAAAAACAGGCATCTCCTTGTGCCATGGCAGTATATGTCCACTTATTTTCAATTTTCAGATTCATTCAATTTTTCTCTTGGACCATGGGTCTCTGAGCAATCTGTACAATTTCTCCAGGACGAAAACTTCCTCTTAGAGAACTGGAGTGAATATTGTTCCAGGATCTCAATAATGCCAATAGGAGAACGAATAATATTTGTTCATAATAGTGTTCAGTGCAAACCATGACTGATTAGTGTTATGTGTGACATCAACAGAGACAGTAATCAAGGTTACTTTAGCATTGATTTTTTACAGAGGTGAAGCCTCTTTGATGTATTACTCTATCAACACCTTCAGAGCCAAACTTCACACATGAAATAAATCCCAATTAATTAGAGTATTTGTAGATAGTGCTGGGCTCTTTCATGTTGCAAAATAAATATTAATTCAATGGCACTTTTTTTTTTTTTCGCCTTGTGCAGTTTGTGTGTCTAGGAAGAGTTAAAGAACCCTATTGATCAGTGAACTGAAATGTGTTAGAAAGTTTAGGTGCCTGAGGTGGTCTGAGAGGCTGGCTGCCTAGAATCAGTTCAAGGCCTGACAGAGAAACTAAGAAAACTAGACCTGAATTCTCCTGTCTTTAGAAGTACACAGTCATGGAAAAAGTACTATCTCTAATGGAAAAAAAAGAGTTGCCACGGAACTTTTTACAAAATGTACATAAAGCTGTATTGTGACACTACCCTTCAGGTAAGATGTGCCCTGGAGGCACAGATTCAGAGAAAACTTTGCAATTCAGAAATATATTGAGAGACAGAGTAATCATGATTTTTTTTTCTTTATGATTTTTGTTTATTATTATTATTTTGTACTAGTCAGTCTGATGAGTAAACTCCTGTAGTTTATGTTGGTCTGTCTTCAAATAACCTCCTCTGGAAAGGTAAGAAGTCGTGCAGCTCCTTCACAAAAAGATCCCAAATCTGGATTGCTTGTGAAAAACCATTTTCTTCTGATTTAGAGTCTGGGATGCAGTCTGATCCCCAGAAGAATGTGGTATATAACTAGAAGGAGAATGGAATAACTATTTGCTACTTTAGGCATTGAATACCTCTTTTTTTATTTGCTTCCTCCCTTTCTGATGCATGACTCCTTCCACTGAATATATAGATAACTTAGTCTGGGAACTTTTTTATGAGTTTCACTTGACTTAGATCCTTGAACCTACTACATACAGTCTGTATAAGTCTCAGTCTTACCCCTATATCTGAGCTACCATATTAATTATTTAGGACCTAAGGGGGTACCAGGAAACTGCATAAATGTTTCAGCATGTGGCTGAAACAGTCAGTTTCATTTTTGAAAGAGTTAAAAACTGTAAAATAGAAATCAAACAGTTAAAATCACCCTGCTTTAAATATCAAATAAGTTGTCAAAATTCTGACATGGCAAAGTAACAGTAAAGAGTCTCTAACTTGATTACACTCTTAGGAACCTCATCAATGTATAAATAAAGGAGTGTTTGTGTTATTACAATAATGCTTGGATGGCCATTTCCTCACTAAATTTAATCATCACATAACATCATCCCAGGAATAATAAACCCTTCTCTGCAGCCCATTATTCTCTGAAAAGAAGAAGTGGAGACCATTCTGTGCTCCTGTCCCAGCCTGTACAATCTGAGTGGTACCAGAGAGGTGAGTTACTGAAACAGCAGTTCCATCCTGAGGAGAAAAGGCAGGAGAGCAAAATGGTGTAGGAGAGCAGACTGCACGAGAAGGTGGGTTCACTGAGATCTTTCTTCCTCATAAGTTGGGGAGTAAGCTCCCAGTGACTGCAGTGAGCATAGGAGCCTGGCAACTGTTTGCTCAGGCCCCTGCTGCTGTACAGTGACAGCTGTAGCATGAATTTGGCAGGAAACTGTCCTGACAGAGGCATGTAGTCAGCACTATTAGCATCAGCATGAAGCAGCAGAAACTTTTGTTGAAATGCGTGTGCCTGTATGCCAGAGATGATGATGATGGTAAGAATCCTGGCTGCTCCCAGCTCCAACTCTGTGTCTCAGTCTCACTGTTAATGGGTCCCAGATGCAGAGACAGGCTAGAACAGCCAGACACGGATCTCCATGAAATCAGCGAACCTTTCTTATTGTCACTGTGCTTCCTTAACAGGTTGAGATAGTAACTTGAGTTAGAGACGGGGAACAAAGGACTCTACTGCTGAGTAGGTGTTAATTGTTCCTGAATGCAGAAGGAGTCCACCATGGATAATTCAGATTTGAATTTCTATCTTTTGCCATTAAGTATCCTAAGAGGAATGGGGTAAAATAAGGGATTTACTACAACATTTATGGACTTGATTACTTCCACGTGTAGACTGTTGAAAACTACAGTGGAGTCACACTGATAAAAAACAAATGTGAGAATTAACCTAGATTGTCAGAAAGGTGATGGATACTCTGTCCATCTATTTGTACATGCAAGTATGCTTTCCTGGTAAAAGTTTCTGACTCTGTTTATGTGTTCAGGTTGTAACCACAACAATAAAGGTCTATAGTATATTCAGATTTCTAGTTACAGCAATATATAACACATAACTTACCGCTGATAATAAGGATGATGTAAGACAAAGATTGATGGTCTAAATTTCCTTAGTATCACAACAGTTTTATATTGTAGAACTCTTGTTAATTTACTTCTGATTCATAGTGGTGGAAACAGAAGGAAGAACGCACTGGCTATGCACATATATTGCATTAGTATTTTGACTGTATCCATGTCTTCAGATTTGCATGTGAATATGAAATAATTCTATGCAAGTATGAGATGGGACTTGATTGTTTTCTCGAACAATGTATCCTTATCTTTCTGAAAACAGTTCAGATCATCAAAGAGTTGTTGCTGATGAACTCACTAATTAGTTTCCAATACTTAACCTTGTATTTTACTTCATTGCTGTTGCTTTGTTCCCTCTAGTTTTATATTTGGTATCAGAAAGTTCATTTAGAACACAGTCAATCTTCCAATGCCAGCTCTGTACTTTAAATTTTTCATTTGGTAAGGACACATTGGGAATAATGTTTGTATCTGTCAAGGAGATGCATGAAAACTTTTGAGTTGTATTGTCTAGAGGGAAAAAAAAAAAAAAAACATACAAAAAACCAGGAAGATGAGACTTGTAGAAGAACAGAATAGAATTAAATCACCAAGGACTGAATGACTATTATTGTAAATTAGTTATAGGCAACCAACAGGTTTACAAAAATGGCTGAAATGCTTAGATTAACACTTTATTTAAACTATGACACCATCAGATTATCGTCCTTCTTACATTTTATGTCTTGTAATACTTTTTTGTTTGCATTATAAACTTAGAAGCTAGTTAAGAAACTCAGTGATTAAACATCAATATTGTAGCTAATGATCTGTCCATGCATGAGGTGCAGAGCATATGTGTATTCTGAGTTGAGGAGGACTTGGGAGCTTCTGTCCTCTGTAAAGAAGGAACAGTACAGAGGGAGCAAAGACATCTTTCTGTCTGGTTGATCTTGTGCTGTATAGTTTGTGTAACTTCACTCTTTGAAATCAATTCACATAAGAAATAGAATCAAAAAATACATAATTAGGCTAATTAATCAACAGAGTAGTTTACTTAAGGTTATGGTGGATTTTTTTCAGTAGAGATCTGTAAGTGAAGATTAGATGTTTTCTGTTTTAGCTACAGAAATACATGCTCTTGAACTTGTGTCCTGCCTGATTTCAGCTGAGACAATGTTAATAGCACAGCAGTGTTTTGGTTGTTGCTGAGTAATGCAAGCACAGCTGGGACTGGGCTGGGCCACTCTGTTGGGAAAGAGCAACTGCCTCTATGGTGGGACAGCAAAGGGCAGAGTGGAGCCAGGATAGCTGGTTTGAATTAGGAGATTACTCCATATCACATGACATCCTTCAGAAAGCTATAAAGCTGTGGGAAGTTGATTGGGGGGAATGACTACTTCTTGGGTATTGGCTGGGTGTCAGTTGATTGGTGAGATGTTGCCTTAGTAGAGAGACATTGGTCGGCAGTTTTATTGTTAGTTGTGTGTTGGATGGCAAGTGGGGGATAACTGCATTGTGAATATATATACAGTTATCATCACATTTTTGTTTCCATTTTCCTTTTCTGTATTAGTAAATAGCTTTTATTTCAACTCACAAGTTCTATTTTGTTGCCAGTTCTCTCTCTTATCTCAGTTGGCTGGGAGTCAGCAAATGGCTGTGTCGTGTTTCCTGCCTGTTGGGTTAAACCACAATAACTGAAAAAGGGATTGAAGCCAAGACACTTAGCCGTCTTTATCTCATAGATTATAATGCCATTCTCTGACCTTATATTTTATGAATTCTTTTTTTTTCTTCAGAGTATATCAGTATAGTGTACCTCTTCAACATATAAAGCATTTCAGTTGCTTTATTTTTTCTGTCTCAATAATTATATATTCTGAGAAAATAAGCGTCTTGTGACTGACTTCATATCATACTGACTTGCCCACTCCAGACGACAATTCACTGTATAAGCACTTGATAATGGATCACTCTTACATGAGAAAGAAGAAAATCATTAATTTGGTAGGCTGCATGCTACATTTTCATTGCCTACCATGGACCATGAAAGATTCTACAGCCCATGTATTCTAACATCTTGCTGGATATAGTGTAGAGAAGAAGGCATGAATGACTTTTAGGGAAGATAAATAATTTACTATTGAGCCAGAAGTTATCTGATTTTATCAGTGATATTTAGGACATTCCCTTCATCCACTTCATTTGGAGACAAAGTTCGTTTTGACTTTTATAGTAAATGTGAAGTTACATGTGTTCTAGAGGAACAAATATATGTAAGTGAATAACTAAGGATGGAAAGATCACTAAGGTCGGAAAGATCACTAAGGTCATCTAGTCCAACTATCAACACATCATTACCACACCACTAAATCATGTCACTCAGTGTGACATCTACCCTTTTCTTGTAAGTCTCCAGGGATGACAACTCCACCATTTCCCTGAGCAGCCTGTTGCAATACCTTTGCAATACCTCACCACTCCTTCTGAGAAGTAATTTTTCTTAATACCCAGCCTGAGACTCCACTGGCACAACGTGAGGCCATTGCCTCTCATCACTGTCACCTGGGAGAAGAGGCCAACATCCACCTTGCCACAACATCCTTTCCGGTAGTTGTAGAGAACAATAAGGTTGCCCTTGAGCCTCCACTTCTCCAGACTACACAATGCCAGTTCCCTTAGCAGTTTTTGGGCACTTTGCAGTTTTGTGTTCAGCCAGCTGTCAACTAACATTCACAAATCCTTTTCCTCCACACAGCTTTCCAGCCACACTGCCTCAGTGCTGTAGTGTTGCATGGGGTTATTGTGACTGAAATGCAGGACTAGGCACTCAGTCTTATTAAAGCTCATATAGTTGGACTCAGTCTGTAGATCCAGCCTCTCCAGATCCCTCTGTAAAGCCTTCCTACCCTCAGACAGATGAACACTACCCACCAATTTGGTGTGGTCTTCAAACTTACCGAGGATGCACTCCCCTCATCCAGATCATCAATAAAGATATTAAACAGAGCCAGCCCCAATGCTGATCCTTGAGGAACAGCACTAGTGACCGACTGCCAGCTGGATTCAACTCCATTCACCACTACTCTCTGGGCCTGGTCCTCCAGCCAGTTTTTTACCTAGAATAGGGAGTACCTGCACAAGCCATGAGCTGCCAGCTTCTCCAGGAGAACACTGTGGGAGGCAGTGTCAAAGGCTTTGTCTAGGTGGATTACATCCACAGCCTTTCCATCATCCACTAGGTAGGTCACCTGGTAGGAGATGAGGGTGGTCAAACAGGACCTGCCTTTCATGAACCCACGGCAGTTCAGCCTGATTCCCTGGTTGTCCCTTACGTGCCATGTGATTGCAGTCAAGGGGTCAAGATCACGACCTTCCCTGATACTGAGGTCAAGCTGACAGGCCTGTAGCTCCCTGGATCCTCCTTCAGACTCTTCTCATAGAAGAGCAATTCATTAACAAGTCTCTAGTCATCTGGACCTCCCTAGTTGACCAAGACTGCTGATAAATGATGATCGTTTGGCAATCACCTCCGCCAGTTTCCTCAGGTAGATCCTATCTGGCTCCATGGAGTTATGACAGACCAGGTGGAGAAGCAGGTCACTGTTTCCTCTTGAATTGTGGCAGGTTTATTCTGCTCCCCATCCCTGTCTTGAGTACACTGAGAATAAGTGGTCTGACTATTAAAGATAAATATAAAGAAGACATTGAGAACTTCAGCCTTTTCCTTGTCCTCAATCATAATGTTCTCACTCGTATCCAATAAAGGAGAGTGATTCTCCTTGGTCCTCCTCTTGCTGTTAATACATTTATAATACATTCTTTACTATCTCTACAATGATGGCTAGATTAACTTCTTGCTGGGCTTCTACCTTTTTAATTTTCCCTCTACATGCTCCAGTGACATCTTCATACTCTTCCTGAGGTACCTGGCCCGTGTTCCAAAGATCGTAAGTGTCGTGGTTTGACCCAGCAGATAGCTAAGTTCGACACATTTATTCACTCACCCTTCCTCCTCCCCAAATAAGATGGGTGAGAGAAGCAGAGAAAAATGCAGTCTCCAGCGTAGAACAGCAGGTACCTGACACCAAAGGAAAAAACAGCCCCGGCGCTGTGCACGGTGTCTCTGCAGCTTTGCCTTCCAAAAAACACAGATAATATTCATAATATTCTTAAATATGAACAGAACGCACAAAACCTGAAGCAATAATAGCAATAGATTCACACTGGTCTGAACATCCCAAGGGTATTCCAAGTCCTCAAGAGCTTTTATAATTTAGGTAGGGGGAGAAGGAAAAGTGAAAGGGGATGGGAGGTTTAAGAAGTAGCTGAGGATATCCTCCTGTTCCTCCTGTTTTCCAGAGACAAATCCAAGAATGCAATTGCTAATAGACTCCACAATATCACTTCTGAAGCATAAAAATGAATGCAGTGCTGAACATAGGCAATAGACTAGTTTCCCAACCAGCACTTTTATCATAACAAAAGCCAAGGTCACACAGCACAGTGTAACAGCCATCTTGATCCACCCCCCGGAGATTACCAGCAGCACGAGAGAGAGAACAAACAGCAAGAATGGCATTGAGTAATATATTTCCAATACAAGACTCAGAAAGAGCCCTGCAAATAGCCAAAAAACGAACATCATGATTAGCAATTACTGAACAAATGTTTTAATATGCTCTGGTCAGATCAGTTGTTATCTCAATCCATTCATGGCCCATGTTGGACACCAAGAAATTGTTGTGGTTTGACCCAGCAGATAGCTAAGTTCCACACAGTTATTCACTCACCCTCCCCCCTCCCCAAGTAGGATGGGGGAGAGAAGTAGAGAAATATGCAGTAAAACGCGTGGGTTGAGATAAACACTATTTACTAGGATAGTAAAGAAAGTAAAAGAAATACCAGTACAGATATATATATATATATATATATATACACAAAGAGGATACGCAGCCCAAAGGCTCAAAGCCAGCAGCAACCCTTCCTCCCAGCTAACCCCTTCCGTAAAAACCACAGGAAACAAAAAAAAAAAAACCAATATCACATGATGTTATATGGTATAGAATAGCTCTTTGGTCAATTTGGGTCAGCTGCCCTGGTCATGTGCCCTCCCAGTTCCCAGCTCCTTATGCCCCCCTAACTGTTTCACTGGCAGAAGAATGCGGAACTGAATATGTCCTCGGCTCTGTTCAGCACTGCCAGGATGTTATCAGTTTTGTTTCTCTTCTGAGGCCAAAACATTGCTTCATACTAGACACTATGAGGAAGGTAACTTCTGTTAGAAACTAAGACAGTAAGCAATCTGTTTTTCCCAAAATACCAACGAAAGCTTTCTGTTCAGCCAGATCGGTCTTCTTACCCTGTGGCTCCTCTTACAGCACAGGGGGACAGTCTGCTCTTGTGCCTTTAAGATTTTCTTCTTGAGGCATGTCAAGACTTACTGGACCCCTTTGCCCTTCAGGATCAACTCTCAAGGGATTCTCCCAACCAATGTTCTAAAGATTTTGAAGTCTGCCTTCTGGAAGTTCAGGGTAGCAGCTTTGCTGATGCCCCTCCTATCTTCAACAAGAATAGAAAATCATTCTGTGGTCGCTATGCCCAAGACAGCTCCTGACCATCCTTCCTTCTCTGTTTGTAAGCAGCAAGTCTAACAGGGCACTTACTCTTATAGGCTGTCTTAGCAGCAAGAAATTATTTTCCACACACTCCAGGAACCTCCTAGACTTCCTCCTCTCTGCTGAATTGTATTTTCAGCAGACGTCAGGCAAGCTGATATCTCCCACAAGAACAAGGGCTACTGATCACGTTTTCTGCCAGCTGCCTACAGAATGCTTTGTCTGTCTCTTCATCCTGGTTGGGTGATCTATAAAAGGCTCTCAATAGGATTTCAGCTTTGTTGGCCTTCTCCCTGGCCTTACCCATAAGGACCAATGTTATCATTTCCAGTATTGAGTTCTACAGAATTGAAATACTCCCTAACACAGAGAGACATCCCACCATCCCTCCTTCCTTACCTATCCCAGCTAAAGAGCTTATAGTCCTCCATTGCAGCACTGGTCTACATTTTTCAGAAATACTTCATTTTTGTTCATTTTTTCCATCATATGATTACATTTTTAAATGGATCAGAAAACAAAATTTTGGATCCTTGGATTCTGTCTTCCAACCATTAGAATTCTAGGGCTTGCCTTAACCAAACTGGGAAGATGGTAATATCATATTTTCCAGTCTCAAATTCATCTTCTCAACAAGATAAATCCTGTTAGAGCCATAAAACTAGGCAAGATCAGATGCAGCTGTCACTGAGGATCAAAATAAAAGGCTCCAATCAGATGAATGAATTGAAGAAATATCCTTTTGTCTTCACTTCTTCTGAGCAATCAGATTTGATCTTTGTTGACATGGATGTAAAAGTATACTATAAACTTGGAGGCTTGAAACTGCACAAATTAAATTTGAAATTGCATATTCATTCAGAATAATCTGAATTTGTAAATTGTGCTGTGTTAGTAACTCCCATAGCTTACACAAGGGAATGATATGGCAGGAGGGATGTAATTATCCAAAGCAAATAACCAAATGAACAAGCACACATTCAAAGTAAAATCAAATTACCATGGGCTCTGCAAGATCCTCACACAGACAAACAAGTTTCATCAAAATAAAAAAATACAAATGCCAACCATTTGAAATAATAATGAGGCCAAACTCAGCAAATTAGTTTTTTTGGGGATAATTAGATAAATATAATTCTACTGCTTTATAGTTTTTTGCCACATACTGACTACAGTCATCATCTAGGACTGCTTATCGATGCCTAATGAACCACTGCTGTCCAAGAATCACAGATTTACTAATACTGACATGACTTAGCCATTTTTTTCCCAGGCAAAGATACTATATTTTTACTTTTGTGTTTAATTTTAAAACTATCCAGGGATAGCAATTTGTCTTAATCCAGTGCTTAACTCTGTCTGGGACAAATTGCCTAGGAAGATTTTGTAATTGCTATTATAATGTAAGCAACAGCTTAAGCGTCATGAATGTCTTGCTTAACCAGAAAAAAATAATTCCAAAAGGTGCAGAGCTGTAAACATAGTCTCTCGCTATTGTTTATATGTAGGCATACCTTGTTTACCTTTTTTGTGATACACATCATTTAGTTATCTTTGGATTTATGAGTAAATTGTCACAGTATTCACTGGAGGAAAGGAAGAGAAAGCCCTTTTGGTTTAGTTAACATGCACACTTAGAATATTGCTCCATGGTTTATAAGACGAGGTAAGAGTGAAAGAATTTCAGATGATACCCAAAAATCCCTAATTAGGAATGTTGGATTCTAGCTGCCTCTGAGGAGCTGTAGGAAGATCTCACAGTGGTTGATGATTGGACAATCAACTGTCGAATAAAATAAAGTAGTAATTAGTGTTCATGAGTAGGAACAGGCTCTCAGGATCACTATGTGCAAGCACTGGAGCACCTCATTTACACAGACTCCAAAGTTTGTTCTATCATCAAATCCTTGGAGAATCCAGGCCAAAGTAAATAGCCCAAGGTCACAGAGGAAGCCTGTGGTGAAGAGAGATAACACAATCCTGCTGAAGCTTCCTGAAATGACTTGAAGGCCATCTTTCTTGTCCTGTAGCCTGCTTAAGGTTGGGGGCTCAGTGCAATTACTCACATGCAACCAATAAAATTCCATGACACATAGCGTTATGGAAAATCATCTTCTGTTTATCCTCACTCCAAGTAAAATAAAATACCTCCCAGAGCTTTATTCTAGCTATCAGGGATCTCCCATAACCTTCTCAGCTGTACATTTCAGACTCAGTATTTAACACTAGTAATGCAGTTGCATTTCCATGATTTGACTGTTAATTAAGGGCCTAAATAAAGTCATAAATATGAAATAAATATATATATAGTGTGCTATCTCTGCTGACAGAATTAAAAGTCTTAAAGAAACTTTCCATGCTGTGAGGACTGTAAAGGATTTGGCAGAAATGGTGCTGACAACTAAAGCAGCCAGAGATAGATTAAATTTGCTGATGACATCTAATTTCTGAGATGGTTACAGTAAAAGTCTGTTAAAAGCTTCCCTGAAATTCAGTTTTGATGAGGCTTCTGCTTGTACCAGGAGAAAATGAAACACTTTAAATAGCATGTGATTGTTAGGTAAGGTTTGCTTGGTATTACAGTGAAAAGTTAGGCATTCCTGCTGCAGCTTTGTTTGTGAAGTATCATCACCTTTTGTTTTCACAGCAGGAAAAGTAAGTCTAAACCGTGCATTGCATGTGAAATTGAGGGCAATTTCAATCTCCATAAAAAGTTTTTAATGGTTAAAAAAGAAGAAAGGGAGATATCTATTTCAAACAAAAGGAAAAAAAATGTTTTTATTTGGACATTTTATGTGGAAAAGAATTGGCCAAGTCAGTGCATTGTAAATTCCTTGAAGCCAGCAATAGTCACACACTGAGTGGAACAGCCCTGGTGACACTCTGGTGTGAAGTACATGTACAAAGCTTTATAGAGAGAATTGGCTAAACCCTGGAGCGTGCTCTCTGCTTGTGTTAACTTGAATTAACTGTGGGCTGTGTGGGACTTGCACCAGAGCTCCTTACTACCAGCTCTGCATCTCTCTGTAGGACTTTGCATGGCAAGGAAGCTTAGCAAAGCAATGAAATCTCCTTGTCTGGTCCCTTGGGCTGAGCATAAATACAGTTTTAATCAACCAGTTGTTTCTTATGCTGCTTTTTGTAGGTGAAATGCTGGGATGGTGTACAACATTTTTCTGAAGATGCCAGAAATATGCAAACAGATGTTATTCCAGGAAGTAATCAAGACCATGGGGACATTAAATGAAACAGAACTAACTAAAAACAAACTGATGAAGAAAAACATGTCTACACACAGTGCAAATAGACAGTGGGATTCAGTGTCATGAGACCAAGGATTTAAGCACAGTTCCTGAAATTATTAGATATTTAAATGGATAACACAACCTACAGAGACTGCATTTAGGGTACTACCAGCAAAATATTGTCAGTGACAGAAAGTTGTAAGAAGAATATTAAGAGTATTTTTTTTCAAATCACACCTATGTCTAACTTGGAGGTATAAGGTAGAGAATATGTATGGAGAAAAAAATATGTAGTTTCTTCTGCAAAGACTTTTTTTGTATCTTTCTCTGCATTGCCTGATTTGGTTCTTGTCAGATTAATCCTGGCTCTGATTCAGGAAGGAAAAGCTTGTCCTTATTAAGTTCTGTCCAAAAGGATTTAAGGGAGGGAGAAGAAGAAGAAGAAAAGGAGACAATAATCTTTTTTATTGAAAGCACAATGTTGGTTAAAGCTTTTTTGCATAGAGTCACTACTTTCTTGTACTATATTTTATGTATTAGATTTAACAGGGATTTAACTAGAGCCATGTCTTTTAGAAAAATTGTATAAATAAAAACATGTCCTTCTGTCCTCCAACATGTTTATAGATGCATTTATTTATTTTACAATATTCTATATAATTAAATATTTCCTGTTAGAAGAAAAAAACTTTCTGAGATGCTTATACCTCCAAGATGAAACCAGGCAGTTTGTGTAAAAATGTGTCCGAACTCGTGACATTCAGCTTGTTCAGCTTTGCTTTAGGACTGATTTCAACTCTTCTATTAGTGTAGCCACAGCAAAAAGCTTTTATTCACATCCATGTGGCCACTTACTACTCTATGATTCTGATAACACTGCATCAGAGCTTCACCATGCATAGCTTTGAAGGAGACATTTGTGCTCTTTTTGCTGTAGAAGTGCTGTAAACAACTGTCTACTTCTGACTCTCTTGTCTCTGACAAGCCATTTGCCACTGTGTCAGTTATTAGGGTTTTTCTTTATATTATAGACAAATTATTATTCTAAATGCGTGTAGGTTTCGGGTTTCTGTTTGGAGCTGGCACATTTTAGACTTGTTTGTTACTAAAACTTCATTCAGACATTTTTTAGATGTAAAATCATATGGAAATACAGGGATTTATTCTTCTCTATAAGAGAGCCACCTGTTACATTATGTAACCACTGTGCATCTTCAGCGAATTATTATACAGCTTTCTGTCTGTCTCTTTATTTTTATGCATGAAAGCAATATCACGATTACAATTCAGTTCTATTAGAGCAGTAGAAAAATAAATGAATGTTGCGTATGTCACTATGACTTATTTTATAATCAATATTCTATGTTTAATTACATTATATAATTTATCTGTTTGTTTCCAAATTCTGTGAGAGGCAAAAGAAGAGGATGTAACTTTCTCCATTTCTTTTCCAAATCAGCTAAAAGATTCTTTACCGAAAATTTCATGGAAAAATATGAGAAACAGGAAAGGCATTAGCCTAAGTGAGTCAACTAGAAAAATCAGCCCAATGCAAGTTGGCAGAAACAACAACAAAAAAAAACCCACAATTTTTCATGTTAATAAACTTTTATCTATTCTGTAATCCGTAACTCTAATTATAAGTTTACAATACAAGGCTATAAAAAAAAAAAAAAACATGGTAAAGGTTGTGCTGGAAATTGTTCACAGAAAAATAAATCACTATTTTAGCTTTCCATGTATATTTTCTACAGAAAGCTACAAACAATAAATTATATTTACAATATGATTTTATTTATTTAATTAATCTCAGAGACATTCAGATAGATTGTTTTCCCTAATTATTTTATTTAACTTATAGTTCTCATTCTTTTACTGAGAAATAGGAAATAGAACAAAATCCAAAACTACAAGCATGTGTCTGACTGGTTCACTTCTACTTCACAAATTAAGAGGAAAAAAAAAAATAAGAAGAAAGAAAAATAAACGAAAGAAAGAATATAGTTATTAATACATGATGGACTTGCTCCACTTATTGTAGCTTCCTTGTGCATCAGTGACAGAGTCTCTTTTTATAAGCCTGGTAGTCAAGCAAATCCTTATACCTATATACTTGGCTGATTCAAGCTGCCAAGCCAGTGATTTTATGCACAAATCTAAGAACTTAGGATTTTAAAAAATCAATTGACTTGGTTGAATTAAGATGTTTTTAGTGTCCCATTATTTGCTGTTATTTATGAAAAGACAGACATCACCTCAACATCCTGTGATAATACTTATTCATATGAATGAAATAGTGTAATTGGCGTTAGCTGCTGAGATAAGAATTTGCACAGGAAACTAAAAAAATAAATTACAACTAATACTTTATTTTCTATTCTGATTTTGAATTCAGCGATCATTACTTCAGTAGGTTCAGTAGCCAAATAACATGACAAAAATTGAGGGTTCAATTTTACCATTACTGCATGAAATCACGACTAGAATAATTCTCTTGCTAATAATGATGAATTAGCATGATAGTAGTGGAAGTTTACTGACACCAAGGTAAACATAAAAATGAAAATAAAACCTCCTGAAAGGTTTCTTCTATTTGGAGTTCTGTCCAGCTTTCATCAGATTTGTTTGAAATGTTTCATTTATCTGTTTCCATGGAATTTAATGCAAGTAATAAGTTTTTTTTAAAAGCAAGTAAAAAGAGGTTTTTTTGTTGGCTTTTTTTGTTTTGTTTTGTTTTGTTTTTCCCCTCCTAAGAGTCATACAGACGTGATATCACTTAAACATCTTTATGCTGGTTTTGATAATACACATATATTTCCTCTTGTTTTTATAATTTTCTAAACTTTTGATGAATAAAATGACTTAGTAGACACTTTTTTCTCATACTGAAAATAGTTTTACTAAAGACTGTTACTTGAAAAATGTTATTTGTTACTTTATTCAATCTTATGGCAATAACATTTACCTTTAAGCTAAAACAACTGTGTTGTCACTGTTTATTTTTTCTCCCATTTTCCCAATTTTTATGTTGTGCTTGTGCACTACTCTTCTTTATTTAATTTGTCTTTTACATGTTCATTCTCTATCAATTTCTCATTTATCTCCAATTTTAGATTGGCAAATAAACACAAAAGTTTTGACACTTCATTACTTTCTGGTAACAGAATAGATTTTAAAGAAAAGTATTAAGACTGTAATTTAACATGGTTTTACTGCTGTATCTTTTCTCAGCAACTGAGAAAACTTTAGAAAAGCAAGGAAAATATGCATAAAAACACTAAATATGAGAAACTGTGAATTTATCAATATTTATATATTCCACATTAAAAAAAAAATGGTTTCACAGGAAGCAAAACATTAAAATGATTATTTTTCTTTTGGCTGTAAAGCTTAAATTTAGTTTAATTTTTGTTTTTAAATAGAAGGGCGACGGGAAGTAGAATTCTTCATTTTCTCTTCCCACATAGAAGAACTGTGAAGAGTAGTAAAGATCTACATTTATGTGTTTTGGAGGGTTATAACGGAAAGAGTTATAGCCTTTTTAACATATTATATAATACGCCTGCTAATGAATATCAACTGCAGCAAACATTTTTTTTGTTATGTTGCATTGTAAATCCACATCTCATTTGCTGCATTTACAAAATCTTTTTCAGGGCTTCCTGGTATTCCAGAGTATCAGTTGCTGATGTACTATTATATAACTGTATTTTACCAGATAATTCAGTTTCTTTTTTCTTTCTCTAACTCAAAATTCACCTAATTTGTATTATTTTCATATTCTCTGATTTCTTTGAATACAATTTGCACTGTAATCTTCCAGAACACTGTTGAATGAGAAAAAATATACAGACCTTTACTAACAACGTTGACTAGTCTTTGAAAATAGTTATAAATAGAAAATCGTCATTTGAAGTTTTCTTCTTTTATGTATTTTATTTGTATATTTTACTAGGATAACTTCTTCCACTTGTCAAGTTACCTCTGTAGCTTTTCTGTACTAATGCAAAACACAAGTTTACAATTGCTCTTTCCTCTGCATTAGCAACATTTTTCTAGCATAACAACATTTCTGTGCTAATAAACTAGTTTCCAAAACCCATTGTGTTCATAGTCTCCTCCTTGTCAATTGCATACGTTCATAGTTGGTTGCTATTTTTTTGTGTGTCAGTGCATATAAAAGTATGAAGAGTCAATAGTGTATGTACAATAATAAATAATGTCCAAAGTTAAGAATCTTTACAGGACTTTGATCTGTTAGTGAGTTGTGCCTCATTTGGGGTATTGACAGCAAATATTATCCTTCTCTTGGTTTTCACAGCTGATACAATAAAAGACCAGAGCTCATATAATACCTGATTTCCCAAGCTCCCAGCCTTGTGGATAATTGTTGCCCAGAGGGAAAATTTCTTACCAGCCTACATCAGCAAATGGTAGGTTTATATCACAAAACATGAGGTTATATGCTCTAATCTATTCCATAGCACTATCAAACTCAAAAATTTCATTTGAGGAGTAGAGTTAATGTGCAGTTAGCAGTTTTACTGTACTTCACCTATTTGTCCAGAATTCAGTGAGATCTCCTAAAAATATAAGTAGGATTGTAGCAAGCAGACACTCAACCTTGCAGAACCCAAGCAGAGGAGGACTTACAGCATCACTAATAGGATCTCATCAGTGTACTTCTCATATCCTCAGAAGACCTATCTGTCAGTTGCTGGTCATCGTAAGTGTGGATCAATATGTATTAAAAATAAGAGAGCAAAAAATCCATGAACTTTATTTCCCTTCTTTCTGACATGAGCACTGTGAAAAGAAGACTTATTCACTGAGATGCTAGTACTAAATTAGGGACTACTAGGATTGACTAGAATATACACACATTTTTGATGTTTGAGTAAGGTCAATGGGAGGATACATCAACCTATTCAGGCTGACAAAGAAGAGCCGTATGAATATGCGAGGCTGCCACAAAATCTGCTTTGTACCTTTAATGGACTTTTACCTGTTACAGCAGTGACTTCAGAGACTGTTCTGGTGCATTGTAGAGTAGCCCTCAGTGAATATACCAAACAATCACTACTGGAGGACCATCTATGCTATGTTTAGCAATCTATAAGTAAAGAGTCTATTTTGAATCAGCAAAGTGTACTATCTGTGTAATTAATGGAAAGACAGGTAATTCATCCCAACCTTAAACACTGAGTGGAGTACTACATTCTTCTGGAGGTACCTATGCCTTTCTTTTTGCTACACAGTAATCAGGTAAGAATAGATGAGTTTTAGGTAGTCAGACTTACCTGAAATGAATCCTTACACATCAAATATGCTCTACATATTACACTGAATGACTGAAAGTGTTCTCTTAGATTTCAAATATTTCCAAAATTCTATTACAGTCAGCACTTGTAAAGTGCTGCCTAACAGCATTGAAAATGCAGGAGCCTAACCTCTGATGAACACAACAGATTTAAGTTTAATCTTTGTTGGTGTCTGATTTTAGCAATAGTGAAGCCAATGTGATTTTGTTCATTTTCTTCATTTCACCCCTGTAGAGGACGGCACCCAGCCATTTATGATACTACTGAGTTGGAAAGCAATCAATTCAAGGCTACCACAGAAGGATTTTTATCACTTTTTGAGCTTTTCTGTCTTTGTGGTCTTAGACTTTACTGTACAACATAGATGGAAAGAAATTGTGCTAAAATAAGATTACACATCAGGTTTGTGGGAAGACTACATTAGTTATAAGACATTGACTGATTTTTGTTGGCCCATATCTCTAAAACTTAGTAGATTCCAGAAGCTGAACCATGACCTTCCCTGCTAGGACAAAAAGCAGTTGCTAGAAAGGTTCAGTATTTTGAAAATCTGGTTATAATTTTCGAAAGCAAGTGTCAGAGTGAAAGTTAATAACACTCTCAAGCTTTCAACACACAAAGCTCACTCATCTCCCTTCCTCTACCTCCCCATGACAGACTGAATCCTAGTCTATTGCATGGCTTTTCCTATTACAGATGCTTCACAATGATCACTTTTTAGAGTGTGACAGAAACAATTTTTCTTCTTAATTCTTCTGCAAACCGGCACACCAAGCCTATATGGACCCTTGAGACAGCTGTAATGACAATGGTTTCTTTGAAGCATCAAATCATTTACCTCCTTTAATCTAGGGAGGAAAAGCTCAGCTTAATTTAAAACATCTGTCCTGAAACACAAGACTGAATCCCAGAGAACTTTTCCCATTGCCTATTTCATAAATCAAACAACATGCATACTATCTTACCTTTACCTTTCTATCTTGGCAACCACTTGCCACAGAAAATGTTGACATATCCAAACAAACCAAATTGATCTGGGATTGTTGCATGGTTGTTACCAATGGTGCTATGGGGAAGAATCTCTATTGAATTTACTGTAGCATTCAGGACATCAAGTTTATTTTCCGTAATAGGTGAATCTTAAAAAAAAATAAAAAGGTAGGAAAAGAAAGCCAATAACCTTCTGTGTCTTCATACATAAATGCTGTTGAATTTTAAAAGCTAATGCCTACCACTGCAACTGCTGCAAAGACAAATTGTCATACTACGGAGGTTTTATTTTTCTTGCTTTTGGTTTTAGCTGCAGCTTCCAATATATATTGCAGTCTTTATATCACTAAGTACAGAATCATCCAGAAACCTCACTGAAGACCAGCCCTTGAATTGCGTTGTACTTACAATTGTTCTACAGTCTAAGAAAAAGAAGAATGTTTGTATCTTTGTTTTACAGGGAATTGATGAGGTAAGGAATGGAGTGACCATCCATCAACAATGTGTTGCAGAGGTTTTTCTACTTCCTAGGAGAAAACTTCCACGGTATCACCATCAGTCCTACCCTGAGTCAAGGAAATGAGCAAGCACCAGCTAATCTCTCACTTATTAACCTATATTAAGTCAACACTGGCAGAGCTGGGTGTTGTGGTTTAACCTGCCAGCAGCTGAACACCACACAGCCCTTCTCTCACTCCCGCTCCTCTCAGTGAGAAGAGGGAGAGAACTGGAAAAAAAAAGAACTCATAGGCTGAGATAAAAACTACTTATTAAGATAGAAAAGGAAGAAATAAATACAGTAATGATAAATATACACATATACATACACACACACAGGAAACAAGTGATGCACAAAGCAATTGCTCACAACCAGCTGACTGATGCCCAGCCATTCCTCAAGTGGTGGCATCTCTCCCAGTCAAATCCCTTCAGCTGTATTTTTTTAAATGATGTCATATGACAACTTCTGTCTCAACTGAAACTAAGACATTGCAGGAACCTCCCACCAGAAAGGGACATTCAGAGGGTTCATCTGCAATGGAAAATATCAAGCTTAGCTCCTGCTCAGTGATTTAGTTCTCAGAAAGAAGTGAAATGTCCCACTGTCTGGGCTGTACACAGACTTTGTCTGAATAGAGCACAGTGAGAATGACCCTCTCCATCTGCAGAGATGTGTGTCTCCCCTTAGAAAGAGCAACAGCAGCAGAACAGCTATATTAGTACTGTGGTCTTGGTTCCTAACCTCCCATTAATGTATATCAATTACTTCAGAATAAGTGTTCTAACATCTAGACCTAGCTTGAATCTAGGTCCAACTATTTTTACACGGTTCCTTTCTCTAAAGAAATTATGAAAATTTCTGGTGTAGAGTGCTGTGCTGGAAGCTCTCCAATCTTCTATTTTGATTAATTCATTGTCTCCTTGGAGTCAGAAGGAAGTTAAAAATAAAAAAAAAAAAAAGAGTAAAGTGGAAGGGATGTCTTTAAGCAGGAATGCTCATTTTATACACAACCCTTTGACACAAGCAGCCAACATTTGTATGGAATACCAACATTTTGAAGGCAGATAGATAGAAGAAAGACATGTTCTTGATGGTTTTCCCAGTACATTGTAGCTGCTGAAGATGTTTTCATTCTTGGACTAAGGACTGCCGCTTTGAAGAAAATTTATTCCCTGGAGGCTCATTTATGCTAGATAATTATACTTACAGTTATTTTAAGATAAAGTTCATCATGGAATACTATCTTCTTGTAAATCTACAGTGTACATCTTCATTATCTCAAACCTTACAAATAGATTTGGAAGAAAATCTCCACAAGCAGTGATGGGGGGTTGTTGTTAGACTCTCAGTAAAAATGTCTAATTTCCATCTATAAATTCTTCAGATTTCCTTCAAGTGGATTACAGGATCTTATTTTATTTCATTTTATTTTATTTTTTTAAGAAAGTTTTTGTGGAGATATGAAGAAGAAAACAAGGGAAGCAAAGTCTTTAACCTCAGATACAAAATAGATTGCCCTTCCTATTTTTTAATTAGGGATGTAACATGGTGAACTATTACTTTTATAATTAAGCAATCAGCAAATTTGTAACTTGTTTATATCTTAATTGTACTATAATTTTTAATTGATAAACATAAGAACAGAAAGAGCAGTTCTAAGGTTTTGTGTTTAACATATAGTTTGGAGACTTGTAGCACAGGATTTTTTTTTATCACCAGTTCTGACCCAGGATTGTTAAATTACCTTGGAAGAAATCACTTCATCTTTTTTTCCCCCCCCCCCTCAATTTCCATCATGTTAAACAATAACTACAAGAGGAGGAAATTAAAAGGATAAATTTGTGCAGATATGTTAGCAGTGTATAAATCAGGGCACTGAACACTGTGGAGAGACTATAGACAGAATTAAAAATAGTGTCAAAAGAATTGTTAACTGCTGTTCCTATGATAGAGGGGGGAAAAATGTGATGACTATCACATCTTTCAGAATACATACAGAATTTGAATGCAAAGGCAACATATCTTTTGTTTTGGTTTGGTTTATTTGTTTTGTTTTGTTTGGAGACAGTACAGATGTGTTGCTTAGAAGGTGCCTACTATTGCTTGAATGAGGCTGTCTGTTATTACATAGCTGAGGTAAGGTAAATCATGACATCATGAAAAGATGTCTCCATTTTGTAGTATTTTCCTGTTATGTTCAATGTCAGGAAAAATAAAGGAGTAAAAACTAGCATGAAAAAATGATCTTGCCCTGTTGGCTCAGCTGTGAACACCATGGCTGACTTCAGCTAGGCCAGAGCTTGGCCTCACTGGGGCCTGTTGAGCTTATTCACTGTTTCAGGTGCTGCTGAGAAGTAAAGTCATGGTGGGTGATCAGTGATATGCAAGACATGGGTTGAAATTAGGATAGATTTTAAATGCTTCAGATAAACACTTGCAGGTAAATTGAGATGTTAGTATACCTTCACTGTACTTCACCGAGCTATAGTCATAGAATCACAAAATCATAGAATGGCCTGGTTTGGAAGGGACCCCAAGGATCCTCAATATCCAAACTTCCTGCCACGGGCAGGGCCACCAACCCCCAGATCTAGTACTAGATAGGCAGCCCAGGACCCAATCCAACCTGATCTTGAACACCTCCAGGGATGCGGCATCCACAACCCCTCTGGGCAGCCTGTGTCAGCACCTCACCACTCTCTCAGTAAAGAACTTCCCCCTGAAGCCCAATCTAAACCTTCCCTCTTTCAGCTTAAAACCATTCCCCCTTGTCCTATCACTATCTACCCTTGTAAAAATTTGATTTTCCTCCTGTTTATAATCTCCCTTTAAATACTGAAAGACTGCAATAAGGTCTCCCCGCAGCCTTCTCTTCTCCAGGCTGAACAAGCCCAGCTCCCTCAGCCTGTCTTCATAGGAGAAGTACTCCAGCCCTCTGTCTCATCCCACTCAGTGGGTTGCGAGGAAGCTGAATCTTTGATATTGCACTGAATAAGGCACACCCTGCTCAGCAGGGGTCCCGGCAATGACAGAGTCGGACAACGACTCAAAGGAACAATACAAAACAATTTACTTCAACGACCACAATTTGTCCACAATTTCGAGGCAAAATTGGGCAACATTCTAACAACAACAAGAAGAAGCATAATGGATAAATAGGCACTTTGGCACAGGCGTCTTACTTATAGGCAAAATTAGGCTATGACTAGTAAAGACAATGAAAAGAGACTGAGAGAAATGGAAAAGTAAGAGAGAAAAGAAAATAGAAGCAGAAGAGACAAGTTTTCAACACTTCCTCGGATCCAGCGTAGCCTTGAGATGGAGTTTTCATCAGTGGGTGGTGGGTCAACAAAGGCTTCATCCATGGGTGGTGGGTTGACCACTGTGGGTGGTGGGGCGACAAAGGAAGAACACGTGTGTTTGCCTTTATATAGACGAGATGGTCAGAGACCACCGTCAGGAGGGCAACTTGCCTGTGCCTGAACAATGCAGAGTTCCAGAAGATTTGGGAGTTTTCTGTGAAGCCATGCAGCCCCTTCCTCAGTAAGCTGCCATAAAAGGAAGTGGGTAGAACACCTTGTTGCCCTGCCTCAGCAGGACCCAGTCTGATCCCTCACTTTCCCTCTCTAGCTCAAATTGTTGAGTCAAGTCTCCTATTGGTCTCTTACACCCTCTGATCATCTTTGTGGCCCTCCTCTACGCTCTCCAACAGCTCCACATCTTTCCTGTGTTGGGGGCCCCAGATCCGGATGCAGTACTCCCTCCTCATGAGGGCAGAGTAGAGAAGGACAATCATCTTCCCCTCCCTGCTGGCCACCCCTCTTCTGATGGAGCCCAGGATAGCATTGGCCTTCCGAGCTGCAAGAACACACTGCTGCCTCATGTTCAGTTTTTCATCCACCAGAACCGCCAGCTCCTTCTCTGCAGGAGTACTCTCAAGGACTTCTTCTCCCAGTCTGTATATATATCTGGGTTTACCCTGACCCAAGTGCAAAACCTTGCTCTTTGCTTTGTTGAACCTCATTAGGTTCACAAGGGGCCACCTTTCAAGTTTGTTGAGGTCCCTCTGGATGGCATCCTTTCCTTCTATTGTGTCAACCGCACCACTCAGCTCGGTGTCATCAGTAAACTTACTGAGGGTGCAGTCAATTTCATAGTCTATTTCATTGATAAACATGTTAAAGAGAACCGGTCCCAAGACAGACCCCTGGAGGACACTGCTTGATACAGTGATGTGAGGTTCAGAGGTGTGAGAAATATGAGAATCCTGGCTGCCAGTGAAGACTGAAGCAAAGAACTCATTAAGCATCTCATCCTTCTCCATATCTGGTTTATCCAGTTCTCCTTTCTCTTTTACCAGACGAGGTATGCTCTCTTTGGCTTGTCTCTTCTGACCAATGTACCCATAGAATCCCTTCTTACAGTTTTCTACATCCTCCACCAAGTTCAAACAGAAAATATCTTTTCAAGGAAGAGATTTGAAAGTACTAAATATATCACTAAAATGTTGGCTCTTGATCTGGTTAGAGCTTTTTCATCAGAACATTTTTTAAACATCTGAGCACTCAGATTTTTTTGGTAGAAAACACTTGTCTATGTTTTTTCCTCCGTCAGTGAAAACAAAGCAAAGCAAAAAAATACCCGTATGCAGTATGTCATTTTACTTGTATCTTAAAAATCTGATTTTTTTACTCTAATATTCCCTCATTTTCTTTTTTTACTTTCTAGAGAAGCAACAACAGCAGACATAATTTCACTATCATTTAAAACTAAACTAATATTGTGAGGATTT
The DNA here is from genome assembly GCA_013396635.1 of Penelope pileata. Taxonomy (NCBI): domain Eukaryota; kingdom Metazoa; phylum Chordata; class Aves; order Galliformes; family Cracidae; genus Penelope; species Penelope pileata. The sequence continues at coordinate 6,456 of WBMW01000336.1, read as the reverse complement.
CCCACATAGTTTTCCCTCTGCATGAAGATGGCTTAAGCAGATGTTTGGGGGTGATATTTGAGCTGCTCCTGAACGATTCTGCTGTCCTAGGAAAAGGTAATAAAGACAAAATACTTTATTCTTTTAAACACTTATTTTTTCTTTTCTTCAAAATGATACCTGGCTCTGTAGTGTAGTAGCGCTTTTATAGTTCTCACAACGGTCTGAGAATTCTTTGTCTTCATTGTAAGTGGCAACTTATGACGTCTTCCATGTTAAAACTGCTGAGTTGCTGGTGTGTCGTTTCCTAGGTAAAATACACCTGAGAGTGAAATGGCAGAGAAGTAAGTCAAAAAGCAAGTGGATGTTTGTTGGCTTTTCTGGGTGATGCTGAGAGTACCGGTGCTCTGAAGCACTAGGCTCCTGGCACCAAATTTAACTGCATTGCAATTTGGAACATGTTCAGACACTGTTCATATCACTGCACATTTTGCACTTGCATACATTTTATGAAAGCCTTGCCTGAGGGTGTTCAGCATAATAATACTATGAACTAAAAAGTAAAGCCTTTTCACCAGAAATAAGGGCGTCTTTTATTTTTTTTTATTTTTTTATTTTTTAATTCCCCTTTCATCATCTTGTTTGGTTAAAGAAGTTCTTGAGTAGGGTCTCCCTGTCCTTCTTGAAATGCAGCATTTAATTCTTTCTATATAGTGTAACATCGTATGCAAAAATAGAGACCATGGCCTAAACAGGGGACTAGCCTGTGAGGAAGGGTTTATGCTAGTATGGGAACATAAGTACACTGCCTTGGACTGCACACCTGCTCATAGCTAGATGAAAACTAGTTTGTGAGAAAAGTGATCTGTGGCTGTAAATAAGTATCCTTGTTTTGTGTGAACGAGCTTGTTTACCTGAACACACAATGCAGTTTTTGTCCTCGGCTACTACATAAATGTCCAGGATACCACAGGGGGGTCCTCCTGCCATCTGCGATGAAGCCTCAATGATTTGCTGTCACCGGCATCTGCATCAGTGAACTCTTTGCTGGTCTGTTGCCCTCGGCACTTTGTGAACCCCTTGCCGACCCACCACCACTGGCATCCGCATCGACTCAGACCATCCGACAGCCACCCCAGTATTGTGAGCACCTGTCTATTTAACTGGTGAATCCGAGCTTGCCTCTGAGTGCTCTCCTTGGAACCGGTAATCCTTCTGCAAAGGTGCTATTGCTTTTGCACTACAATCATACAAAAATACAGTCACATCTACTTACCTACCCAAGTCCTCTCAGAAGCATATTGTTAAAATCCAGTGTTCCAAGTCCTGAGATTCTGCTCCTGCTTTTCTGGTCAGTTAATATCACCTTAGCTATTTTGACAGTGCCATCAGGCAAAACAGGCATTTTCTTCTGAGGAAGGACTTTTTATAACTCTTTCATATCCTTTTATAGCTCTATCTATATAAAATGATACACTATCATCTCTGAGGGCCTGTGACAGGGTTAGACATTGCCTACGATAGCAGATGAACTAGGTATAATAAATAACAAGACAATGAGAATTCACACTGGATACGTCAAGTGATATTCAGATGGAGTCTTTCATACAAAGAGAATTCCTTCTGACAAAGGACATCTACAAGAGAACATCAGAATTTTTTTTCTGCTCTATGAACAGGTGACTTACAAAGTCTGCTCCAGAAGTCTACCACAATGAGTCAATGATTAATCTGCATAACTAATGAAGGCATGCAGTTATTTTTATGATAATGTAGATGCAATATAAAGCTTCATGGCACGTTCAGTGATGAGGAGGACATCTCATACTTGACAACAGCAGAGTCTGACAAGGCTCAGTTTCACCTCCAGGAAAGTGTTTAAGAAATGGAGGGGGAATTGGATTTAAAATCTTAGGAAAGAGGACGTCTCTGACGTTTCACTTTAATAATAAACTTTTCTGTAAGCTTAAGTCCCCTCTAAGTTAACTAAATATCAGTTTCACTGTTTTCCTGCATGTTGCTCAGTGTTTTGCTCTTTTTATGACCTCAAAAGTCAAGTTCTTGCCTGTTTCATATGGGCTATAGGTTTGGGCCTGGATGAAATTCTATAGTCTGAGGAAATTTTGAAGTGCCAAAAACATTTTTTTAAAGAGTAGACTCAGCATTCTGCAACAAAAAGCTTCTCACAGTAAAAGTAGTGTGCAAGCTAACACTAGATGCAAAATGCCTGCTCCAGCAGCCTACTCTATAGTGTCCATATGCTGCAAGCATCAAGGTTTTTGAAAGCTCAGTGCACTCATTTGCAGAAAGACCGAGGATTCTGTTTAGCACATTAAATCATTAGCAATGTCTCTTTTTACAGAGCTTTAGTCGTGTTTAAGTGCAACACCTGGTAAATAGAACAACAAGATGGTGTTTGGTCAGAAAATAAGAATGACAAAATTTCAGAGATCCATACATTTCTTCCCATAACAACACCCTGAGACACTCGAGGTACAAGCAAGAGAGATAAGCAGCTGGTGTTACTTGCTTTCCAAAGCTACAACCCTAATACATTCCAGGAAGAGGAAGTAAAAGAGATTTGTTACTAGTACCCTCATCCACAAACAAATGGAAGGAATCTGAGGCCAAGAAGATGTACTTTGCCCCGCTCCAAACCACTCCCTCCCTCCTCCCCCCATAAAAAATAAAAGAAGATGGAAAAAAGGGGGAAAAAAACCTTCAATATGCAAGAGAAATTCTGAAAAATCATTTTCTCTTTTGTTAGTAAACTATCCCTCATGGCTGCTACTCCTGCTACACCATCTGTTAGCTGCATTACTGACCTTGCAATGCAAGTGACAGTCATGTAAAGCAAGCAATAGAAACCTTAGTAAAGGCAGTCACTTTCAAGGTAGCTTTTTCTAATACATTAAAAGCAACTGTGGAAGTACCAAACTTTCACCCTAGAGCCTCTAAATGGACTAAAGTATTTAACTTTGAATGAACACCTTTAAGGGCTGTGAAATATTCAGTTACATTTTATCTTTCTCAGTTGTTTTCTGTTTTATTGCATCCCTTGTTACTAGACAGGACGGAAAACAAATTGCTGATATCCTGAGAAAGGTTCTTATTGTGGTATACCAGAAGGACCACAAAACTCCTGATAGTATTTTCTGTAGGGGGAAGGAGTTTTTATATTTTTTATAGGTGTTTATACATCTTATTCATGTTCAGACAAAACATTCAGACCTCAGATGTGTGAAAGACTTTAGGTGCTAAAATTTACAGCAGCAACGACAGCAATAATCAAAATACTAGTGGTAATAATATATAGATAAGAGTCCATGGGATCCCTTTAGCTATGTTCCTGAAAAGTACCCGGGCTGTACTTTTGGATCTTGCACCATACCATTCAAAAGTGAGGAAGAGAAGATTACAGGGAGGACTATTAGCATCGATCAGCTGCAGAGCAGAGGATCCCACTGAAGGTTCCTCACTGTGAGGTAAGAAACCACACCTAAACCCCACTTAAATAGACCCAGCCCCACGCTGAGCTGGAAGGAGCAGTGCTTATGAGGTGGCAGGCGCTGATGCAGTGTGGGTGGACCTGGGAGTGATGGCAGATAACCCCCCAGCCAGTATAAAGGTGGCCACTAGGGCATGCCACAATAGAGGAGTGCCGCCAACAGAGCATGCAAGCAGGGCATGCTCAGAAGTTAGCACAGGCAGTTCGCGTGGGACAGAGCGCACAGGGCAGAGCAGTTTCCCTCCTCACTCGAGAGACTGGCTTACTTATCGGCAGTCTCCCAGACAACAGATCTTGCCATGGTCTCCACCAGACAAAAGGCTTGTCCCAAAAAGAACGCGGTGACCCAGAAGGAGTACCTGCCCAAAAATGTGGCCGTTCAGGTCTCTGGCTGCAGGAATTGCCTAAGCCTGTTGTTTCCAGGGGAGGGCAGCAAGGATACCACCTGCGTGTGGTGTGAGCAGGTGGAAGATCTGCTCAGCCTGGTGGCAGAACTCAAGGAGGAGATAGAGAGGTTAAGAAGCATAAGGGAATGTGAATAGGAGGTAGACTGGTGGAATAACTCCCTGACACACCAGAGGGAAAGCACTGGGGGGATACCCCTGCAAATAGTGGTGGGCCCCCTGCCCTGTCACTGTTGGGCAGAGAGAGGGGCCTTGAGAGATGAGGAGAGCTGGAAGCAAGCCCCAGCTCAACATCACAGGAAAACCCCTTCCCTACCTACCTTGCTTCCCCAGGTGCCTCTAAGTAATAGGTTTGAGGCTCTGAATCTTGAAGGGGAGGTAAGTGAGGATGCGATGGAAGGTCCACCTAGGAGGTTCTATAGGGTGAAGCAGTTTACTCCATGTCTCAAGACTGCCTAGGCCAAGAAAGAAAGAAGGTTAATTGCTGTAGTTGATAGCCTTCTCAGGGGAATGGAGGGCCTGATGTGCTGACCAGACCTGACTCCTAGGGGAGTGTGCTTCCTCCCTGGGGCCTGGGTCAGAGACATTACTAAAAAA